>CM031595.1:179066604-179179104 GCA_018398815.1 Conus ventricosus
TCTAGCTAACGCTCGCAGCGCTCTGAAACCTCCAATTAATTCTCCACACTTGTATTCACTGCCCCAGCACAGTACCAAAACGAAAGACTTTGAATGAAAATATTAATTTTATAATTTACAACCGATACCACTGTGGAATGCGACATGAGAACCAAGAAGCACGAAAATAACTCACCAGAACGGCGGGTGGAAAGGAGGGGAAAAGTGGGCCCGGCAGGCTAATCCTCAGCGACAAGACTGTCCGGAACCTCGGAGCCGACAGCACCAGCAGCCCTTCACCATGGGATGGCTGACAGCTGGTCACCCCAGCGAAGAGGGTCAAGTTGAAGACTTGGTGGGCAGGATAGGGATTCCTCTCTCTCACCCTGAGACTACCACCGTCAGGCAGACAAGTGGCCTTCGTCACGGGTAATGAAATGCCTCGCCAAAGAGAACGTGGTCTCTCACTCGTGGCTCCAATCCGAGTAAACATAAGAATTTTCCCAAACGCCAGCTGCCGATCAAAGGGGAATAACTTCCAATGACTAAGTGAGCTCTCCACGGGTTTTCACAACTATACGGGTATCTTACAAAAAGCAATGTTCATGCGGTGCAAAAGGATGCACGCAAACCGCACGGACGGGTAGACTTTTCTCCCTGAAAAGTTGACAGCACACAGCTGCCCATCCCTCTTTTACACACACATAAAAAAAAATGGATAATAAACTGACAAACTACATTAAAGAAGGATGGAGGGCTGTCCGTCCGTGACATATATAGAAGAAAAAGAAACACCCGAAGGTGCTGGGGAGGACCCAGAGAAGCACTGTCTTCACCTGCCTTTAGAGCAGTCCTGTACCACCCTTGGAGGCCTGCGCTGTGTTGACGATGGGTACAGGCACGCGCAGGACACTCCATTAAGATATCAAGGGACATAACTGCTCCTGAACAGAGGTAAATTAGACTACAGGATGCAGCTCATAACAGCCTTAAAGTAGCATCCCCATGGTGTACCAGCCCGTATTTCATGACTGCAGAGCCCACCGGCGAAAAAACACCACCCTCCAGCTGCCGAGCACACCCCACAGACCCAACCACCCCTGCCCCCGGACAGATGGAGACAGTGCCACTCCAGACACAGCCAAGCTTTCGCCATACGGTCTTATGTGCCCTCAAGAGGAAATCCAAAGTTGTAGTCTTTCCCACTGTCAAGAGGACTTTCCCTGTGGTCAGTGGGTCTTTCCTCACCGTCACTGGACCTTTCTCCAGGGTCAGCCTAGTTAAGGCAAAGAAGAAAAAGAAACACCCAAGGTGCTGGGGAGGACCCAGAGAAGCACTGTCTTCACCTGCCTTTAGAGCAGTCCTGTACCACCCTTGGAGGCCTGCGCTGTGTTGACGATGGGTACAGGCACGCGCAGGACACTCCATTAAGATATCAAGGGACATAACTGCTCCTGAACAGAGGTAAATTAGACTACAGGATGCAGCTCATAACAGCCTTAAAGTAGCATCCCCATGGGTGTACCAGCCCTTATTTCATTACTGCAGAGGCCCACCGTCAAAAACACCACCCCCCAGCTGCCGAGCACACCCCACAGACCCACCACTACCCGTGCCCACGGACAGATGAGACAGTGCCACTCCATACAACAGCCAAGCTATCGCCCAACGGTCTTATGTGCCCCCCCCCCTCAAGAGAGAATCCCAAAGTTGTAGTCTTCCCACTGTCAAAGGACTTTTCCCTGAATATATATATATATACAAGAGAGAGAGAGAGAGAGAGAGAGAGTAGAGAGAGAGAGAGGACAAACAGTCAGACAGACGGACCGGACGACAGACAGACTGACAAATAGACAAACAGATGAAAGATAGATGTCACTTGACGATTTTTTCCTCTGAACCCGGGAAGGGAAAACAGAGAGGAAAGTGATCCTGCAACACGAACGAACGAACGAACGAACGAATCTTTTTTAAAGCGGTATAGAAGAATAAACACAATACAGGTTTTTTATTTTTTTCTTTTTTTTTTTTTATTTTTTTTATACATCATGCCCTCGATGAAGCAGAAAAAATAACAATATTTACATTCAAAAATCAACCAACCATCTTAATAGTGAAAAGAAAATTACCAGAAAACATAAGGCAAACCCAAAATTATGACAGTCAACCTTTCCACACACACTCATCACACACACTCAACACACACACACACACACACACACACACACACACACACACACACACACAAGAGAAAACAACTTCCAGCAAATCCATTTAAAAAAAAAAAAAAAAAAAAAAAGGAGAAGAGAAATGAAGGACGTCAATGAAAGGTGGCCATGTGGAACAGTATGTCTATGACAAAGGATAGATAAGGGAAACGAAGAATCCAAATGAACAATCAAAAACATTTAACAACATTTGTACTTAAAATCAAAACAACATTTTGAAATACGTATAAAAAGGTATATGATGTTCTCCTTAGTCACACTGTTTAGTAAGCGTAGCATCAGATAAGAAAGTTTATTGTTATATGAATAACGTTTTGACTAGACAATACTTTAAATGAAGACACATAGTCCATTCCACAAACAATCACCAGTACATGAGCTAGCTTTAAAAAGATCAATCCACGGTAGGGGAATCTGAATCTATCTGAAAATGCGATCAAGGTTCGTTTTAAATTTATTTTTCAAAGTTGGTGGTGCTTGATTGGACAATATCTTTAAACATGATAATTTGCCTCTTTATATAAGTGAGTTTCCCATTTTAGGCGGCAAAATGGTCTAAACGATTTATAATCAGAGAGTTACAGTTGAAGATTTAGAAGAACGAGTTTCACAGCCCGTCTAAGAATACTGAAGAGTGGTTTTAAATACTATATAACGGGCGAATTCCCACAATATTATAAGAGTAAATTCAAATGAGATTCACTGAACGCAGTAAAAAAACCAGCTTACGAACAATGTTGGCCAAATAAATATTTAGTTTTGAAAGCTGGGTGACTCTTTTAGACAGACGTTTGCAAGCAATGTTGAAACATGATAAAGACCATGATAAATTATTACATACAAAGACACCAAGGACTTTATGAATGATCAACTTCTTCAACTATTTCAATATTAATACTAAGAGATAGGAACATAAGAAAAATTTATGACGCTTTTGTCAGGTGGTTTATTATATGTAACTTCGTTTTCCTGAGGATGGAGACACATGTGATTGAGTTCAGACCATATGAATTAATTTGTTTATACTTTCTTGTAAACTTGCATATACATTTTCAAATTCTATTTATACTACAGTGTATTGTGTGTCCCATCAGCGAACAATACATACAGAGACTATCAATGAAATAAGGTAAAACGTTTAAATATATGGAAAAAAAGATAGGTCCGAGTACAGAACCCTTAGGACAACACCAAACTGAATGTATAATGTAGGAGATATCAGAATCAATTTTACTGGGGGGTGAGACCTATAGCATTCCTACCGAAAATATGAAGATAGGAGTTTCAAACGATCTCTGAATAAGATGTATACCTTAAAGCGTTTTAAGAAGAAGAATGCGGTCAATAAAGACAAAGGCTTTACATAAAATCTACCAGCGAAACCAACCTGAAATTTTGGTGTAATTTATAAAGTGAGGCCATTGGCTCAACTAGATTGTCAGAGCTGTTTGGCACGAGTGATTACCCCCCTAAAAAACCGGGATTAGGTCCTAGATGAAATAAATAGGAAAAAAATATGCAGTGATTCGAGAATATTTTTATTCAGATGGGTATTCCAATGTTTAAGACAGCACAGACAGAATAGAAATTGGGGCCTGTAGTTAGACGGATCGGTGTGATCACCTGTTATGTAGATCGGCATTACTCTAGCAATTTTAAAAGCCTTGGGGAACTGATTTTTAGAAATGCCGAGATAAAATATATACGTAAGTGTTTCAGCAATTACGTGCTACAGTTTGAAATCTTTCCGTCAATGCCATCAAGGCCATAGTACTCTACTACTTTGCTTTAAGTGGAAAAAATACGAGCATTATATACTTCGTGTACACATAACAACGGAATAACTAGAAATGATAGAGAGAGAGAGAGAGGAGAGAGAGAGAGAGAAGAGAGAGAGAGAGAGAGAGAGAGATAGAGAGAGAGAGAGAAGAGACGGTTCTCAGGGGGGGGGGGGGGGGCTGGGGAATATACTATATTATAAGAACAAAAGGAAGAAGGAGGAGAATCACAAAGGTTTTTATTCTGATTTTGTAGCATAATTTCTTAGATGGCAAATGAGACAGTCTTTTAAAATAACTCTTTTTCAGAAACATTTTGGCCTTTCTAATGTGTCATTCTATTGGGTGATCTTCGCCATAGACCATCCCCACAGTGTCCCCAATATCTCTGGAACTTGTAATTGGGTTGGTGACAACGATCTTCGTCCACTTTGCCAATGCTCCTGCTCCGCCTCTCTACCTTTAGACATGCAAGCATCATCCAGCCCCCATTCCTTTCATCCCTATTCAACACAGACACACTCACACACTCACACACACAACACACACACACACACACACACACATGCACGCGCGCGCGCGCGCGCACCCACACAAAAAACCCCACAACACACACACATCACACACACAACACACACACACACAACCATTCACACACGCACACACACACACACATACACACACCTACACACACGCACACACACACCCTAACACACACACACACACACTCACACACACACACACATCACACAACGCCACACAACGACAAACAAACACACACACACACACACACACACACACACACACACACACACACACACACACACACCACGCGGAGTCATTGCCTCCTGCTCTGTCTAGCCATAACAACTGTCATAGTGCTGCAAACAAGACGGAAGAAAAATGGGTCAGTGTGAGTGTGTGTGTGTGAGGAGTGGAGTGCGTGCGTGCGTGACGTGCGAGCGGCGTGCGTGCGTGCGTGCGTGCGCGCGTGCGTGCGTGCGTACCTCATGCGTGTGTGTAGTATTGTGAATCTGTGCGTGTGTGTGCATTTGTGTGCTGTGTGGTGTAGATCTGTGTGAGATAAATAGAGAAACACAAAACACACACACACAAACACACACAACACACACACGCACGCAAACCACGCACACACACACACACACCACACACATACACACACACACACACACACACACACCACACACACACACACAACACACACCCACACACACACACACACACATACAGACTGAAGCACAGGCAACAGAGAGAAAGGAATATAACCAGCCTGTCTGTTATCATGTATTTCAGTGACAAATCAATACAAAAACTACAAGAAAGACAAACATTATCTCCACCCCCCCCTCTTCCCCTACCTACATTTCCCCGATACACCCGCTGTTTAATGACCACACCCCACCCCCTCCCACGTAATACCTTTGATTCGACACAAGAAGTTACTCAAGGTTCCTGTAAACTGAGATGGCAGATTGACAGAAGGTCTGTAAATAAATGGTAGCTTGATCAAAGTCAGTAAATAGATGGCAGCCTAGATAGTTCTGTAAAAAGATAGGCAGTTTTGAAGACAGAATGTCAGTACATAGATGGCAGCTCTATAGAAGGGTCTTTAAATAGAAGGCAGCGTGACAAAAAGTCCTGCAAAATAGGTGCAACATGATGAAGGACTGAAATAGATGGCAGCTTGACAGAAGGTAAGTAAATAGATGGCACATGACAAAAGGTCCTGTAAATAGAACAGCTTGACAAGAAGGTCTGGTAAATAGATGGCAGCAAGATATAAAGGACTGTAAGATAGATGGGCAGCTTGAGAGAAGTCCGAAAATAGATGGCAGCTTGACAGAGTGTCTGTAAATAATGGTAGCATGACAGTAGGCATTTAAGTAGATGCAGCTTTGACAGGTCTTTAATAGATAGCAGCTTAACAGAGGTATGTAAATAGATGGCAGCTTGACAGAAGTCTGTAATTTAGATGGCAGCCTTGACAGTTCTGTAAATAAATGGCAACTTGACAGAAGGTCTATAAAAAAAGGCAGCTTGACAGAGAAGGTCTGTAAATAGGTGCATCTTAACAGAGGCCTATAGATAGATGTCAGCTTGGACAGGTCTGTCAAAAGAAGGCAGCTTGAACAGAGAAGGTCTGTCAATAGGTGGCAGCAAGCAGAGAAGGACTGTAAATAGATGGCGGATTGACCAGAGAAGGTCTGTAAATAGATAGGACGCGGTCTCTTGAAGACGAGAAGAGACTGGAGCTATTCAGAGAGTCAGGAGTAACGAAGAGGTATAGAGAAAATGGAGAGGGAAGGATGTGGAAAAAGAGGGGGAAGGGGGGGGGGGGTATCCGCATGCTGTTTCCCTGATAGAACCCAATCTCTTACCCCCCCCCCCAACCCCACAACAACCCAACCCACACTTCCCACCCCTCACACCTTGCCTCACCCAGGTCGGGATTGTTTTATCACGTTCGATCCGTGTGGAGACAGGGCCCCCCCGCAAGTAGACCTCATCCGTCTGGGCAAGACCATGCGTCGCCGGCGATTAAAGTGGCCCAGGATAGACCAGCCCGCCTCTCTGCCTGTGCCACGGAGGACTGCGCACAGTACAGCAGTAGTAGATGTATTTGTAAAGAGGCCGTGAAATAAGACTTTATTTCCTTCCACCGAGGAGGCCGGTGGTGTGAATGTATGATGCCGCTGTTGGTTTCCGTTGGTCTGTGAATGGATGGTGACATCCAAATTGGTCGACTCCCATTTCGACTACTCCTTCCCATTTCGTCTACTACTCCCATTTCGTCTATTTCCATACTGACCATACTGCAAGGCTCCCCCCTGGCGTAACCCGTGTCCCATTCCTACTCCAAAGCAGAATCGAATAGGTCCCTTTAGATTAGAGTAAGGGCAAGCCCGAGAAGGACGAAGACGAATGAAACGAAGGCCGTTAGCAAGTCCGTGCTCACACATTTCTGAGTAGGCGAAATGGAGTAGACCAATGGAAGTAACCGAATGGCTCAACTCGGCCGCCATTATTCAACGGAAAGGTGCAAATGGTCCGCCAATGCTTCACTTTCAAGCTTCATCAGCGGTGTCACTAAACTGCGGACTTGTCCATATACGCTACGCCTACTTAGTAAAGCAAATGGCCGCATATGCGATGGATTTGCAGGTGGAGGGATCAATAAATAGCTCACTAAAGATGAAAGGATTTCAGACGACGGTCTCGAGGACTCAGATTTAAGCAGAATGCCTGACCAGACATTATCCCAAGGGCGGGAGTCATACCTTGATACCTTACCTGTTTACTGGTCTGTGTGAGTGAGTGATTATTTTGGCGTGTGTTAGGGTTGGCGATAGAAGAAGACATAGTTATCATTATTCAAAAATGATTATTATAAAAATCAATGTAATAATGATAATAACCACAATAAACAATATCAGTAGTAATAAACAAAAGTAAGACGATAATAGTACAATAATAATGATTATAACAATGAAGATGATGAAGATGATGAATGATGGAATAATGATAAAACTAAGTGTGGCTGAGGCGTATCAAAGAGTTTGGGGGATCCGTAGAGCAGATCCAAATCCATTCTCAGATCCAAGAACGTTCAAATCAATAAATAAAAAAAAACACAAACAAACACCCCATACAGCACAGGGAGGGGGCGGAGGAAAAGGAGCTTAGAGGAATAGAAGGAGGGCCGGGGGGTGTAGGGGGGGGGGGGGAGGAACGAACCACCAGTTCAATGCCTACGAGCGTGGACCAATTCCTGGGTCTGCGCTAAGCTAGCATTATATGTTAAACGTTCACAACATTTTCCTCTGCACCCAATGCCATGCCCTAATGAACGAATGCTATGCATCAATCAAATACTATAAAACTGACCAAAAGTTATATTTTTTTCGAGAATTTTTGTTTGTTTGTTGTTTTGTTTGTCAGTTTTGTTTCTGGATTTTGTAAAATGAATGTTGATATATTGTGGTATTGAAAAAAAACATGAAAAAAACGAAAATAAGGCATAACTCCTTCAGTCTATACCCGACCAATCACTTCCCCTGACTTGACGTCATTTTGTTCACACACGAACGGAACAAAGGGTGGATTAAGAGATAGATGTACCCAATATGGGAATGAGGAGGGGAAGAATGGGACGGGGGAGGGGGGGGTGGGGGGGGGGGGGGGGGGGGGTGGGGGGGGGGGGTGGGGGGGTCGGGGGGGGGGGGTGGTGGGGGGGGGGGGGGGTTGGGGGGGGGGGGGGGGGGGGGGGGGTGGGGGGGGGGGGGGGGGGGGGGGGGGGGGGGGGGGGGGGAAGGGGGAGCTCTTCGTTTCCCAGAGAGCCGTACTGTTTGTGTTCCCCTCTTTTCCCACCCCCTTGGACTCTTGTTTCTCAACTCTGACATTAAGTCACACGTAAAAACTAAGACACATCAGCTTCTGTCGGTCTGTCTGATTGTCCTGTACCTTTCAGGTCTATCTGTCCCTTTCTCTCTCTCTCTCTCCTCTCCCCTCTCTCACTTCATCCACTCTCTCTCTCCTTCCTCCTCACTCTCACGTCTCTCCTTCTCTCCATCCTCCTCTCCTCCTCTCTGTGTGTGTTGTCTATGTCTGTCCTGTCTGCCTGTCTGTTTGTCTCTGTCCTGTCTGTTTGACCGTCCTGTGTGTCTGTGTGTCCTGTCGGTCTTGTCTGTCTTCTCTCTCTCTCTCTCTCTCTCTCCTACCCTCTCTCCTCACTCACTCTCTTCTCTCATCTCCGTCTGTCTGTCTGTCTGCCTTTCTTTCTGTGTGGACCGTCTGGTCTGACCGTCTGCCTGACGTTCTGTCTGTCTTATCAGTCCCATGACTGTCTGCT
This sequence comes from Conus ventricosus, assembly GCA_018398815.1. Taxonomy (NCBI): domain Eukaryota; kingdom Metazoa; phylum Mollusca; class Gastropoda; order Neogastropoda; family Conidae; genus Conus; species Conus ventricosus. The sequence continues at coordinate 179,075,460 of CM031595.1, forward strand.
GAGTCTGTCTGTCTGTCTCTCTCTCTCTCTCCTCACTCTCTACTCTCTCTCTCTCTCTCTTTACCTCACCACACCTAAGCACTCTCTCTCCTCCCTCTCTCCCTCTCTCACACTCTCCAGCACACACAACAACCCTTGTTAGCGGAGTCCGGAGGCAGTGTAGGGATTTGTGAGTGAGGAAGTGCTCTCGACAAGTCTGACAGCTATTACTTACAGCGGTAACGAAGCTAGCGCCTTCCCGCATGGACATCCACAGACAGCCACAGCATCAGCAACAGCGCCAGCTCTGGCTCACAGCCCAGTCTCTTCCACTCGGGCAGACAGAACCTGAACGCACCAGAAATAGACTGCAGGCAACAGACCGAAAACCCTTCATACACATACAGACAGACATACATACAGACAGGCAGGCAGCAAGAAAGAACAGCAGTCAGCAGACAAGTGACAGCCAGACAGACAGACAGAACAGATCAGACAGAACAAACCCCAAAAAGACATTTAGGCACAGACAAAAAGACAGACGAAACAGAGTGAAGAACCGAATTAGTCAGACGACACAGGTTGTCATCATGCCTAGCTATGCAGGCAGGTAGATGGAAGCACGACTCAGGGATGATGTTGGAGATGATCTCCGCACCCTGTGGACATGTTGAAGATGATGTCCAACCTCCAAGGGACGATTATCCTCCTCCTAGAGACGATGATGAAGGTGATATCCACCTCCTAGAGACGATATTGAAGTGATATCCACCTCCTCGAGACGATGTTGAAGCTAATATACATCTACTAGGGACGATTTGAAGATGAAAATCACCTCCTAGAGACGATGTTGAAGATGAATGACCATCCCTTAGACGATGTTGAAGATGATGTCCACCACCCAGATGACGATGTAGAATATATGTCCACCTCCTAGAGACGATGTTGAATGGAGATATTCACCCCTAGAGACTATGTTGAAGCTAATATTCATCTACCTAGGGAAGTGTTAGAGAAGATAATACCACTACTAGGACGATGTTGAAGAGGATATTCACCCACTGAGAGACGATGTGTTAAGAATGATGTTCCACAACTCCCATAGACGATGTTTGAAGATGATTTCCACCTCAATGGAAGATGTTGAAGATGATAACCACCTCCAAGAGACGATGATTAAGAAGGATATTCACCTCTTAATACAGACGATGATGAAATTATGTCCATCTCCTAGAGACGATGTTGAAGATGAATGTCCACCTCCTAGAGACGAGTAGAAGATGATGTCCACATCCAATGGATAAAGTTGAAGATGATATTTCCACCTCCAATGGACGATATGTGGACCAGTATCCACACCCACACTGACCCTACAAATCACATCTCAAAATTCCATACCATGACCCCCAAAATCTCTAAATGTGGACTCCGCGCCTAACACTACTAGTTACCTACACATCAAAATATCAGACTCGCTGGGAAAATGACAAGAAAACAAATGCTGGACCCTCTCTTTGTCCAGATTTTGTCCAGGTCAGTCCATTATGCAAACATTCTTCTTTTGTCAAAATTAAAAATTTCCCCCCCCCCCCCGATAAAAATCAACTCATAGTTTGGTGGTAATTAATATATTGATTTAGACGTTAGACAGGAAGACCAAGCCGGCGTGGTATGAAAACAGCTTCCCGGCGGAAGTGACAAATCTCGCCATTTAAAATGGAAGTGGAAAATCGGTATCGAGTTCTTCGTTTAATGACGAAATCCCCGGATAAGAGGGCGACCATCATATTTGATCGCGCAAACGAGGTCAAGAGGTTATCGATTGTATTGATCAGATGCACTTCGTGGAAGGGATGGAGCATCTAACTGTGGATTCTACGATGCAAGTCGGAAACGACCCGGTGTTACGACAGGACATGGTTGGGGCGCCGGAGTGAGCAGTTCGACCAGGAAATGTCGTGGGCAAAAAAAAAAAGATAACCCCCCCTAATTTTTCCCCCTCTTGAAAAAACAAAAATAAAAAACAAAAAAAAAGAAGAAAGAAAGAAAGAAAAAAGGTACCCAGAGGCCTGGATCCTTCTCCCTCTTTTCCCTTACCCCACTTCCTCTCCTCCCCGATCTCGAAAGGTCAACGAGATAATAACGCTTAACATACCTCGTCCTAATGTGCATATTAATCACGCCAACACTCCTTTCAAGTATGTCCCCAACGTTTTCGCAACTCAGGTTCAACAAAACGCACTACATTCGAAGGCTAGGGCGAAAACAAGCCTTTGAAAAGGTCCGCACACTGTGAGTCCTAACTATCAGTACTCCCTCGATTCCCTGTGACAGAGACAGCAAGTTCATGAATGCAGCCGCGGGGGGGTTTTTTTATTATACTAAATGAGATGATAAAGAATGAATGGAAATAACAGCTTTGCAAGCCAAATCAAACACGCGATTTGTGCTCGGCCTTTAACTCTCGGACATCAAGGAAAGAAGACCAGTATGTGTTGTGTGTGTGTGTGTGTGTGAGGTGAAATTATCTTATTGATGGGTTGAAGAAATAAGCTTCACAGCTTTTTTTTCATCCTAAACCTGTGTGTTTTGAGTGTGTGTGTGTGTGTGTGTGTGCGCGTTGCGTGGGTGCGTGCGTTGGAGGAGCGAACGTGCGTGCAATGTGTACACTCAAGCGTGCGCGCACTCGCGTGTGTCTGTGTGCGTGATGTGTTTGGGTGTGTGTTCGTCGCGTGCCTGAGTGTGTGTGAGTGTTGTTGTGTTGTTTGTGTGTGTGCGAAAGCGCGTGTCTCTGTGTGTGTGCGCCGCGCGCGAGCGTGTGTGTGAGTATGAAGAGGTTACCTGCAGGTGGAACGATCCCATGTACACCCTAATGAAAATGGAGACGGCTGGGGGCGAAAAAGTTCACGGTGAGGAAGTCCCACAGGGGCTAAAACCACGATCCCATTAAATACCCTCATCCGGCACCTTCCTGTCAATTCCAGTCAATCTCGGGTCTCTATGGCTCTAGCCGCGTGGACCCGACACGAGCGCTGCACGAGCAAGCCAATGAAATCGAGCGTTTGTCGCTGTGTTCATGGGACTCTTCATGGCGCTGCCGTTTGCTGCGACCGTCTGAGCCTCGTAAAAACACTTTGCCTTCTGTATAAATTGAGATTTACAACTCAGAGCAAGGTCACCGTGCAGTATCAGACCCATCCTGGGCCGTGTGCAGATGTGAAAAGACCGTAAAGTGTGCCCCGTCATACACAGAATACGCAAGCACGTACATTCATCAGCGGAGTTTACGCGAAACACTACATTGTACCCCCCGTTACATATTTTTTTTTTTTTTTCTTTTTTTTTTAACTATGTTTGCTTCTTTTTTGGCACCCTTACATTCGCAACTAACTGGTGCTACAATGGACGTTCTTTGACTCTAAATCCACAACTTTTAAAAATCACTTTTTAGACTTGAATTGCCATTATCTCAAAGGGTTGTTATGTGGCTTCTAATTTACATCTTCCCTAACTTTAAGAACTTTTCTCTTCTTTACTTCCGACGCTGTTTAACTACTTCAGTACTCCTGATCACTGCTTTTTTGACGGCTGTCACACTGCCTACATCGAAACTTCGTCCCTGTCTTTGACAGTGTTTACTGCTTTAGAACTTCTGATCCCTGTCTATGACGTTTTTACTGCTTTATAGCTTCTTTTTCCCCTGTCCTTTGACAGTTGTTTACCTGCTTTAGAACTTCTGTTCCCGTCTTATGCGACAGTTGTTTACTGCTTTAAGAGCTTTCTGTTCCCTGGTCCTTTAGAGACGTTGTTTACTGCTATTAAGAGCTTCAGAATTCCCCTGTCTTTTGGACGGTTTTGTTTTACTGCTTAAGAACTTCAGTTCCCTGTCTTAGACAGTTGTTTTACTGCATAGATAGCTTCTTTGCCCTGTCATATGAATGTTGATTACTGCTAAAGAGCTTCCTGGTTCCCCATTGTCCTTGTACAGTTGTAAACTGCTTTAGAGCTTCTGTTGCCCTGACTTATGACAGTTGTTTACTGCTATATAGAACTTCTGTTCCCTGTCTTTTTGACAGTTGTTTTACTTGCTTAAGAACTTCTTTCGCCTGTCTTTTGACAGTTGTTTACGGTATAGAACTTTCTGTTCCCTGTCTTTTGACAGTTGTTTAACTGCTTTTAGACATCTGATCCTGTCCACACCTTTTTTTTTCACAGATCTATTCACCACAATAGGAACTTTCAACAGTCCCACTTCATTTTTTTATACAGATTTCACCACAATAGAACTTCTGTTCACGACCTTTTTAACAGATGTTCACCACAATAGAACTTCTGTCCACTCCAGTGTTTTTTTTTTACAGAAGTTCACCACTATAGAACTTCCTGTTCCACTCCTTTTTTTTCACAGATGTTCACCACAATAGAACTTCTGTTCCACATCCTTTTTTAACAGATGTTCACGCACAATAGCACTTCGTCACTCCTTTTTTTTAACAGATGTCAACCACTATAGAACTTCTGTCCACACCATTTTTAACTATTTTCACTCACTAAAGAACTTCTGTCCACAGACCGTTTTTAAACAGATGTTTTCCCTCACTATAGAACTTCTTTAACCCACCTTTTTACACTGTTCAATACTTTACATGTCTGTCCACTGCTTCCCTGCCAGCTGTTGACTGCTTGTCTCATGATGACAGGATGTTTGGCCCTTCAGGAACAGGTACAGCCCATTTTAACCTAAAGCTAGCTCGATTATCCCTCTAAAGAAGCTGAAACCGCAGTGCATTGTGGAGCATGTAACTGACCATAACGAAAAAAGCTTGACCTACTTTTGTTTTTCTTTCTGGTAGACATACGAAGAATTCGATCATTTAGAAAGCATTCCAGTTGAGACGAGAGAGATAGAGAGAGAGAGAGAGAGAGAGAGAGAGAGAGAAAACCACTTTCTAGCAGCTCTTTCCCCTGCTGCCGTATTTAAATGTGAAGTTGAAACCACAACTCTCGCTCGACTTCCATGCTCAGATTGATGGCCAGGGAAAACGCAACAAAAGATTGTCGAAAAGTATATCCAACAATCTAGTATATGGTCTGAAAGAGACACAGAAAAAACACCTCAGGGGTTAACTAAAAAAGAGACAGTGCGCGTGGACACCAGTAACAACCCTTTCATATATAATCTCCCTGCATTATATTTATTGTACTGTAACCACCACTGCAACTGTATGGTGCCAATATGTACGTAATTGTGTACGCCTTCCTATCATAGAACACTGATACAAAGAACCTGATCTGCTTTACCATGCTTCCACCCATAGGTGATACGCGAATTTCATTTGAAGAACTGTTCCAACCCTTTTTTCTGACTAAGGGACAAGACTGCCGCCAAAACGAGTACCCATCGAACAGTTTTTTTCCCCCTTTTGGTAACTTCAGTTAGAAATGTATCCAGTACATCGCCGTAAACAAACTGGGAAGATAGTGTTTCTAATCCCAACAAAGGCCAATACATAAAGGTATAATATTTCTGTCAACCGAGGAAACGCAGATAGTAGAAATGACTAACAGGGCTTACATATGAAAATTGGAACTATATTAATGTAAACAAAGCAGTTAGTCCCTCCAAAGGACGAAAACAGTAACTCAAGCCCAATGAAGGGGCTATCTCTCTGATGCTGTCTGCAGACCACGCCGGTCCGCGAGTTTTCTCCTCTACTGAAATTGGAACTTATGTTTTGATTTAAAACAAAAGCAATAGTCCTCCAAAGGAAGAAAACAGTAGGGCCACACAAGATCACAATTCCACACTCCCAAATTTTCAGCCACAATGGACTTGTTCAAGAGAAAAAAAACACACAAAACAAAACATACACCAACGTAATGACCATCTTTGCCTCTGTAAAGTTGCCAAAGATGGACATTACGTAGTTGTACTGTTTTTGTTTTTGTTTTTGTTTTTTGTCTCTTGAAAACGGCCATGTGGCCCGAAAATTTTGAAGAGTGGAATTGGTGATCTTGTATACAATTGTAAGAGTTTAATTTAGCTTGAAACAGCTGCGTCATCTGAAAAAGTGTTAATCGAGCAAATTTTCTGCCAACACAGCAAGTGCATGTATTCTCTCAGACTTGGTTAATGCCTGGATGAATGTTAAATGAAGACTGAAACAACCTCCATCATCTTCTTAACAGCTGTCGCAGAGCGGCTGACAATCTATAATTCAAACAAGTTTATTATGAAATTATCACCGGGAAGAAAGAATGAAAAGAGTCAAAATCTTGTTTAGAAAATTACATAAACCGCTGATTAAGCCCATTATCAAGTAAGATTTCAATATACAGACGGACAAACAACAGACGATACATAGATATAAAAGAGAATGAATGTGTGAGTTCCAGAGGTATAATAAAGATAACACGGAATGGTTGGTGTTATGTTGAGGTAACTAATGGTGTTTGTTTTTTATGGGTGTGTGTGTGGTGTGTGTGTGTGTGTGTGTGTGTGTGTGCGTGCGTGCGTGCGTGCGTGCGTGCGAGAGAGTGTGTGTGTGTGTGTGTGTGTTGTGAGTGTGTGTGTGTGTGTGTGTGTAGTGTGTGACAGAGGCAATTGAGAAGGAGATCTTTACACGGAGCATTCCGAAGTAGTCGCTCTGCCACCGAAGAAAAGGTCACGATGTTGACAGTGTTAACAGTATCGGAAGGCATAATGCAGAGCGGTAGGCTTTGGCTATCGTGGACGGTGTCACAGAGGTGGTCTAAGAACTCAGTGTGTAGGATATTTTCACGCACATTGAATTTGTGCATGGAATCAACACTGAGACAGCATAAAAAAATGAGCGTATTGCATTGTAAAAATTCTTTATGAATACACAGACAATGTGTCCAGCAATAGTGAGTGACAGGTTTCCTGTCAGAAAAGAACAACGAAAACAGACAGCAGCTTAACTAAAAACAAGCGCAGGACAAATGAATACAAACAGCAAGGTACAAAGTAATCGTTAATAATAAAACAAAACGAAACAGTGGATTTTTGTCAAATGTGTTTTTGGTTCGATGTGACAAAAAAACAACAAGACAAAGAAGACTTGTTGAGCGGTTTTTTTTTTTTCTTTCTTGTTCCCTTTGTTTTTTTTTTGTTTGTTTTTTATGTCTGAACAATAACACATTTTCGACAATCCACTTGTCTGTTTTTTATGTCTGAACAAGACGACAATTGTCGACAATCCACTAGTCTGATTTTATGTCTGAACAAGACACTTTGTCGACAATCCACTTTGTCTGATTTTATGTCTGACCAAGACACATATTGTCGACAATCCACTTGTCTGTTTTTTTAATGTCTGAACAAGACACATTTGTCTACAATCCACTTGTCTGTTTTTTATGTCTTGAACAAGACACATTTCGTCGACAATCCACTTGTCTGTTTTTATGTCTGAACAAGACACATTTGTCGACAAATATCTCACCTGTCTGTTTTGCACGTGCTTCAAAACGCATTACTTAGAGCTTGTTTTGTGCTTTCATTTTGTGGTTTAATTTTGCGCTCAATAGTTATCTTTAGCCCAAGGAATATATATCTAGTAACCAAGAATAGTTATCTTGATACCAAGGAAAAGTATAACTTTAGACCAAGGAATAGAGTTTCATACGTGTTGGTACGGTTTCTCTGTCGTGTCCTGGAACGAACAAATCTTACAGCATCTTCCATCGCCGGTTTCGTGTCTTGAGCGAACGAACATACAAGCTTTTCCCATCGCCGGTTCGTGTCTGGAGCGAACGAACCTTTTCAAGCTTTTCCATCGCCGGTTTCGTGTCTGGAGCGAACGAACCTTTCAGCTTTTCCATTCGCCGTATTCGTGCCTGGAGCGAACGAAACGGGGGGGGGGCCCGGGAGGGGGGGGGCCTTTCAGCTTTTCCATCGCCGGTTCTGAAAGCAGTTCCTTTATGGGCTTTGGTCTGGAAAGAAGGCTTTTTGGATATCTTGTTATAAGGAATTGTCAGTCGAACATTGAGGATTCAGCAGATGGAACGTGTAGAGAAATGATAGATTAGGCTTACAGATGGGTCTGAGAGTTTCTTTGGATGTCGAGTGATCATCAGGCCCGAGGGCTTTACAAAGGTTTGGTGAGCTTGAAAGCATCCTATGTCTGGCTCCTTTCCACACAACAATTGGCGCCGGTCGTCAGACAGAGTCAGCGATGGTTGAGACTTTTGAAGTTTTGGTATTGACTGCTGTTAGTAAACTTACTTGCGGTGAGGTTAGTGTTTTGTTTCCATTTGTGTTTTGGTTAGTGGCCCGTGGATAAATTTAAGCTGTGCATCAATATCTATTTCCAATGATTTGCTATGCATTCGCTTCGGCTGCGCTTACATTTCGTTTTCCCTTAACTTTCCATTTTCAACCATTCTCAGAATCATGGATTTGATCTCACAATCTGTCTCACCCGAGACCCCCAAACACGACAACGAAGTCACCTCAAGGTATTTCTTCTGTCCCGTCAGCACACTGGCTGCCACCAGAACTTTCCAATTTTGTGCCAGCCTCACTGACTGTGCCAGCTCACTGACTGTGCCCAGCCACACGAACTGCGCAGCCTCACTGAACTGGACCTCGCTGGAATCATCTCAGTCATCTTATCCGAGTCTCAGCCGGAGATAACAGTTAACCAATACATTTGCCCTTATGATAGTCAAGAGGGTGCTAAATCAAATGGACTGAGAACTTTTGCCTGTGGAGCAGACTGGTCTGAATTCGTACATTGCCGTCCGATCTTGTCTTAGTTTTTGAAAAACCCTTTTGGAGTCCACCTAGCAGTAAAAGGATACAAAGATTAGAAAAACCACTTGTTTCACTCCCAGCAGTAAATTGGTACCATGATTTGAAAAAAAACCCTTGTGTCCACCCCAGCAGCAAATGGGTAACTGGATTTGAAAAACCCATGTGTCCACCCAGCAGTAATATTGTATACCAGATTTGAAAAAAAAACCCTTGTGTCCCCCCAAGCAGTAAATGGGTACCTATTTGAAAAACCCTTGAGTCCTACCCAGCAGTAATTGGGTACCTGATTTGAAAAACCCTTGTGTCCACCAAGCAGTAATTTGGTACCAGATTTGAAAAACCTTGAGTCCACCCAGCAGTAAATGGTTTACCTGATTAGAAAACCCATTTGTCCACCCAGCCATTAAATGTGTACCTGAAATTGAAAAACCCATGGTCCAGCCCAGCAGTAATTTGGTAACCTGATTCATTCAGGACGTTTAAAGTGTTGCAGGAGAAAGGTTGGGGTCTGCAAAACCATCCATGGTGGATTCTCTGAAAGCGCTCCCTACGGCCGACAGCTAAGGAACCATAGTAAACCTTTCACTCTTCGGACAAATGGATTTCCAGAGGTAGCATCAGCAATTCCTAGGCGAAAGTGAGTTGCTGCGTCATCCGCGAGTCCAGGTGAACACTCGTATTCCCGTGTACTGGTTGAATTTGGCCACCATCGTATCGCAGTTTGCGTGTTCAGGTATCAGCAGAGACCAAGGAGCGTTGGGAACACCATGAACTGCAGGCAACATGGCATTTGTGTTTGCCAGGGAAGCCACAGTGCTCTATTTATGCTAACATACTGTAGTTTCCACAGGCCATAGCCGAGCATGAACTTGCGTCTTTTGTACTTCCTGTCTCAGATGAGATGTGTTTTAAAGTATAACATCACACCACCTTCCAAGGCTCTAATACAGCAAAATAAAAGAGCGAAAGAACTACAAATGACAACAAAAATTTGCGCCTTTGTTCAGCGATATCCGCCGCAAAAGAAGCAGAGTAGAGAGGAGAGAGAGAGAGAGAGTAGAGATAGATATAGGAGAGAGAGAGGGCCGGCAAGCCACGTGGAGCAAAGGGGAAAGAAGAACGTATAGAAGCCTATCTGCCGTGTGTATAGGTATCTTTTGTCCATGTCGAGGAGAGCAAGGTCCAAGGCTGCCTATGAGCGCGCCAACTTTGTTTCAGTACCCGATGTACCGTGGAATTTTTATAATACGAAGAAAAATCGTGTAAAGAACTGTTAGCGTGTTAATCTGAAAAGGTAAAATGGCCCACCATTTATCTTAAGAAATTGACTGTTCAAGTCCCTGTGTCTCTGAAGATGGCTACATTAAGTATTTGGACCGTAAAGTTACACCGTGAAGTCCGGTGTCATGATCCTTACTGAGTACACGTATTCTGAGAACTCGTCCCATTACAGCTAGTGCTAGTGACAAACGGTGTATTGTATAGTGACAGTAACACAACCTGCAGGCCTAACAGACATCATACATCCATATTAGCTGGAGACCGTAACAGGACTACGGTGGTTCCTGTCCTCCGATCTGTCAAAACGACATGATCATGCCATACTCGTTAAACATGTTAAGTCTCCTGTGGTCAGATTGTCTTCCTAAGTTTGTCGGCTTGTTTGCAATTTTCAGGTACAAACGCGCGCGCGCGCGCGCGCACACGACAACACAACAACACACACACCACACAACACACACCCACACACACACACACACAACACATACACACACACATGTATACTTAGGCCTATATCACGCACACCATGCCACACATACACGTTCGCATCGCACCCACACACACAGGCCAATGCCCACACAACCACACACACACATGCGTAACAACTCACAACACACACATAACAATGAAAAAATGGCACATTCCAGTGTTAGTAAGGTACACAAGTTGACTAGCGATGTTTGCTGATGCGCAGTCATACATCTGGCTAAGTCATAGCCACAGATCTTTCAAATTGACGATTTCTATTTTTACATCCCTGAAATTTTACTATTACCTGGTCCTGAATTGGCCATTGCTATTTATCTACATGAAATCGAGTGCGACCCCTGATGCTAAATATTGTCTCCAGGGGCCAACATCTGAGTCGCACTGTTATTTGGTATATATATTTACTTTTTTAACATTCGCGCTGGGTGGACCTAACACGTTTTTTTGATTGAACCGGTGTTTGAGGAAGAATAAGAAGAAGAGACCCTCTTCCTTTAAATCTCTCCTTAAGTTATTAATATCCGTTTAATCCATCAGCTTTAAATCATGCCTAGATGTTCTCAAAACGTAGCGAATGTTGTGTAAGCATATATGGACAAGTCCCGCATGCATGACGCCTCCTTGGAAACTAAAACATGTTTACCCTGACTGTGTTCCAGAGTTCCGCTAGCTTTAATAAGAATATTGTGCATTGGTACCTGCCAGTAGAAAAAAATACTAAACCAGCCATCAATCCAGTGGTTGCGATACCGCACCAAGATCCCAAGTGATGGTGTAAACCTCCTAGGTATTTTCCGATCGAAATTTGCATTTGTTTGTGGCTTCAGCTTTTGTAGATCTAGATAATATGTATTCTGATCGAAATTTGGCATTGTTTGTTGGCTTCAGCTTTGAAGATCAATATAATATGTTATCTGATCAAAAATTGTCATTGTTTTGTGGCTTCATCTTATGTAGATCTAGATTATTTTTGATACATTGTACAAACATGAATAACTCCCCGACCTCCCCATATGCATTGTAAACATGATAAATCCCACACCCATAGTATGTCAATTTGCCTCAACCTACAGGTCCCTGGATCCCCAAGGTACTCAAGGCCCACCACACTGAAGAAAAAATGGTTACAAGGTGTGTGCTATCTTGGATACATGATTGACAAAGAGAGGTGTGATCCATGGCACACTCCACCCCATCCTAAACCTAGGCATTTTCCTTTGAAGAGGCCAAGCGAGACGGGAGGTTGTGGTTCATTATCTCTGGTCATTTTAAAACTCATGCATGTAACAAAGAGCTATCATTTCATTATAGTTGTCATAAAGCTGCCTTAACCCTTACCCCTCTGCCAGCTGACAGTGAACCCCCTCCCTTCTCACCCACTTATCCCAGTTTGCCCCTTTTTCCCTCCTTTTTTACCTCTCCATCCAACCCTCCTCCTCCCCGCCCCCCCCCCCCCCCCCCCCCCCCCCTTCTGTGTGGGAGACACGCATGTATAGGACGGGGTGGAAATGAAACCCTGCGATGGATGTCAGTCCCAACATTTTTTTAAAAACTAAAGAAATACAAAATTTCTTGTGTATTTCATTAAGTCGAGCATGCATTCACAAAACAAAGTTAACAGAAATATTGCCTGTTTTACAAAAAGGAGGGCGGGGTGAAAAGTTCCAACACATAGGAATGTATCACAAAGTCTTTAAATCTAGCTAAGGTAGAATGCGCATAAAAAAAAATACATACTAAGACTATTGTGTACAATGTAATACTGTTACATATTTACACAGTACTTTCCTCTTAGTTTATCATTAATACAAAGTGAAAAAGAACTAAGAATTGTTGACATGGAATCTGTTCAAAATATGAATCTTTTCCAGACCCAGTGCATTTCATAACTGTATGTTGTAACATTCTAATCCATGATGACAAGAAGTATGATTTGTCATACAAAAGATGCCCTACAGTAATTCAGTTTTGATGAACAGGATGTGATCGTTGTGTGGACAAGAATGGCCACAGACGAAGAAGTATACACCAAAGCAGACAATCATGACAACATTGAAGACCCCACCCTACATCATTCATGCCGATGCAGAAAAAGCAGAGGGCATCCGATATTTTCTTTTCCACCAGGTTCAAAATCTACTAGTAATTAACATTAGTAAATACAATATTATTTCAGACAGACAGAAATGCAACCCATACACTGACAAACACAAACACACAAGTGCTCTCAGACACAGTGATACGTAACATAAAAGAGAAAATTAAGAACAGTCTGACAAAGTAGCACAGAACAGTGAGTCCAACTAAGTGCCAATGACTCCATCAACAAAGATCATCATACTACCAAATGGTATCGAACAGAATTCTTCCAGCAAATACCTGGTGAGAACTTGGCATCTACAGCATGTTAAGACAACACCAACATGAGACCAAAACATCCACAAGTGGAAGAAGTCACTGTCCACAAAATAGAAGGCGAAGGACAAAGAAAAGTTTCAGACGCTGTTGAAAATAACAATATCAATGAAGTGGGGCGGAAACATGAGGAGTGAAAACAATGCCCCAGGGGAATGGATAATGGATAATTCCTGAGAACATATAAGCAAACAGGGATGGAGACTCTCCTGTGGTCAATACCATACAGACGAGAGTAAAGAGCACTCTGGTATACAGCCTAGTCCTGCACAAACAAATTAGAATAACTTGACCATGGCATTGCCTCCAAACGTCCTGACACTAACAGCACTGAGAGGTTGCTTCTAACCTCTGCAATTCTGAAGAAACCAAAAAAAACAGTGTCAGAGTCGGACAAAGAGCAAATCTAATAAACCCACAAAAGCCTATCGCAGTGAATGATCAATCAACCAAAATCAACAAAAGAAGAATGATACCAACCTTTTAGGGGAAGAAAGTGGGTGTATACTGAACAAACCTGAAGCTCAGGAAGACAAGACATACAATAGTGGAGGATGATTTATCCGAACAGCTCACAGGAGGAAATTCGTCAGCAGAAACGACTTCTTACTCCAAGTGTATTGAATTTCTTTACCAGACAACAAAAAGCACAAGAGTGGACGTTGAAGGTGGGGCTCTGTTCTTGATGAAGTGATAAACAACATGACCCATCAGAGCGTACGATAACACCCATCAGAATAAAGAAATCCGGCAGCCTTCATCAACAGAGAGAGGGAAAAAACAGACACATACAAGCCCCACCAATGGACACCGAGAAGTCTTTCTTGGATCATAAACTATTGAAATTTTCGATGACAAAGCTTAATCAAAAGAAAGCTTGCCAAATCAAGGTCAGTAATCGCAAAAGGTCATTCTGAAACAAACACATCAGCGTTATAAACCTGAAGACAAGTGGCATCAGAACAGCAGAAGCGTATGACGTTGAAAGAAAGAACGCCATTCTTCAAGACTCCACTCCTAACCAGACATACAGAACTACACAGGCCACTCTCCATTTCAGCCAGGTGTGGCAGGCTTTGCCATGAACCCTGCTTGTATAGCAGCCAAGACTGCAAGCAAAACAGCTGAATGTGATTCAGAAAACAATCATGAAAAAAAAAATCAAAGAAGACACTGAAGAATAAAGACACGAACCGTTTGTCTGTAGAGTTTTTCCTCAGTCTTTACTGAACGAAAAATACACCCCAACAACAGAAAAAGAAAAATGCACAGTCAATAAAGCCAGAAAGAGATCACTCAATTGGAAGAACCGCAAGCATACAACCCCAAGAACTGCCTCAAGAAGGCTGGAAAACGAAGACAGAAGTAGAAGATAATAACCAGACACATTTAAGATGCACCAACAACGACACAGACATTATTCACATTCAATACACAAATTCATTCCAACACCCAATTGTCAACCAAAACATGGATCAATGATGGAATAAGAGGCAGATTTGAAAAGGAAAACTTGTGTACATAGTAGTGAGGAAGTGTACAAAGTTTTTTTTTTTTTTTTTTTGATATTATACGGTGTGTATTAAAACAGAGATCATTGCCTATATACAAAGACATTTTGTGTTTTTTTTGTTGTGTTTTTTGTCTTAATCAGGCATCTGCCAAGTAACTTTGAGATATTTTCTCGGGGGGGGGGGGGGGTGTCCATCAAAAAATCTGCATCTGTCCAATAATTTGAGATATTTCTTTCTGTCCATCAAAAGTGCTGTAATCCTTTCATTTGTATCTGGTGATCTGAAAGCTGGTTTGATAAGTATGAAGACAATCAATAGGTAGAGTGTAGAGGCTGTTTTTCGGGAAGTTTGGAGGATACTAACTTGCATGAAGGTTATAAATGTGTGAAATGGCACCAGCCCTTGATTATTGACAGGGAGAGTAAGATTCTCAGAACAGGTTTGATGCCACACCTGTGCATTGTACCCTGTGGAGAGGGTCGCATAAAGATTTCAGTATAGTCCCATGGAAGCAGGAACCACAGAAAGAATTATTTAAAAAAAAGAAGTTTCTGAACAGGAAACATTAGTAGATCGTTAAAGAAGGAAAAAAACACATACAAAGCAAGTAAAAGAAGAGGAGGGGCGTGAATCTTGTTCTGTTTACATCTGCTAGCATGGCCTTATTCCGACAGTTCCTACAGCAAAAAATGCCATTCAGTTTTCATTATCATTTTAATTTTCATTCCAAAGCAAAACCAGCACAGACTGCTCAGAAGATGGAACTGCCCACAGACACCATGGAACCATCTTGCATTGAAGCAAAGGAGGAGTCTGAAGTGATACCAAGGATTCACACCACGATCAAAAAGTACACATCTGTAATGTTCATGTTAATTATCCTCTGCGGGTGAATAAGTAACAATATTGTATCAGTTTCTTTGACTGTGAATAATTTGTCCTAGCTTAGCTAGGCAAAAATGATTGCTATTGATTTTATGTAAATTCATTCATCAATTGGCAGTGTTGAAAAAAGTAAAAGTTCCCGTAGCCAGTAGGCTGTAAATGTCTATGTAAACTGTCCAAGATGTCCCTATGCCTTGGGCACAACATGATGGAAAGTGGAGGTCCATCCCTCCAATCTTGCCCCAACTCTTAGCTTTCCCTGAACTGAACACAAAGCTATTGACAGCTTGATCGACAGAATGGTCTTCAAGCCTTTGAAGTAAGTCCTGTTCTGTCTATGCCTCCTTGTCTCTCTTTTTGTCCTCACACCCACTTCCCTCCTTACCTTTTTCGGCTTGTTATGCTTTTTGCTGGTTATTTTGTTTTTTTTTTATTTCATTGATATCCCATGAAACATTTCCTCAAAGCATTACTACTGTTACTACAACAGAGAAAGGTCAGATTAACAGTTTCTGATGCCGACTGTCAGCGCATTCCAGATCCAGGGCAATAAAAAAAAAATAACAGAACAGCTCATTAAGTCCAGACAGCAGCAACAGGATTCCCCGACAGTAGTCAGAAACAAACCTAATCAACCAAATCAAGGATCGACATTTGCTTTGCCAAGAACGTGTAAGAAACACCTAACCTGCACAACGGCAGCAAAACCATCCCCGCCAGAACAATGAAGACTCGTAGACAAATACGGCGGTTTAAGCAGAACACAAAAGCAAAGCAGAGGCTGAGGTATGCATAACTGCATCCAGTGTGGACTCAGACGCGGGCATGCGAGACACCACCCAACTCCACAGAAAAAGAACGCTCGGAAGAAAGCATCATCTGCATGCTCAGACACACAAACAGCCCTTCAGGATCAATACCCAAGAACCAGGTAAATTGGCCAGAAGATCCACTAATTATGTACACATTCTTTGTTTATGCTAGTGCTAAGCCATGACTATTTATTTCCCTTATTTTCCCACCTTTTATTTTAAGCCACATCAAAAAGGCATGAGTTTTAAATTATTTATCGACACCCGTCATCTAGCACCAGATATATGGAAAAAACCAACAGTCACTGACTGTAAGGAAATGTAGAGGAAATGATGCAGTGTGGGTCAAAGACCAAGACCATTCAGTGAGGATAGGAACTTATAAACAAAAAAGCCCGGCAGATTCAGGAACCATCATCAGGTTATACCCCAATGTGTTTTCCCCTCAGAACATGACGCAAGAGAGGATGTCCAGTGCTATGCATTGGCATGCAAGGCTAAGATTTAATTGAAATGATCAGCTTGTTGTACTTTGTGTAGAAATGCAAGCCAAAGAACAAAAAACACATTAGACACCAATCACTGTGCAACTCCAACTTTAATGTTGACTTAAATGGGAACAGCTGACAACTCATATATTCAGACTTATTAGATTAAATTAAAAAAAAGAGGGGGGGGGGGGGGCTCATTATGGAGAGGGAGAAAAAATGCTAAAATGAGCTGGTATTTCTGCCTTTATCGATTGATTTTTTTTGTTGGCCATTATGAAAATTGTAGGTCAAGATAAAAACCAGGAGCGATAACAGTGAGATTTCTGTCGTCTAATCCGCCATTACATCGGCAAAATGCAAAAGAGCTGATTTGTGATACCGCACTTATAATGCTGCACTGAAATTTGGAATGGTACACTTAAAATGTCAAAATGCATCTATTTGTGCTTTTGAGACCATAACCAGCTTAGTGTAAAAGAGTGAAGTTAATGTGTCTGAAATATTAATAACTATTTGTTAAAGTAACATTATCATGGGACAGAACATTATCCCTTGATACAAACAAAAAAGGAAGAATCTCAATTGTCACTTGCCATGATGTGAAAATAATCATGAGTGGCAGAGGTGTGTCCTCTCCACAGTATTCGTTAATTTTGTTGGCCAGCGGTAAAGAAGTTGCGTCTATTTTGTTGACCTATGTCCAGGAATGAAGTGTGCGTCTTAGTATTATTGCCGAGGAATGATGTGTGCGTCTATTTGTTTGCAGTGAGGAATAAGAGTGCATGTGTTGTTGCCGGCGAGGAATGTAAGTGTGTGTCTAAGTTTGTTGCTGGCGAAGAATGAAGATGTGCTCTAGTTAGTTGCCAGCGAGGAATGAAAAGTGCGTCGCTGTGTATGTTTGACAGTAGTAAAGAAGTGTGCGTCTAGTATGTTGCCGCTAGGATGAAGTGTGCGCTAGTTTGTTGCTGCAACAATGAAGTGTGCGTTCTAGTTTGTTGCCGCCAGGAATGAAGTGGAGCGTCTAGAATGTTGCCGCAAGGCCTAAGTAGAGCGTCTAGTTTAGTTTGTCCGCCAGAATGAAGATGAGCGACTAGTTTGTTGCCGCGAGTAATGAAAAGTGTTCTCAAGTATCTTGCAGTGAGGAATGAAGTGTAGCGTTCCTAGTTTTATGTTGCCGCGGAAGGAAGTGTGCTCAGTTTTGTTGCTGCGAGGGGTAATGAAGTTTTCGTCTAGATGTTTTGCCGTCTAGGAATGAAGTGAGCTGACTAGTTTGTTGCTGTAAGGAATGACGTGTGCACTAGTTGTGTTGCCGCGAGGAATGAAGTGGTGGCGTCTATTTTGATTGCAGTGAGTTAATGAATTGAGGCTTCTGTTTTGTAGCCCCGCGATGGAATGACGAGTGCGTCTAGTTATTGCCGCGAGGAATGAAGTGTCGTCTAGTTTGTTGATGCCAGAATGTATGTGTGCGTCTAGTTTTGTTGCTGCCCGGAATGAAGTGTGGCGTCTAGTTTGTTATTCAGGTGAGGACATGAATAGTTCATACAAGTAAGTTTTGCTGCTAGGAATGAAGTGTGGCGTCTAGTTAGTAGTTGCCAGGAATGAAGTTGCTTCAAGTTTGTTGCCGTGAGAATGAATGGTGGATCTAGTTTTTGCCGTGTGAGGAATGAATTGTGCATCAAGTTTATTGCTTGCGAGGATGAAGTGTGCCTCAATGTTTGTTGCAAGTGATGAATGAGAGTGCGTCCACAGTTTAGTTGCTGGAGGAATGAAGTGTTTCGTCCAAGTTAAGTTGCTGCGAGGAATGAAGTGTGCGTCAAGTTTTTGTTGCCGCTCTGAAAGAAGTGTGCGTCCTAGTTTGTTTGCAGCTAGGAATAAAGTGAGCGACATTAGTTTGTTGCCGCGTGAATGAAAGATTGCGTCTAGTTGTTGCCGCGCGTGATGAAGTGTGTAACTAGTTTGTTGCCGCTAGGATTGTAATAGTGCGACTTGTTTTGTTGCTGTGAGGAAGAAGTGTGCGTCTAGTTTATGCAGTGATGAATGAAAGTGAGGCGGTCAGTTTGTTGCCCCCCCCCGCCGAAGAATGAAAGTAGTGCGACTAGTATTGTTGCCGCCAGGAAATGAAGTGTGCGTCAAGTTTTTTTTTGCATCGGTAATAAGTGTGCGTCTATTTGTAGCAGTGAGGAAAGAAGTTGTATCAATTTTGTTGCCCGTGAGGAATGAAGTGTTCGACTAGTTTGGTTGCTGCTATGAATGAAGTGTTCGTCTAGGTTTGTTGCCTTTTGAGTATGAAGTGTTCGTACAATTTTGTTGCATCAAGGAATGAAGTGTGGCGTCTAGATTGTTGCCGAGAGAATGAAGTGTGGCGTCCCCAAGTTAGTTGCTGCTAGGAATGGAAGTTTGCATCAAGTTTTGTGCTGCTAGAAAGAAGATTGCTCTAGTTTGTTGCCGCCAGGAATGAAGTGTGCTTCTAGTTATGTTGCCGCAGAATGAATTGGCGTCCTAGTTTCTTGCTGTTAGGAATGAAGTGTGGCATCTAGTTTGTTGCTGCGAGGAATGAAGTTGTGTCTATTTTGTTGCCGGCTCGGAACTGAAGGGTGTGTCTAGTTTAGTAGCTGCTAGAAATGAAGTATCGTCTAGTTTGTTTGCCGTGAGGAATTGAGTGTAACGTCTCTTTTGATGCATCAAGGAATGAAGCATCGTCTAGTTATTGCTGCGCGGAATGAAGTGAGCGTCTTAGTTTGGTTGCTGTGAGGAATGAAGTTGTTCCTCTCTTTTGTTGCAGTGATGAATGAAAATGTGCGTCTATTTTTTGGTTGCTGGCGAGGAATGAGTGTGCATCTAGTTTGTTTGCCGCCAGTAATGAAGTGTGGCGACCTAGTTTTTTTGCCGGAGGAATTACGTGTAGCGTCTATTTTGTTGCCCGCGAAGGATGAAGTTGTGCGTCTAGTTATGTTAGCCGCAATGAAAGATAGTGGTTCCGACTAGTTGTTGCCTGCGAGTAAAGAAGTGTTATCAAGTTAATGTGCCTGCTAGACATGAAGTTGGCGCATAGTATTGTATGCTTTGAGAATGGTGAGATGCGTCTAGATATAATGCTGATGAGAATGAAGTGTGCGTCCTGGTTTGTTTGCCGCGAAGAATGAAGTTTGGCCGTCTAGTTTGTTTGCCGCCATGTACTGAAGTGGTTGCCGTCTAGTTTTTTGCATCGAGGTAAAGAAGTGTTGCGTCTAGTTTTGTTGCAGTGAGGAATGAAGTGTGCGTGTGTGTTTTGTTTGCCACGAGGACTGTAGTGTCGACAAGTATAGATTGCTGCGAAGAAATGAAGTGTGCGTCGATTTTGTTGCCCCGCGAGGAATGGAAAGTGCTCTGTTATGTTGCCGCGAGGAATGAAGTGTGTCGTCTACTTTGTATGCCGCGATGGAATGAAGTGTGCGTCTAGTTATTGACTGCAGCTAGGAAATAAGTGTGCGTCTAGTTTGTAGGCCCCTGCCAGGAATGAAGAGTGCGTAAAGTTTGTTGCTGCAGGAAAGAAGTTTGCGTCAATTTTGTTGCCGCCATGAATGAAAGTGTGCTCTAGTTGTTGCGCGAGGCATGAAGTGAGCGTCTAGTATCTGCAGTGAGGACTGAAGTTGTGCGTTGGTTTGTATGCCGCGATAATGAAGATTGTCGTCAAGATAGTTGCTGCGAGGAATGAAGTGTGCGTCTTAGTTTTGTTGCCGCGAGGAATGAAGTGTGGCGTCAAGTTATGTTGCAGAGAGGATGAAGTGTGCGTCTGTGATTGTTTTGCCGCGAGGAATGAAGTGAGTCGCCTATTATTTGCCCGCGAGGAATGAAGTGTGCTGTTAGTATTGTTGCTGCCAGGAATGAAGTGTTCGTCTAGTTTTGTTGCTGCCCAGGCAATGACGTGTGCGTCAAGTAATTTGCAGTGAGGAATGAAGTGTGGCAAATCTATAGTATGTTGCCGTGAGGAAATCAATGTGCGTCAAGTATTGTTGCATCTAGAGTGAAGTGTGCGACTATTTGTTGCCGTGAGGAATAGAAGTGTGTAACCTAGTATGTTGTCCGTGAGAAATGAATGAGCGTCTAGTTTTTATTGCTGCTAGTGAATGAAGTGAGTCGTCTAGTATGTTCCGGATGAAATGAAGTGTGCGTCTAGTTTTGTTGCAGCTATGAATGAAGTGTGGCGTCCTAGTTGTTGCCGTGAGGAATGCAGTGTGCGTCAATTATTGGTTGCTGCTAGGATGAAGTGTGCATCAATTATGTTTGCTGCAAGGATGACGTATGCGACTATTTGTTGCGCAATGAAAGAATTGTGCCAGTAGTTTTTGATGCTGCTAGAATAAAGTATGCGTCTAGTTTTGTATGCTGCTAGAATGAAGATGTGCATCATAGTTTGTTTGCTGCTAGGAAAGTAAGTGTGCGTCCAAGTTTGTTGCTGTGAGAATATGAAGTAGAGTGGTCTAGTTTTTTACTGCTAGGAATAGAAATTATTCCGTATACTAGTTTGTAGGCTGCTAGAATGAACTTTTGCGTCTTTGTTTGTAGCTGATAGGAAAGAAGTGTGCGTCAAGTTGTATGATACTGTCAAGGAATGAAGATGTGCGTCTTAGTTATATGCTGCTATAATTAATGATGCGTCTGAATAGTTGCTGTGGAGGAATGAAGTGTATGCCGTCTAATGGTTGCCGTGGAAATGAAGAGTGCGTCTAGTTTTTGCTGCTGTGATGAAGTAATTGTGCGTCTAAGATTTTTAGCCGTGAGGAAAGAAGAGTGCGTCTAGTATTGTTGCCATGATGAATGAATTGTGCGACTGGTATGTTGCCTAGATGAATGAAGGGTGCTTCTAGTTTTATTGCCGTGAGGGAATGAAAGTGTGCGACAAGCGTGTTGCAGATAGGAATGACGAGTTCGTCTAGTTGCCGTGAGCATGAATGAGCGTCCTAGTTTGTTGCTGCAAGGAATAGAGTGTGCGTCTAGTTTGTTGCCGCAATGAAATGAAGTGGGCGTCTATTTGTTGCCCGAAGAATAACTGCTATTGACAACTTATACCAGACAAAAGTGAATTTCATTTTTTTGATTGACCTGTGGATATTTTGAAGGATTGTGTCATTGTTGATTATACCTTTGGTGATTGAAGAATAGACATAGTTAGATTGACACTGTTGTGTTGATGAATGTGTCATTAGTTGATTACCCATGTAGTGATTGATGGATGTGTCTTGTTCAATTGGCATTGGGAAAACTGGCTTCCGATCAAAGCCAATGAAGACCAAAATTGGGCAGATAATGCTTCCAACCAGCCTGCCGAAGACCAGGAACACGTACGCCGTAGAAAACAGAAATCCTGTTGAGTGGTGTGCCGTCGAACAGAACGACAGCACAGTTTGTGCTGCAACCCCGTTTCAAGGCCACAGAGATCGCTCCCTTACCAAGAACATCACTGTGCAGCAGCAGAGTGGTGCAGAACCAGGGAGCTCTGACATGTTGCGCTTAGGACGACCGACAAGATGGACCCTGCTGCCCAAAGAGACGACAAGCATAGGAGATAGAGAGCCCACCCGCTGGAGTGGACCAGTCTGGCAGTGTCATCCAGTGGTCATGGCGATGGTTGCCGCTTATCATTTGAACCATTGGTACGTTTACTGTTCAAACTTGCTTCGTAATTGAACATCATCAATGAGAATTCCAATTATAACAGTGTCCATTGGACCAGTTGTATTCCCCATTGCAATAGACAAGATCCAGTATTTCAGTTGCAACAAAAGGAACAAAACTAAAATGAACAGGCTATAAAACATGAACATTTAGGGTAAGTAGGATGTAGTGAGGGTCCTTTATGTTAGAGAACTGTTTAGACACCATTATGGGAAGGGTGATGCTGGCTATCCTTCTGCCACTTCATCATGCACAGTTTCACTTCATGCATGCACACATGTTCCACATCATCATGCACACTGTCACATCAACAATCACAGCAGTACCCTGGTGTGATCTGACACTTCATCATGCACACTGTCACAGTTGATCTGACACTTCATCATTCACACTGTTCACTGGTTGAACCACTGCCACTTCACATGACCACAGTTCACTGGAAATTGTGTGGTATATCATGACACTTCATCATGCACCCTGTATCACTGGTATATCTGACACTTCATCAAGCACACATTCAACTTCATCAGCACACTGTTCACAGGTAATAGAGTGGTATATCTGACACAACCTCAAGCACAGACTGTTCACTTTCAACATGCACACTGTCACTTTTATCTGACACTTCATCATGCAAAACTGTTCACTTGTAATAGTGTGGTATATCTGAACACATATCATGCACACGTCAACTACAAATTCAACACTGCCACTGTTCACTGGTTTATCTGACACTTCATCAAGCACACTGTACACTGGTAGTATATGACACTTCATCAAGCACACAGTTTCACTGGTGTACTGACACTTCATCATGCACACTGTTCACATGTAGGTATCTGACACCTTCCATCATGCACACTGTTCACTGTAAAATCAGACACTTCATCAAGCACACTGTTCACTGTTGTATCTGACCGACATACAATCATGCAACACAGTTTACACTGGTTATCTTGACACTTCATCCAGCACACTGTTCACTGGACAAATGTGGTATATCACACTACATCATGCACACTGGTTCACGAGGTAATAGTGGGTTAAATCTGAACACTACATCAGCACCCTGTTTTCACTTGGTAATCGACACTCATCATGCACAATGTTCAACTGTAGAACTACAACAACATCATGCACACAGTTCACTGGTGATCAGGACCCCATTCAACATGCACAAACTGTACACATATATATTCTGGACCTTTAACCTAGTCACACACTCCAGCGGTTATATATAAACAATTATTTTGTCGGTACCATTGTTGGCAAAAGGAGCCAGATTTGCTACCCCCCCATTGTTTACCACGAATGGTCACCATATTAAAGAATGGACAGTAAGCAATTTTTCTCAAACAACTTATGCTCTTTTCCTCCCTTCATTTGTTTTATTTTTAAGCATGTAGAGACACGCTTTTTTTGGTTAGACAGGTTTCTGTACCCCCCCATACCGTCTTTACATGAACTCAATACAAAAACATAATGCATATTGTGTTGGATTAATGCTAAGGCCATCTAATTGTCATTACTTTTCAAACGTCCCTCTGAATGCAATCTGATCTTGTTATATAGCTAAGCGTCAAAATGACAAGAAATAAAACAAACATAGAAGTTATTTGGTAAGATAACAGAGTACATTGATAGCACAAAACTTTTAGTTGGAAACATCTTTAAAGAGAACAATAAGGAACAGGACTATGTGGATCGTAATAAGTGGTTTTGAAGAGCAGTGAGGTAGGATACAATTAAGTATACATAACCAGCTGAAATGAATGTATCAGAGCTAGCTGTCCCCACACATGCTGAGTTAGGTCACTGCAAATTAAATGGATAAACATCATGTCTTACAAGGGATTAAAGTCATATGATTACATAAATTCAAAACTGATGGGTTTCATATCCCCCCCCCCCCCCCCCCCCCCCCTCCTGAGTTCAAATTGGGGGGTGGGGGGGGGGGGGGGGTCATGGATGGTCTTATTCCTAGCGATAATTCGAGAGGTCCTGGTGAGTAGGGTACACTCACTGCACACTTTTTATTTTTTGTTATTAGTATTTTTATTAGAACTATTTTCATTAGCAAGAACCAATTATTATTCTTTTGACACAGAGATTTAAGTGCTTGTTGATTGCTAAACTGAAAATGATAGACGTGTGTGGAGGGAAGGCGCTCTTCAGAGTACAAGGTGCGTTCTGGCTGATGGGCAAACGGCCATTTCAGAGTTTTTGAGTGTTCTCTAGTATGTACAGAACCAATTGATGTAAAATCCAACCATGCACACACTGTTAGGTTAGATATTATTACCACTGCTAGGATAGTTTAAGTAACATTTTAGGTAAGTTACTGTACCCTGTTATGGTTAGTTTAAAGGGAAAAAGTTTTTTAAATTTTGCTGATGAACAAAATAGGCTATATGACAAATCAGATAACTATAATAATCTGCAAGAAAATTTAAATTGCCTCCAAAACTGGTCAGACAAGTGGAATCTATATTTTAATGTTGAAAATGTAAAGTTTTGCATGTTGGCAAAAACAATCCAGACATGAATATAACATGAAAATAGATGGTGGAAATAGGCTGGTACAGAAATGTGAGGAAGAAAAGGATCTGGGTGTAATCTTTGATAAAGATTTACTTTTTGATACTCACATTCAAAAGTGTATAAATAAAGCAAACCAAATGATTGGATTAATAAAAAGAACTTTTATTTACCTAAATAAAGAAACGTTTTTAAAGTTATATAAAGGTATGGTTAGACCGCATCTTGAATATGGCAATATAATCTGGTACCCACACTTGAAAAGACAGTCAATAGCAATCGAAAGAGTACAGAGAAGAGCTACTAAAATCTTGCAAGAATGTACAAACATGTCTTATACAGACAGATTTAAATTACTTAAATTTGCACTCTTTAAAAGGTAGACGCATTAGAGGGGATTTGATTGAAGTGTTCAAAATATTACACCAGCAAACGGACATACAGTGGGAGTATTTTTTTGAGGCTGTTAAAACAGATAGAACAAGAAATTCGGAAGGCACAATATTTGTTAAGCAGTTTCATACTAATGTGGGGAGATTCAAGTTCAGTAACAGAGTTATTGCTAACTGGAACAGTTTGGCAACTGCACTTAAATTTGCTAAAAAATACTAATGTTTTTAAGAATTTGCTGGATGAAGACTTGAAATTTAAAGTACAGTTTAGAAGTTTGATGAATAAGAAGGAAAATTTATATTGCATGCATTTTCAACCCTGTCATAAAGTATAATAACACGAGGGGACATTGAAAGGCTTAACGGCCTATGTATTGATTACGTCCCTACACTACTACTACTACTACTACTACTACTACTACTACTTTAACTACTACTACTACTACTACTACATGTACTTGCCGTCGTTTTGTTTGCTGTCTTTGTGTGTTTCAAAGTATCATCTCACCACCTTCCAAGGCTCTTATACAGCAAAATAAAGAGAGAAAGAACTACAAATGACAACAAAAAGTTGTCGACTTTGTTCTGCGTTCGCCGCAAAAGAAGCAGAGGAGAGAGAGGAGAGAGAGAGAGAGAGAGAGAGTAGAGAGAGAGAGAGGAAGGAGGAGAGAGAGAGAGAGAGAGAGAGAGAGAGAGAGGGCCGGCAAGCCACGTGGAGCAGAAGGGGAAAGAAGATCGTATAGTAGGCCTATCTGCCGTGTGTATAGGTATCTTTTGTCTGTCGAGGAGAGCAAGGTCAAGGCTGCCTATGTGCGCGCCAACTTTGTTGTCAGACCCGATGTCGTGTATTTTTCATATACGCTGAAAACGTGTAAAGAACTGGTTTGCGTGTGAATCTGAAAAGTGTATATGGCCCACAATTATCTTAAGAAATTGACTGGTTCAAGTCTGTGTATCTGAAGATTGCTATAGTAAGTATTTGGACCGGTAAGTTTTCCCGTGATGTCCGTGTCATGAGTCCTTACTGTGAGTCGTTCTGAGATCTCGGTCCATACTGCTAGTAACAAGACTTGACTTGACTTGACTTAGTCCTCTGAATTCCCTGGGGAACATAGGGCCGCAACCACACTCTTCCAGCGGACACGGTTTTGGGAGATCTTCTTCAGCTTGGCCCACGTCATTCCGGCGGCCTTCACTTCCGCGTCAGTACTCCTTCGCCATGTCTGTCTTGGTCTTCCCACTCTTCTTTTGCCCTGAGGGTTCCATTCAAGGGCTTGTCTTGTGATGTTGGATGGAGACTTTCTGAGGGTGTGGCCAATCCATCCCCACTTCCGTTTTCTGATTTCTATTTCTATTGGAGCTTGCTGGGTCTTGTTCCACAGTTCTGCGTTGGCAATAACATCTGGCCATCTGATGTTCACAATGTTTCGCAGACATCTGTTGATAAATGTTTGGAGTTTGTGGGTGTTTGTCTTTGTTGTTCGCCACGTTTCAGAACCATACAGAAGGACAGGTTCACATTTGAGTTGAAGATTCTGATCTTGTTATGGAGTGAGAGGGCAGAGGAATTCCAGATAGGCCGTTTGCGTAGTAAAGGTGTGCCTGGCTTTATTGATGCGACTCTTGATATCCTCATCTGTACCTCCATCTTTGCTGACCACACTGCCGAGGTAGACAAACTTGTCAACTTCAATGATGTCTTCCTGTTGTAGTCGTAGTGGGTCTCGTTGCTGGTTGTTGACTCTCATGGCTTCTGTTTTCTTTATGTTGATTTGGAGGCCTGTCTTTCCCGCTTCTTCTGCTACCCGGCACAGCTTCTCTTGTGCGTCTTGCTGTTTGTGGGACAGAAGGCTGATGTCGTCGGCGAAGTCCAGGTCTTCCAGTTGCTTGGTGAAAGTCCACTGGATTCCTGTCCTCTTGCCGTCTGTAGACTGCCGCATTATCCAGTCAACGACCATCAGGAAAATTGTTGGCGATAGTAGACACCCCTGACGGACGCCCGTTTGTACAGTGAAGGGCTTCGTTAGCTTCCCATCGTGGACGACCTGGCATGTGGCATCCTCGTAGAGTTGCTGGATGATGGCAACAAACTTGGGGGAAGCCATGATAGTGGTGCATGAGTTTCCAGATGGTATCTCTGTCGATGCTGTCAAATGCCTTCTGGAAATCTACAAATACTGCGTACAAGGGGGTCTGCCACTCCAGAGACTGCTCGATGTAATCTCATGGTGGCATTTGGTCTGTGAGTCATTCTTTGCTTACTGGTAACTAAGGAGGGACCAAGTGTCAAAATTTCAAAATGGCTGCACAAGTGTGAAAACTTGTAATTTGTCACCTCAAGGTAAGCAAAGGCATCCCCTAAAAGAAAGAAATCTGTGACATTACTTGCTGCTATGCTATGCCCATGGGAAGACCCAAGGTGTTGGAACAGTAACTGCGTTACGTGTTTGACACCACATCAATAGTAAAATACCTTATTTGTACAAAAATGAAAACTGGCCATAGGCAGCAGCCAATTAGCAGACATTATTAGAAGTGTGCATGAACAGATTTGATGCTATCACCCTTCTGCTGTGATACCAGCACTGACTCGTTTATGTGACACCGTAACACAGTTAACTTCATTCATTAGTAATTTGCATGTTACTCATGCAAGAACAACTGCTTGCCAAATATGGTCTGTGCTCTTTCCCCTGATCCAAAAATGAAATGAATATGGCAATAAAGGTTGTTCATTTTCTTTCAGAAATATGTGACCGTTTCCATAAAGCGTAACTGCGTTACATATGACACCAACATCACTTTCAAAGTGAGCACACTGAACTTTAGCAACTAACCATCTATCATTGTCTAGGACTTTAAGTCCTTTACAAATCCTATTAATCCCCCCCCCCCCCCCCTTCCACACACCCTTGGCTTCATTCATAGAAACAAAGAAATATGATCGAAATGTTGTACAAACCATATTTAATCAGCACTGTAGATTTCTTGTTCTTTACAGAAAATTAATTTGTAAGTGTTAACACACACACACACACACACACACACACAACACACACACACACACACACACACACACACACACACTGTCAATTCTGCTGGCAGTTCTTTAAAAAAAAAGTAGTGGTCATGGGTGTCAACTGCTGGCGTGTCAATCTTTGTTGCGTCCTTTTTGGATACTAACTAAGAAGGTTTGGTCTCTGTTTGGGAAAATATAGAATTTCCCAGCACAGATGAGGAATTTCACAACAAAGTCATCCTCAGGCACTTCCATGGCCTGTGGTCCTTTCTCCGTCTGGACCTCCACTGTGAGGACCAACAGTGTCTGCCAACTGGCAAGCACCTGTAAAAAAAAAAAAAAAAGTGAGATTAAAAAGTTGGTAACATTGTCATTTAACATACAAATGGTCACACTTTCACAATGACACAGTCAGTAAAACTAGGAATGGCCATAAATAAACAGGAAGGAAATACACAAACTGAGCTGCCAAAGTTTCTTAAAAAGCTTTTCTCTAATTTACAAGCAAAATAACCAGAAATATAACTATTAAAAAAAAGAAAAAAAAAAAAAGAATAATGTACAATGATTTAAGATTATTTTTTTTTTTGCAGAAATGAAGATAGATGCACATACCTAAACTGGAACAACAGAGTTTCATGAGACACTAAGATTTTGTGTCAAGTGTAATGTAGGTGACACTACTGAATTCTGCTGAATTCAGCCACATTTCATCACTTGCTGTGACTTTTTTTGGCACCTTGCGTAAATTAACACATACAATTAATTTAATTATAAGTGCATCAAGTTTTTACACACCCATGCAACAATTAAAACATAATATGTTACCAGCGCTTCACACAGTTACATTGTGACACGATGATTAATCAAATTTCGTGTCATGTGTAACAAGGTTGTGTTAAATGCGATTCTGGTATTTTATGTCCATAATCATCAACTTTGACGCAACAGACACGACAATTTGTTCAAATAACTGACATATCCATGCATTCAATCATAGCTACCATGCTGCGGAAACAATGATTTGATAAAATGTCGAACTGTGTTACACTTGACGCCATGTGTTGGAGCAAACAAACGGTCGAAAAATTTGCGATTAAGTACAGATTGTAAAAGATCAAGACAACTATTATCTTATTCATGACAGTAAAACGAAGGAATAATGACTAAGAAAACATTAATAACTCACCTTCATGCAGTGAAAGCAAATATTTGAGTTTTAAATCGGTTCTTCCGTGATGATATTGGCCAAAACTGGAAAATCCCGCACGGTGTCACCGCGTTTCACTCAGAGTTCGAAGCGTGACGCGTCACTTTATTTTTGTGTCCCACAAGCTTTTGCGTAGCTATTTCTGTGTGAAACGTCACAGGTTTGTGCTTAATCATGGACCGTATAGGCGACGTCATCTGTGCACTCTATTTTTAGCTTTGTTGTCGAAGGGGGGGCTTTCAAAGGTTGGAGCATTACTGCGTTTCACATGCGACGCGAAATTTTCGAATGTCTTACTTTTCGACTGTTTTTAGCGTTTATTTCCTGAATCATTCTTTCAATATATTCTTTCTATCGACTACATGCATTTACCGGTCTGCCTTTCGCTATATGATGTTACATGCTGTACTGGAGACAGCAATCGACGATCGGAATGTGTGACACGAAAGGTAACGCAGGTGACGGTTGTAAATTAATGATGTGTTTAGAAAACGAAAAAAGCGGTGCGAAAATATTGACTACCATAGCGCAGAAAAAACACTTTTACCACATAGCAAGCACTCAAAAACAGTTTTAACAGTTGTCATGCATTGTATGAAGCCATTGTTTTGGGCAACATTTCTCGGTCCCCTTTTCGGACGCCATTTTGAAGGCATTTTCGATGTTTAAATTAACATTACTAAAAATCATGTAACTACCAAGTTTTTCTTGATGGTGTCGTTTCTTCAAACTATAAGAACACTTTCATTTAAGAAATTATAGTCTGAGAGCGACAAGTTTTTTTTTTTTCAGCATGAGAAATAGAGTCACCCCCAATAGTGACCAGAAGCAAAGAATGACTCCTGTGCATGATCTGTCTTGGCGAAATCAGCTTGTTCTTGGCGGAGGGTCTTGTCTAGGGCGGTCTTTAGTCTCTCTAGCAATGATTTTGGTCAGCACCTTCCCCGGGATGGACAGCAACATAATCCCTCTCCAGTTTTTACAGGATGACAGGTCCCCTTTCTTCGGCAGCTTCACCAGGTGGCCTCTTTTCCAGTCTTCTGGCACTCGTTCCTGCTCCCATATCTTGCTTAGGAGTGGATGCAGCATCTCTGTTGACGTCTGGATGTCTGCTTTCAGTGCTTCAGGTGGAATTCCGTCTGGACCCGCTGCTTTACCTGACTTCAGTGACTTGATGGCTTTGGTAACTTCCGTCTTGGTTGGTGGGGCCTGTGTTGATGTCCAGAAGCTGGTTGGTGGTGGGAATGTCTGGGGGACAGGTGGTGCAGGTCTATTCAGTGTCTCTTTAAAGTGCTCTGCCCACCTTGCTCTCTGCTCAGCTTCTCCTGCGATGGTGTTTCCCTCCTTGTCTTTGACCGGCGACTGGGGTTTGCTGGTCTTTCCAGAAAGTGTTCGGGTAATCTCATACAGCCTTTTCATGTTTCTCTGTCCTGACGCTGTTTCTGCCTCTTCTGTGAGCTCATGGATGAATTGTTTCTTGTCTTGTCTAGCACTTTTCTTGACTTGGCGGTTGACGTCCCAGTAGTGTGCCTTAACTCTTGCTTGTGGTCTTGGTCTTGGTCTTGGGTCTGGTGATCTGGTCTTTAGGTGCTTCCGCTCTGTGATGAGGGTCCATGTTCCAGCTGTCAGCCATTGATCTTTGTGTTTTCTTCGCTTCTTTCCAAGCACTTGTGTACATGTCGTCTGCCAGACCTCCCTCAGGTCACACCATGGTCTTCGATTGTTTCTTCAGCAAGTTGGTCAAGTACGCTGAATCTGTTTCTCAGTTTCCAGTTTGAACCCCTCTGTTGTTGCTCTCTCCTTCAGACTGTGTACATTGTGCTTATGTGATAGTCGGCCTGCTTGGTCTTTGTAGGCTTTCAATTTGGTCTTTAGCACAGCTATCACAAGGTTGTGGTCTGATGCTGCGTCTGCTCCTCGTTTCACTCTCACGTCATGTAAAACTTCTGCGCCATTTTCTGCCGATGGTAATGTGGTCGATTTGGTTCTGGGTCTTCCCATCAGGTGAATTCCAAGTCATCTTGTGAATGTTTTTGTGTGGGAAAACAGTGCCTCCGATGACCATGTCGTTGAAAGCACAGAATTCCACAAACAGTTCTCCATTTTCATTTTGTATTCCTGTTCCGTGTATGTCCATAATCTGCTCTCTGCCCTTGTTGTCCGTTCCCACTTGGCATTGAGATCTCCCATGAGGATCTTAAGGTCCTCTCTTCGGCACTCTATCCACGACTGTTTGGAGTTGATTGTAGAATTCCTCCTTTTCCTCTGGGTCTGCTACGTTTGGGGGCGTAGCACTGTAAGATGGTGGTTTTTCCTGCCCTTTGAATTGAATCTTGCAGTGAGGATCCTTGGTGACACTGGTTCCCAGGACAGCAGTGCTCGCGTCGCCTCGGGTGTCATCAGCAGCGCTACTCCATGTGTGTGTGGCTGGTCTTCTTCTCGTCCAGAGTAGATGATGGTGTCTCCACTTGTCAGCCTTGTTCTTCCTGTTCCTGTCCATCTAGTCTCGCACAGGCCAAGGATCTTTAGATTGTACCTGTGCATCTCACTACTCACTTGTGCTGTTTTTACAGTCTCGTATAGGGTTCTGATGTTCCAGGTCCCTATCCTGGTCTTGGCTTTGGTCGTCAGAAGAGTTGTCGGCGCACTGGCTTCCTGAAGGCTTTCACCAGCTCGCGTCATGGCTCTGCTAGAGAGAACTCTTCCCCAACCATGCTATTCTCGGAAAATGTCATTGCGGTTTCTGTAACAATGTTTGTTTTCTAGAGACCGGGTTGTTAGCCCAATTCAACCCCCAACCTGGAGGGCCAGTTTGAGTGCTCTTTGTCTGGTCTCTACCCTTTGACCTGTCTGGCTTGGGTGGCCCTACCAGGAGACGAATCTCCCGCCAGCATAGCTCTCCGGGTCAAAGAGACACGCAAGCTCCCCAACCAACGGCAAGGTTGCACTCACTGGGAAGTAGTGACAAGACGGTGTATTGTATTGTGACAGTATACACACTGCAGGCCGAACAGTCTTCTTACATCCTATATTAGCTGGAGACCGTAACAGGAATACTGTGGTCTGTTTCCGGTTCTGTCAGAACGACAGTGATCATGCATACTCGTTACTTCTTCTTCTTCTTCCAGATGGGATGTTTAACCTGCCCCGTGCTCACAGTCTTCAAGTAGACTATTCTGGCACACAGGTTGCATGCATTGTATATTTTCGTGTAGCCGGTACTCACCCGTCTTAGGACATGAGCATCGGGATCTTAGAGTCCGTGTATGATCTTTAGTGCATGTGACACAGACTAGACCTCGGTTTATAGTCCCATCCGAACGACTATGTGGTCAATGTCTTCCTATGTTTGTCTGCTTGTTTGCAATTTTTCAGGTACACGCGCGCGTGCGCGCGCGCACACACACACACACACACACACACACACACACACACACACACACACACACAACACACACACACACACACACACACATGTATACTTTTACACGCACACCATGCACACACACGTGCGCTCGCACACACACACAGAGGGCCCATGCCACGCATCCACCACACACACGTGTGTACACTCACTACACACACATAACAATGATAAAAATGGCACACCCAGTGTTAGGAAGGTACTCAAAGTCCTGACTAGCGTGTTTGGCTGATGCGTAGGTCAGACATCTGCTAAGTCATAGCCACGAGACCCTCTTCTTAAATTCTCTCCATCTTAGTTATTGATTCCTTTATCCATCAGCTTTAATCATGCTAAGTATGGTCTCAAAACTTAGCGAATGTGGTGTAGCATATATGGACTAGTCCGCATGCAGTGACGCCTCCTTTGTGAAACTAAAACTTGTTTACCAGACTGTTGGTCAGAGGTTCCGCTAGCCTTTTATATGAATATTGGTGCATGGTACTGCAGTAGAAAAATCTGATACCAGCCATCAATCAATGGGTGCTATACCGAGACCAAGATCCAAGTGATGGTGTAAACCTCCTTGGTAGTTTCTGATCGAAATTTGCATTGTTTGGGCTTCTGTTCAGCTTTTGTAGATCTAGATAATGTTTCTGATCAAAATTTGCATTGTTTGTGGCTTCAGCTTTGTAGATCTAGATTATATTTGTACATTGTAAAACATAACTCCCACTCCCATTTGCATTGTAAAACATGATAATTCCCATCCACCCATTTATGTCATTTGCCTCATCCTTTAGGGCCCTGGATCCCCAGGTCCAAGACACTAAAGACAAATGGGACAAGTGTGGGACTATCTTGGATACATGTTGGACAAAGAGAGGTGTTGTTGTTGTTGTTGTTGTTGTCGTACCCTGGCTAAAAGACTCCAGGGATCATCCAAACAGCCGAAGTACTTGAACACTATGGTACAAATGCATCAGCTGGGGAGTAGAACATTACGTGTGTGACCGTTTTTGATTACCCCGCCACATGGGCAGCCACACTCGACTTCGGGGGATTTTAGAGACTGATAATGTTATGCTAGGAGCTGTCACAACTGAAGACAATCCCCGCATAACTATGCAGAGCATAACAACATTTTGATGTAGCCTTGGTGTTCTAGCCTATGTCAATTAGCCTGACACAGCCTTAAGCCAAGGCAAAAAGAGAGGTGTGATCCATGGCACTCCCCATCCTAACCTAGGCATTTTCCTTTGAAGAGGCCAAGCGAGACGGGTGTTGTGGTCTTCTCTGGTCATTTAAACTCACGTAAAAAGGCTATCATTCAAGTATAGGTGTCATAATGCTGCCTTACGCCTTACTCCTCTTGCCAGCTGACAGGGATCCCCCTACCTTCTCCCCACGTATCCCATTTGCACTTTTCTCCCTTTTTTACCTCTCCATCCAACCCTCCTCCTCCCCCCCCCCATTCCCCTTCTGTGTGGGAGACACGCATACACATGTATAGGTTGGGGTGGATATGTAGTCCCTGCGATGGATGTCCAGTCCCAACATGTTTTTAAAAACTAAAGATGATTCAAATGTCTTGTGTATTTCATTAAGTCGTGCATGCATTCACATTTATAACTAAGTTAACAGAAATATTGCTTGATGTTAAAAAAAAGGAGCGTGAAGGTCAACACTTTGGAATGTATACCAAGTCTTTAAATCTTAGCTTAAGGTAGAATGCTGCAGAAAAAAAACTACTTGTCTATTGTGTCATATTAATACTGTTACATATTTACACAGTCTTTCTCTTTGTTTTTCCATTAATTCAAAGTGAAAAAGAAATAAGAATGTTGACATGGACAGCTGTTCAAAATTTGATCTTTTCCAGACCAGTGCATTTCATAAGGTATATTGTAACATTCTAATCCATGATGACAAGAAGGTATGATTTGCTACAAAAGGAGGCCTACAGTAAGGTATGTTGTAACATTCTATCCATGATGACAAGAAGGTATGATTTGCTACAAAAGAGGCCCTAAGAAGGTATGATTTGCTACAAAAGAGGCCCTAAGGTGTGATTGCTACAAAGATGCCCTACAGTAAGGTATGTTGTAACATTCTATCCATGATGACAAGAAGGTATGATTTGCTACAAAAGAGGCCCTAAGAAGGTATGATTTGCTACAAAAGAGCCCTAAGAAGGTGTGATTTGCTACAAAAGAGGCCCTACAGTAAGGTATGTTGTAACATTCTATCCATGATGACAAGAAGGTATGATTTGCTACAAAAGATGCCCTACAGTAGGTATGTTGTAACATTCATCCATGATGACAAGAAGGTGTGATTTGCTACAAAAGATGCCCTTACAGTAAGGTAATGTTGTAACATTCTATCCATGAATGACAAGAAGGTGTGATTTGCTACAAAAGATGCCCTACAGTAAGGTATGTTGTAACATTCTATCCATGAGACAAGAAGGTGTGATTTGCTACAAAAGATGCCCTACAGTAATTCTGTTTGATGACAGGTGTGATCGTTGTGTGGACAAATGGCCACAGACGTAGAAGTATCTCCAAAGCAGACAATCATGGACTACTTGAAGATCCCACCTACATCATGCAGCAGTGGCAGAAAAAGCAAGGGCATCCGAGATTTCTTTCACCAGGTTCAAAATCTACTAGTAGTAACATAGTAAATAATGGTATTTCAGACAGACAGAATAAAACCCATACAAACTCGCAAGTGCTCTCAGAAACATGTGATGAAGAACATAAAAAACGCCTTGGCTTAAGGCTGTGTCAGACCAATTGACATAAGGCCAGAACACCAAGGCTACATCAAATGTTGTTATGCTCTGCATAGTTATGTGGGGATTGTCTTCAGTCGTGACAAGCTCCTAGCAAACACAGTCTCCCAAATCCCCGAAGTCGGAGTGTGGCTGCCCATGTGGCGGGGTAATAAAAACGGTCACACACGTATGATTCTCATCCCCAGCTGATGCGTTTGTGCCATAGTGTTCAAATGCTTCGGCTGTCGGATGATCCCGGAGTCTTTTAGCCAGGGTACGACAACAACAACAACAACAAGAACATAAAAGAGAAAAATTTGAACAGACTGACAAAGTAGCACAGAACAGTGTGTCTTCTAAGTGCAATGACTCCCATCAACAAAGATCATCATACTACCATGGTATTAGAACAGAATTCTCCAGCTAATACCGTGAGAACTTGGCTTCTGCATGTGAAGACAACACGAACATGACCAAAACATCCACAAAGGGGAAGAAGTCACTGTCCACTAAAAAGAAGACGAAGGAAAAGAAAAGTGTTCAGTACGCTGTTGAACAAGAACAAGATGATGTGCCGAAACAGGAGGAGGTGAAAAGCATGCCCCAGGAAATGGATTATGGAGAATTCCTGAGAACTTATATGCAGAACTGGGATGGAGACTCTCCTGTGGTCAATAGCCATACAGACGAGAGTAAAGAGCACTCTGGTAAACAGCCTAGTCTGCACAAACAAGTTGAGAATAACTGTGACCAGGGAAGTGCCTCCAAATGTCCTGACACTAACAGCACTGAAGTGGTGGATTCTACCTGCAATTCCTGAAGAAACCAAAAAACAGTGTCAGAGTCGGACAAAGAGCAAATCTAATAAACCACAAATGCCTTCGCAGTGTTGATGCAACCAAAATCAACAAAGAAGAAGGATACATCTTTAGGGGAAGATGAGTGTGTTATACTGAACAAAACTGAAGCTCAGGAGACAAGTCTTACAGATGTGGAGGATGATTTTCAGAACAGCGATCAAGGAAGTCGCAGCAGAAACGACTTCTACTCCAAGTGTATTGAATTTCTTTACCAAGACAACTAAAAGCACAAGAGTGGATGGTGAAGGTGGGGCTCTGTTCTTGTTGAAGTTGATATTCATCATGACCCAGCAGAGCGGAAGATACACCCATCAGAAAGAAATCCAGCACGCCTTCAGCAACAGAGTGTGGGAAACATGCACAGACAAGCCCCACCATGGACAACGAGATTGTCTTTCTTGGATCAGAAACTATTGAAATTGTCGATGACAAGCCAAGAAAAGAAAGCTTGCAAAATCAGGGTCAGAATCGCAAAAGGGCATTTCTGAAACAAACACAGATGCTGAGAAACCTGAAGACAGTGCATCAGAACTGCAGAAGCGTTTGACCTTGAAAGAAAGAACGCCTTTCTTCAAGACTCCACTCCTAACCAGTCATTCAGAACTACACAGGCCACTCTCCATTTCAGCGAGGGTGGCAGGCTTGCCATGAACACTGCTGTTGCAGCCAAGACTGCAAGCAAAACAGCTGAATGTGATTCAGAAAACAATCAGGATAAAAAATCAAAGAAGACACTGAAGAAGAAAGACTCGAACAGTTGTCTGTAAAGTTTTCTCAGTCTTCTGAAAGAAATACTCCCAAAACAAAGAAAAAGAAAAAGCACAGTATTAAAGCCAAGAAAGAGATCATAATTGGGAAGACGCAAGCTACAACACAAGGATCTGCCTCAAGAAGCTGAAGCATCATCGCATGTCAGTCACAAAAACAGCCCTCAGGATCAAGTCCCAAGAAGCCAGGTATTTGGACAGATGTTCCACTATTTTGTACATCATGCTTTGTCAGTGCTAGTGCTAGCCAGGCTTTTTTGTCCTTTTTCCCTTTTTTTTAAGCCATCAAAAAGGCTGAGTTTTCACCCCTCATCTAGCAGCCAGATTATGGAAAAACCTACAGCACTGACTGTAAGGAAATGTAGTGGAGAAGGTGCAGTGTGGGTCAAAGGTCAAGCCATTCAGTGTGGTGTGGACTGATATACTATATAGGAAGGCAGATTCAGGAACCATTCAATCAGGTTATTCCCAATGTGTTTTCCTCAGAACATGAACGCAGAGAGATGTCCAGTGCTATGCTTTGGCATGGCAGGCTATGATTTAATGACAATGCTCAGCTGTTGTACTTTGTGTTGAAATGCTATGCCAGAACAAAAAAACACTATAGACCAATCAACTGTGCGTCTCAAACTTAATGGTGACTTAAATGAACTCAACTGAGACAACTCAGATATTCAGACTTATTTGATTAATAAAAAAGGGGGGGTGGGGAGGGAGAGGGGGGGGGGGGGGGGGCTCATTATGGAGAGGAAGAAATAATGCTAAAGATGATTCTGGTATTTCTGACTTTTCGGTTTGATTTTTTTTTTTGTTGGCCCCATTTTGATTTTTGTAGTCAGGTGAAAACCAGGCGAATAACAGTGAGATTTCTGTTTCTTAATCCGCTTTACATCGGCAAATGAACAGACTGATTTGGACGATACCGCACTGAATGCTGCATGTGAAATTTGGAATGGTACACTTTAAATGTAAAATGCTTCTATTTGTGCTTTTTTGGACCATGACAGCTGTGTGAAAAGAGTGTAGTTAATCAAATCAATGTGTATGAGATATTGATAACTATTTAGTAAAGTAACTTTATCATGGGGACATGAAACATTTCTTGTTACAAAATATAGGAAGTTAAACTTGTATTCATTTGTCACTTTCCCATAATGGAAAAAAAATTATGAGTGCAGAGGTGTGCTTCCAAAGTATCGTCTAGTTTGTTGCGCGGAGGATTGAAGTGTGCGTCTAGAGTTTGTGGCTGCTAGGTATGAAGTGCTTGCGTCTAGTTGTTGCTGTTTGGAATGGAAGTGTGCGTTCCTAGTTTGTTGCCGCAAGGAAAGAAGTGTGGTCTTGTGTGTTTGTTGCTGCTAGGGAATGATAGTGTGCTTTCTAGTTTGTTGCCGTGAGGAATGAAGTGCTGACGTTAGTTTGTTGCGCGAGGAATTCAGAAGTGTGGTTAGTTGTTTGTTGCTGTAGAAATGAAGTGTGCGTCTAGTTTGTTGCTGCTAGAATGAGAAGTGTGCGTCCTGTTTGTTGCTGTGAGGAAGAAGTGTGCGTCTAGTTGTTTGTTGACTGCTTGGAATGAAGTGTGCGTCTAGTTTGTTGTGTAGGAATGAAGTATTGCGTCTAGTTTGTTGCGCGAGAATGAAGTGTGCGTTTAGTTAGTTTGTTTGCTGCTAAGGAATGAAGTGTTGCTTTAGTTTGTTGCTGCTAGGAATGAAGTGTGCGTCTAGTTTGTTGACCGCGAAAGAAAGATGTGTTTGCGTTAGTTTGTTCGCCACCAGGAATGAAAGTGTGAACTGGCGTTCTTAATTGAATGCCGCCAGGATTGATGTGTGCATCCTAGTTTGTTGTGCTAGAATGATGTGGCGTCTAGTTTGTTGCCGTGAGGAATGATGTGTGCGTCTAGTTTGTTGCTGCTAGGAATCTGAATGGGCATTATGTTTGTTGCCGTGGGTATGAAGTGTGGGGTCTAGTTTGTTGCCGCCAGGAATAAAGAGTGGTCTAGTTTGTTGACCGCAGGAATGAAGTGTGCGTTCTAGTTTGTTGCTGATAGGATTGAGTGTGCGTCTTGTTTGTTCCATGAGGAATGAAGTGTGCGTCTAGTTTAGTTTGTTGCTGCTAGGAATGAAGGTGTGCGTCTAGTTTGTTGGCTGTAGGAATGAAGTGTGCTGTCTAGTTTGTTGCAGTGAGCAAAGAAGTGTGGCGTTCTAGTTTTGTTGCTGCTAGGGAATGTAGTGTGCGTCTAGTTTTGTTGCCGTGAGGAATGAAGTGTGCTCGTCTAGTTTGTGCGTGAGGAATGAATGTGTGCGTCTAGTTCGTTGCCGTGAGGAATGAAGTGTGTGCGTCTAGTTTGTTGCTGTGAGGTATGAAATGTGTTGCGATCTAGTTGCCGTGAGGAATGAGTGTGCGTTCTGTTTGTTGCTGTAGGGAAAATGAAGTGTGCGTCTTATTCTGTTGCCGCAAGGAAATGAAGGTGCGTTAGTTTGTTGCCGCGAAGAATATCTGCTTTGACAACTTTTACCAGACAAAAGTGAATTTCTTTTGTTTGTTGACCTGTGGTGTTTGATGGTGTGTGTCATTGTATGTTTGACCTGTGGTGTTTGATGGATTGTGTCATTGTGGATTGACCTGTGGTTTTTGATGGATCAGTGATCATTTTGATTGACCTGTGGTGTTTGATGGATTGTGTCTTTGTTCTTTGCAGTGCGGAAAGATGGCTCGATCTTTGCCAAAGAAGACAAAAAAGTGGCAGATAATGTGTCCAAACAGCTTCAGAGACCCCAGAACTCGTTCGGCCCGTAGACGACAATTTCTGTTGAGTGTGTGCCGTCGGAACTGAAACGACAGAACATTTGTGCTGCACTGTGTGTGGCCTCAGAGTTCGCTCCCTTCCAGAGAACAGTTTCCGAGCAACAGCAGTGTGGTGCAGAACCAGGGAGCTGTGACATGTGGCGCTTTGGAGTCCGGACAGAGACCTGCTGCCCAAAGAGACGTCAACAGAGGAGATAGTGAGCACCCCGCTGGAAAGTGGACCAGTCTGCAATGGCAGGCCGTGGGTCATGGCGATGGTTGCCGTTCACTTTGAACCATGTACGTTTACTGTTCAAAAACTGCTTCTGTAATTGATCATCTGCAATGAGAATTCATGTATAAACAGTGTCATGTTGGACATGTTTTCCCCAGTGAAATTGAAAATGAGCCTGTATGTCAGTTTGCAAACAAAGGAACAAAACTAAAATTAATTGGGCTGAAAAGGATCATTTTGGGGTAAAGTAGGATGATGTGTGGGTCTGTAGGTTAATAGATCTGTTTTGAAACCTTTTGGGATGGGTTGATTGTGGCGATAACTGACACTTCATCATGCACACTGTTCCACTTCATCATGCACACTGTTCACTGGTGTATCTGGACACTTATCATTGCACACTGTT
The DNA here is from genome assembly GCA_018398815.1 of Conus ventricosus. Lineage (NCBI taxonomy): Eukaryota > Metazoa > Mollusca > Gastropoda > Neogastropoda > Conidae > Conus > Conus ventricosus. Next base: position 179,116,153 of record CM031595.1, read on the forward strand.
ACTTCATTGCACATGTTCACTTCATCATGCTCACTGTTCACTTCATCATGCACCACTGTTCATTGTGTATCTGACATTCATCATGCACCACTGTTCACTGGTGTATCTGGCACTTCATCATGCACACTGTTCACTGGTGTATCTGACACTGCATCATGCACACTGTTCACTGGTGTATCTGGACACATCATCATGCACATCTGTTCACTTCATCATGCACATGTTCACTGGTGTATCTGACACTAATCTGCACATGTTCACTTCATCATGCCCACTGTTCATCATGCACACTGTTCATGGTGTTTCTGCCCCCCCCCCCCCCCCCCCCCTTCATCTGCACACTGTTCCACTTCATCATGCACATGTTCCTGGTCATATCTCGACCGTTCATCATGCACACTGTTCACTGGTGTATCTGACCACTTCATCATGCACTAACTGTTCACTGGTGTATCTGGACACTTAATCATGCACACTGTTTCACTGTGTATCTGGGAACTTCATCATGCACATGTTCACTTCAACATGCACACTGTTCACTGGTATTCTGACGTTATCATGCACACTGTTCACTGGGTATCTGACACTTCATCATGCACACTGTTCACTGGTGTATCTGGACACTTTCAGCATGCACACTGTTTCCACTGGTGTATCTGGGACACTTTCGGCACACTGTTCACTTCATCATGCACCACTGTTCACTGGTATATTCTGACTGTTCACATCATGCACACGTTCCACTAGGTGTATATGACACTTCATCATGTCCCACTGTTCAGCCCTGATGTGGCCTCTGCGGTCGGTGGGAATTAAGCTACTTTATCTTATCTCATGCACACTGTTCCACTGGTGTATCTGGACACTTCATCAATGCACCTGTTTCATGTGTAATCTGTCAGTTCATTGCAACTGTTCACTTGTATATCTGGACCTTTACCTGAGGTCAAACACATTCCAGACGTTTTATTTATACATTTTATTTTGTCTGCACTTTGTCTGCTATTGTGGCAAAAGGTGGCCAGTTTTGCTTCCCCCATTGTTCCTTTATGGTCATTATGGACAGATTGGACAGTAAGCAATTTGTCTCTACTACGTATGTTCTTTTTTCTTCATTTGTCTTTTTTTAAGCTCGTAGAAGAGTCAAGCTCTTGGGTTTGTCAGGCTTTCTGTAACCCCCATTACTCGTCTGTTTTTCATGAAAAGCATACAAAACAGAATGCAGTGTGGTTGGATTAATTTTTATTTGCTAAGACATCTAATGGTCAGTACTTTTCAAACGTCTTCTGTATCGACATTCTGATCTTGTTTTATTAGCTAACGTCAATTGACATAGAAATTAAAACAAACATAGACAGTTATTGGTTAGATTACTGGAGTACTTTGATTGCACTAAAATTTTAGTTGGAACTACTTTTTAAAGGAAAAATATGGAACAGAACTTGAGGATCGGGAAATAGTGGTTTGTAGAGCTGTAGAGTGGGAGACAATAAAGTTTTACATATCCAGCTGAAATGATGTATCAGAGCTGAGCTGTCCCCACACATGCTGAGTTAGGTCACTGAAAATTAAATGGATAAACTCTTGTCTACAAGGGTTTAAAGGGCATAGGATTTCATAAGATTCAAAACTGATGGGTTTTCATATCCCCCCCCCCCCCCCCCCTCCTGAGTTAAATTGGGGGGGGGGGGGGGGGGGGGGGGGGCAGGGATGTCTTATTCCTAGCGAAAATTCGAGAGGTCATGGGAGTAGGGTACACTCACTCTTTTTATTTTTTGTTATTTAATTTTTTTCAGAAATATTTTCATTAGCAAGTACCAATTTTTTCTTTTGACAAAGGAGATGTAAGGCTTTGTTGATTGCTAACTGATGAATAGACGTGTGTGGAGGGTAGGCGCTCTTCAGAGTACTAGGTGCGTTCTGGCTGATGGGCAAACGGCCATTTCAGAGTTTTGAGTGTTCTCATAGTATGTACTGAGACCAATTGATGTAAAATCAAACCATGCTCACACTGTTAGGTTAGTTATGTTACATGTTAGGTTAGTTATGTTACATGTTAGGTTAGTTATGTTCCATGTTAGGTTAGTTATGTTCCATGTTTAGGTTAGTTATGTTCCATGTTAGGTTAGTTATGTTCCATGTTAGGTTAGATATGTTACATGTTAGGTTAGATATGTTACATGTTAGGTTAGGTATGTTACATGTTAGGTTAGGTATGTTACATGTTAGGTTAGTTATGTTACATGTTAGGTTAGTTATGTTACATGTTAGGTTAGGTATGTTACATGTTAGGTTAGGTATGTTACATGTTAGGTTAGGTATGTTACATGTTAGGTTAGTTATGTTACGTGTTAGGTTAGGTATGTTACATTTAGGTTAGGTATGTTACATGTTAGGTTATGTATGTTACATGTCAGGTTAGGTAGTTACATGTCAGGTTAGGTATGTTACATGTCAGGTTAGGTATGTTACATGTCAGGTTAGGTATGTTACATGTCAGGTTAGGTATGTTACATGTTAGGTTAATTATGTTACATGTTAGGTTAGTTATGTTACATGTCAGGTTAGTTATGTTACATGTCAGGTTAGCTATGTTACATGTTAGGTTAGCTATGTTACATGTTAGGTTAGCTATGTTACATGTCAGGTTAGTTATGTTACATGTCAGGTTAGTTATGTTACATGTCAGGTTAGTTATGTTACATGTCAGGTTAGTTATGTTACATGTTAGGTTAGCTATGTTACATGTTAGGTTAGCTATGTTACATGTCAGGTTAGTTATGTTCCATGTTAGGTTAGCTATGTTACATGTCAGGTTAGCTATGTTACATGTTAGGTTAGGTATGTTACATGTCAGGTTAGCTATGTTACATGTCAGGTTAGTTATGTTACATGTTAGGTTAGCTATGTTACATGTTAGGTTAGCTATGTTACATGTTAGGTTAGGTATGTTACATGTCAGGTTAGCTATGTTACATGTCAGGTTAGTTATGTTACATGTTAGGTTAGTTATGTTACATGTTAGGTTAGCTATGTTACATGTCAGGTTAGCTATGTTACATGTCAGGTTAGGTATGTTACATGTTAGGTTAGCTATGTTACATGTTAGGTTAGCTATGTTACATGTCAGGTTAGCTATGTTACATGTCAGGTTAGGTATGTTACATGTCAGGTTAGGTATGTTACATGTTAGGTTAGCTATGTTACATGTCAGGTTAGCTATGTTACATGTTAGGTTAGCTATGTTACATGTCAGGTTAGCTATGTTACATGTTTTCCTTTCCAGTTTTTCAAGTTGTTGATTTCAGAACATGCATTATTCCTGTGTGTGTGATGTGAAACCCTGACATTGACATTGGGCCCTTACATGCACACACATTGACATTGGGCCCTTACATGCACACACATTGACATTGGGCCCTTACATGCACACACATTGACATTGGGCCCTTACATGCACACACATTGACATTGGGCCCTTACATGCACACACATTGACATTGGGCCCTTACATGCACACACATTGACATTGGGCCCTTACATGCACACACATTGACATTGGGCCCTTACATGCACACACATTGACATTGGGCCCTTACATGCACACACATTGACATTGGGCCCTTACATGCACACACATTGACATTGGGCCCTTACATGCACACACATTGACATTGGGCCCTTACATGCACACACATTGACATTGGGCCCTTACATGCACACACATTGACATTGGGCCCTTACATGCACACACATTGACATTGGGCCCTTACAGTGGTGACATTGGGCCCTTACATGCACACACATTGACATTGGGCCCTTACATGCACACACATTGACATTGGGCCCTTACATGCACACACATTGACATTGGGCCCTTACATGCACACACATTGACATTGGGCCCTTACATGCACACACATTGACATTGGGCCCTTACATGCACACACATTGACATTGGGCCCTTACATGCACACACATTGACATTGGGCCCTTACATGCACACACATTGACATTGGGCCCTTACATGCACACACATTGACATTGGGCCCTTACATGCACACACATTGACATTGGGCCCTTACATGCACACACATTGACATTGGGCCCTTACATGCACACACATTGACATTGGGCCCTTACATGCACACACATTGACATTGGGCCCTTACAGTGGTGACATTGGGCCCTTACATGCACACACATTGACATTGGGCCCTTACATGCACACACATTGACATTGGGCCCTTACATGCACACACATTGACATTGGGCCCTTACATGCACACACATTGACATTGGGCCCTTACATGCACACACATTGACATTGGGCCCTTACATGCACACACATTGACATTGGGCCCTTACATGCACACACATTGACATTGGGCCCTTACATGCACACACATTGACATTGGGCCCTTACATGCACACACATTGACATTGGGCCCTTACATGCACACACATTGACATTGGGCCCTTACATGCACACACATTGACATTGGGCCCTTACATGCACACACATTGACATTGGGCCCTTACATGCACACACATTGACATTGGGCCCTTACATGCACACACATTGACATTGGGCCCTTACATGCACACACATTGACATTGGGCCCTTACATGCACACACATTGACATTGGGCCCTTACATGCACACACATTGACATTGGGCCCTTACATGCACACACATTGACACACTTCTGTGAAACCCTGACATTGGGCCCTTACATGCACACACATTGACACACTTCTGTGAAACCCTGACATTGGGCCCTTACATGCACACACATTGACACACTTCTCCTTCATTTCTGACATTGGGCCCTTACATGCACACACATTGACACACTTCTGTGAAACCCTGACATTGGGCCCTTACATGCACACACATTGACACACTTCTGTGAAACCCTGACATTGGGCCCTTACATGCACACACATTGACACACTTCTGTGAAACCCTGACATTGGGCCCTTACATGCACACACATTGACACACTTCTCCTTCATTTCTGACATTGGGCCCTTACATGCACACACATTGACACACTTCTGTGAAACCCTGACATTGGGCCCTTACATGCACACACATTGACACACTTCTCCTTCATTTCTGACATTGGGCCCTTACATGCACACACATTGACACACTTCTGTGAAACCCTGACATTGGGCCCTTACATGCACACACATTGACACACTTCTCCTTCATTTCTAACTTTCATCTCAGTCTGTTAAACAAGCATTTGTGCTTAGTGCTTCAGTGCTTAGTACCTCCCAGAATGCTTTTTTTTTTTTTTCAAAAGAAAGTGAGCCAGAAATCAAGGGATGCTGTTGCTAGTACTGAATGTCTTTCTAGAAGTCGGAGTGGTTTAGACTGTGGTGGTGTTGCAGGAGTCAATGGTGGAGGGTGTGGAGAAAGACGTGAAGGAAGTGCTGGTAAAACATCTACAGCAGACACACCCTGGTTTCCCTTTCTCTGCCCTGTATGACAAGTTCCGAGAGCAGCTCAGCTTTGATGTTGTGAAGCAAGACGCTGCACCAGGTACAGTCATTGCTCATGATCGGCTTTTTTTTTCATGTGTGGCTTGTGTGCGTCCATTATGATGTTATTATAACTAGACAACCCTGTTCCATGTGTTGAGAGAATGCTGTGCATCGTCAAATCACCCAGTTACTCAGATAAAGCAGTTTTCTAAACGTTAATGGAATAAGACATGCAAGTATACATGCATGTTCATGCACATACACACAATTGACCCACAAACCTGGGCGTTTGCATACGCGCACACACACACACACACACACACACACACACACACACACACACACACAGTGAGTGCAGAAGGGGTTTGGGAATGGGGGGGAGGGGGGTGGGTGACTTCAATTCATGCAGTCTGCTGGACAGTAAACATGTACTGAACGCATTCCCAAACGTATACATGCATGCATTCACTCACCGCCATGCCCACAACATGTGCATGGACACGTACATGTGGAGAAACCTCTTGACAATCCATTTGATAGCATTTTATCTTCATGTATGTGTTGAATGATCATCTTGTAATGGTGCATGACGAGTGGTAGTATGTTTATTGAGTATAATATTTTTCTTCTTCATTATTATGAACTTTCAGATTTTGAAAGTTTTGTCTCGTTGTTACACAACTGATGAAGCCCTTGAAACTGATTTTTTTTTGTTTCTGCGACAATTAACCGATGTGAAAGGCATTGCAAAAAGAAGGGAGTATACAGGGCTTTGTTTTTGCTCTGTTGCCCCATATTGCTCATTTCGACTCCTTAAACACAACTACAATGAGATTTGTCCATTTACAGCTGAACACACACCAAACACGCAGAGTCAGACATGTCCAGATTTAAAAATTGATTGTGTAGCTCCAGTGTGCGCATGGCGTACCAACTTGTGGTAGGGGCTAGCCATGGTAAAAAGAACCCTTCAAGCAAATGCCTCTAGGGGGACTGGAACCAATGATATCCTGGCAGGCAAACCAGCAGTGCTAACCACTGCACCTCAGTGGGTGATTCAGTGACTGGATTGTGAGCTTTGCAACATTACCTTACCTTACCTTTGTTAAGGTGTGAAATGGGACCATAAATATCATTGTATAAAAAGGCCTGATGAAAATCTGTGAGATATAACGTGTGCCATTGATTGTCATTTCGTTACTTAAAGTTGTCTTGATAATTTAAACAGTTTGCTGCCTGTCTTTGAAAGCGCCTGATTTGTCAGAAAGACACTCACAGTGTGTGTGGTTTTCAGTAATGTGCACTGCTAAAAATAAACCCAAAGTGGATGCTGATATTGTCATCATTGATGAGCTGGAGGATACGTCTGCTGCGCAAGGTGATAGAGGTAATGAGCTATTTGCAATAGATTACCATTGAAATTCATTTGAACTCAGTTGCTGATGTTGGGATTCAGTTGTTTTGGTTTTTTTTCCTCTGGGAAGAGAGGTGGAGAAGCTGCAAGAAGGATTTTATTGTTATGTTTGAAATATGAGCTTGAAAAATATTGTGACTGAAGCGTTTTAAACACTTGGTTTCTATAACAGTGGGTTATGTTTGAAACATGAGCTTGAAAAATATTGTGACTGAAACGTTTTTAAACACTTGGTTTCTTTAACAGTGGGTTATGTTTGAAATATGAGCTTGAAAAATATTGTGACTGAAGCGTTTTAAACACTTGGTTTCTTTAACAGTGGATCACAGTGAAACACATGGTTTCTTAAACAGTGGAACACAATGTATACTTCTCGAAAGAAAAAGAAAGGAATGATTGTTATCACCTTTACTTATTCAATTATATTTATTGAACCGTAACTATAATTAAAGGAGAAATAAAATGAGGTATAACTTGGGTGGAAGGGGGGAACAAAAATAGGAGAAAGAGTCGCAGCAGTAAAGTAGCAGCAAAAATGGTCGTATACATTGCAAGAAAAGTGTTTGAAGGATGTATTTGACTGATTCATGTGGCTGTGTTTTTAGTATTCATGCAAGTAGTGATGTTGAAAATGAAACTGTGAAAGCTGTGCTGGTGTATTGTTAGATTTCGTTCAGTACAAAAAACGTTTGACAGCACACTGTGTCTGCTAGTTTGAAGCTTATGTGCTTTGTGATGGTCAATGCTCCTTCAGTTACGGTTTGAGCATTGATGATGCATTCTGCCTTGTCATGCTTGCGTGGCTAGAGCAGCATTGCTTATGGCTGTCGACAGATGCAGGGATGATGATCTCTATTGCGAAGGTCTAATCTGTGTGAAGTGTCTGGTGTTCAGGCAGTGTTCTTAAATGTGAAGGAAGGTTATTTGTGTTAGAGCTCATGTTCAGCTAGAGCAGCCATGCTTAAGGCCTTTGGTGGGTATGCCCAAAGCAGTGTAGCCCCCGTCAGTCAACTTACAAGGAGAGAGTGAAAAGGCTGAAAGGTGGATGTGAACTGGTGTGCCTGTCATCCAGTCAAGGAGAGAGTGAAAAGGCTGAAAGGTGGATGTGAACTGGTCGGTCGATATCCTGATGGGTATCTTGACGTGCACTTCAAATCAAATGTTTTAAGTCTTTAGATCTACTTGCTTGACCCATAAACTGAGAAAAGGTAACTGTTTGCATTGGAAAGACAGGTGTTATCTTCCCTTGATTTTTTTTTTCAACTGCAAAAGGTCTGTTTGGACTTGGTGCGCTCATTTCTGTGTGTCATCTTGCTTAGGCTGCATTCAGCAGCATCTCTTCCCATTGCCTTTAGGAATTGATGCAGGGACCTTGTCCACCGTGAAGCTTGAGCAGCTGGCTGCAGGTACCTCCCATGACTGTGCCAACATGCCGAGAACCTTCAGGTGTCTCTGTGCCAACATGCCGAGAACCTTCAGGTGTCTCTGTGCCAACGTGCTGAGAACCTTCAGGTGTCTCTGTGCCAACGTGCCGAGAACCTTCAGGTGTCTCTGTGCCAACATGCCGAGAACCTTCAGGTGTCTCATATCTCATATACGTCAGTGCTTTTACTTCAGGATGCCATATATCCATAGAAGATGTCTTTTAGAATGTCACCATTCTGCATACAGTCTACGTAACCTTGACAGTGGAGTCTGGGTTTTCTGAGCAAGGTTTTCATGCTGGGGAGGGGTTGCATGAGGAAGGAGCTGTCACCTGGACATTGGGCGTGCAGGGCCCTGTCTGTGAAACAGGTGTCTGTTGTGCTGCTGGATGAAGGTTCATACTGAATGTGAGAAATGGAACTGTGCAGACAGTCAGTGGCCAGAAAGACTGCAGCCGAAGTGTGCCTCGGAAATGATAGGTAACGAGAGCTGTCTGCGACGCCTGCGGTACTGGCTGGAGGAGTGGAAGACCTTGATTCAGCGGGAAGCCAGGCTGTCAGGTCAGTCAGGTGTGGGGATGGACACTGAGGTGCTTGTGTCAATCTTTTGCTGTCATTGATTAACATGGAGTAAAGGAAAACACAAAACATACTTTTATATATATATATATATATAATTTTTATATTATATATATATATATATATATATATATATATATATATTATATATATATATAATATATATATATATATAGGTGATTTAAATGGGAGAAGAGAGTATGGATCTTGAAGGTTGGGAAATCAACTTTTGTGAAAAAAGACCTGCCCAATATTTTTTGTTGATCTCATAGGTATGTACGTACCAGTATGCTATGCTGTGCAGTATAATATGAGTGGAAATGTTGCAGAACTTGTATGGGATTTTTCTCATAATGATTCAGTATTTTTATTTGAGACTACATGATGACTCATTTTAACAAAAAAATGAAATGATTTAATGCATGATTTGCTCTGTACACACAAACAGTCTGAATTTTCCTTTTTAAGAGAACTTTAAAAAAGTTCACTGTAATGATACCCAATAATGTTTTTTGACTGTTTTTTTTCCTCCCTTGAGAGATGTATCCAGATGATGTAACTGTGTTTTTCCTTTTACCTGTGACACTTCCTGGCAGAGAATACTATTTTCTAAGGTGTGCGAGCACGTCTGAATTTAACCTAAGCTTAAAAACTTTGATTTACTTAGGCTTAAGAACTTTGATTGACTTTGGCATTGTGAGACCGAAACGTACATAGAAGAAGAGGTCTGTGGCTGGGCACAAGCCGCTGACGGGAACACCTGTGTTTCAGCGCGGACGGCTGCGGGGAAGGAGGACAGTGACTTTGACTACAGCGGGGAGGACAGCGAGGGGGAGGGCAGCCAGCTGTGCAACACCATGATGCTGGTGGGTCCCCATGGTGTGGGCAAGACGGCCGCTGTCTACGCCCTGGCTCAGCAGCTGAGCTACAAGGTGGGTTCCATGGCTGGGCTGAAAAAGCTTGATACAGGGTTGCTATGAAGTATAAATCATTGAATATACGCTTTACCCTGTTATTGCCAACTCTTAGGAATTTTGTTTTAGTGTCCACTTGTTTTAAATCTCTTCTGCAGTATGATGTTTTAATTATTCTGAAGAAGAAGGGGGGGGGGGGGGGGGGGGGGGGGGGGCAGTGGTTCATTTCAGATATGCTGTAATGTGACTACAGTAATCTCTGTGCACATTTACAGTGCTAATTCCCTTTAATCAAACAGTGGGGTGTTAGCCAGTGACCATCACCCAGCATGATTTAGGACGAAGAGAGCATCATCCCCCATGCCTCTCCTCCCCCCCCCCCCCCCCCTCCTCCCCTCCCCAATCTTTCTTGTTGCCTTTTTCCCCAGATTGAAAATGTCTGTTTTCCAAAGTTGGGTAACTCTGCCTACCCTATTTCAGATTTCACATTTGAAAAATTATTTTAAAAAAGAATATATGAAATTACACCTTTACCAGGTTATCAGTGAGCAATTCCATACTTACACCCATGACATGTCCATAAATAGGTGTTTGCATCTATGCTCATTTTAACACTAGGGTATACACCAAAGTGCTCCTGTCGCACAGTTGATGCGTATTGATCATTGATGGTGCTGTCTGCAGACCATCACTGGTTGCTCTCCTGCCTATGTGCAGGTGTTTGAAGTGAACGCCTCCTCCTCCAGGCAGGGTCGTCACATCGTGGCCCAGCTCCAGGAGGCCACCCAGTCTCACCAGGTGGCTCAGAAGAAGGATGGCGTCATTCTCAGCCCCCCGCCCGTCATCCCCACAGGTGCCTCTGAACCAGGTGTGCTTGGCTTCTCATAGGTTCTCTTCTAGATGTGTGTTTGATTAGCCATTTTGAAAGACATTTTCTTTGAGTGGTATCAGTTGAATTGCCAAAATTTTGTCATGATAGTTGAATGTATCTATGATTTTTTCTTTTTTTTTTTTTTCTTTTTTGCTACAACCATGCCTAGGGTTTATGTCTTTAAAATCACAGTGATTACTTTATGAATATCGGAAACCTGTGGAGAGAAAACATGTATTTGACCATGTATTGGAGGACACCTGTGGAGAGAAAACATGTATTTGACCATGTGTTGGAGGACACCTGAGGAGAGAAAACATGTATTTGACCATGTGTTGGAGGACACCTGAGGAGAGAAAACATGTATTTGACCATGTGTTGGAGGACACCTGTGGAGAGAAAACATGTATTTGACCATGTGTTGGAGGACACCACTTAGTAGCTCCTGTACTGAAGATATAACTGCCAAGTCATGGAGGCTGTGAGTGATATTTCCTGTCTGAACTGAAGACCCCACTACATCCATCGGACGACTTTACCCTTGAACTTGCTGATACTGGTGACTGATGGATTCACCATGGGCGTTGCATGGAGTGGAAATTGATGCTCAGGTCACGGGACATTGTGGTCCACAGAATTATAAACTTGACTCGTTCTGTTAATGATAATTGTTAATGACATTGATGATGATGATGGTGCTGTGGAGTTGCATTTATGATGATGATGATGATGATGCTGGAGTTGCGTTGATGATGATGACGATGATGCTGTGGAGTTGCGTACTGGTCAGAGACTGCATGACAGGGCTGTGGTGCACTCTGCCTTTCATGACACATCCTGGTGTCATCCAGTAAAGAGAGACACAAACACGCTTTGTGGTCAGGACATTAGAGCGAGGCTTTCATGACACATCCTGGTGTCATCCAGTAAAGAGAGACACAAACACGCTTTGCTGGTCAGGACATTAGAGCGAGGCTTTCAGAGGCACATCCATGAAGTGGATGAAACTTGACTGAGGGGTTCCAGTCCTCCATTTGACCAAGAACACACTTAGTTCAGGGTAGCAGGCCTGCCTACCGTCCCGGAATTCGCGGGATTGTCCCGCAAAAAAAAAAAAAAAGGCAATAAATCCCGCATGTCCCTCGAGTTTAATTTGTGTCCCGGAAAAAAATCTTAAGTTTAAAAAAAAAAAAAAAAAAAAAAAATATCGAGCGCCTGTACATAGAAACTCCATACAATCTGCTGCGGCGATTTTCGGGTAGGCTACCACCCTTGCGGCCCTATAGCCTTGGTTATGTGATCGAGTTTGGGCCACTGAGGGCACCAGCATTTGAACACTTCGGCACGCTTCGCTTCGACTGTCTTCATAGTAGAGGTGCGCTGTGCGCATGCGCAACACAGTTCAACCCCCCTTTCAAAAAAATCAAAGATGGCGTCCAAGCGACAGCAAAGTTTCGGTGGTGAAGAAGAAAAAAACCGCGAAGCATCGAAGAAAGCTAAACGTGCGACTAGCTTCAATGAAAAATATACTGAAAAGTATTCTTTCATGAAAGCTGGAAATGGGGAGCATAACGTTTTTTGTGAGATCTGTGGCACACATTTTCTGTGTAAATACGGAGGGATGAACGATGTCGATCGGCACGTGGTGGGGCCAATACATGTGAAAAAAGCAAAGGAAAAAGACAGGCAGAAAGGAATCGAGAAGCCAACACGAAGATAACGGGTTTTTTTTTCAAGTGGAGGGGACAAGGTCACGAATCACGACATGCAAGTGATGAGGGCAGAGACCTTTTCGTCGATGCTGTTGTTGAAACGAACAATCGCGACATTAGACACTTTTAGTAAGATCGTGAAAAAGGCATTCCCCGATTCGAAGATCGCACAGAGTTTCCAGTGTGCGCGGAGCAAGGCAACTGCTGTTGCAAAAGAGTTGGCTGCAAAAAACAACACTGACTCTCGCAGAGCGCATGAAGCTGGGTCCATTCACGCTGTCAACAGATGGGAGCAATGACTCGGGAAGCAGCAAGTTGTTTCAGTGAAAAGGATAACTGCAGTGTGTAAATAGGGTTTCTATGTGACTTCAATTACAGTGTTGTATTTTTTATTTTTGTTTTTGAACTTTGACAATTTATCATTTTCACAAAGACTTTTCTATTATTACACAATGGAGACTGACAGTGGCACCGCTTGTTCATCCTGTCTGGAGCATGCAAGTAAGTGTGCATGTCAAATTGATTTCATGAAACGATAGCTTGGTTTTCTTACATATATGAATAATAACTAGTTATGGCACTACAGCAGCAAACATGTCATTTTCTGTGTTGCTATATGCGTCCCTGAAATTCAGTCTGTGTCCCTGAAATTTGATAATTCTGCCCCTGAAATCTGGAAATCGGGGTAGGCAGGCCTGGGGTAGGAGCCACTGCAGGAGAAAAAAAAAAATCACTCCAGTGAATGCTCCGAAGGGAATTGAATTCACATCTTTCCAACCTGTTAGTCAATAAGACTAGTCATGGCATTGCAACAGCTGGTTATCTTCATCATTAATTTGCTTTAGGGATGTATGTATTTTTTGTGATTTAAACTACAACTTGCATTGGTTATGGATGTAGGCTTTGTTTTGGTGTATACACTTGATATAACCAAATTGTTCTATGTGTGTGTGTGTGTGTGTGTGTGGGTTTTTTTTTTTAAATATGTATATGATCTAAGGATGAATTTTTGATGTCTCAAGAAAGTCTAAACAAAGTCTGTTCGATCGACTATTATGCATGACTCAGTTGACGAACTTAGCGTCTCACACTGTGTGTCCTTGACCCCTTTCCCTGCTTTGTCAACAGAACACGTTGAGGAGGGAAAAGAGGACAAGAAGAAAGCCAGTGCCGTGCCTAAAGCCTTTGCCAGCTTTTTCAAGACCTCTGAAAGTGTCACCACAGCCAAGAATGCCGCCCAAACCTCCTGTCCAAGGGCAGACAGGAAGAAAGGCAGAGAGAGTCCCAAAAAGAATGCCAAGAAAGGCAACATGGGGGCAGAAAGGGAAGGCCCCAGGAAACGAAGAAGAGGAACGGATGAGGGAGAAAGTGTGTGCTTTTTCTTTTTAACTGTGAGAGCTTGTGTGTAAGACTTGTGTTGACACCAGAATTGATGTATTTTCAACATCACACAATGTATTACAGTTAGGTGGTATTTAACATTAAAGAATTCTCCTCTTGTCCTGTGGACAGGTAGCAGCAAAAATTTTTGTTCAGGCAATTGTGGAAAAAATATAATGTAAAAAAATATGTTGGTATTTGCACTTTTTTCCCTCAGTATACTTTTTTCCCCTTTCAGTATATACAAATTAACGTAAAAAAAAAATGTGTGTGTACTTTTTTTCCCGATCAGTAGACTTTTTTTTCCCGTATCGGTTTACACAAACTAATTGATGTCAGTGCTGATCCAGAAGAGATTTGTATTTCATATTTCCTGATTTATGAAAGCAGTATGTGAATGGTACTTGAGGATAAGATTGTCTTCCTGCTTCCTTTTTTTTTGGGGGGGGGGGGGTGGGGGGGGGGGGGGGTTCAGTAAAAGAAAGCACCTGTTTTCACAGTGCAGCCTACATTCCTGTTTTCTGCTTGTCATGGTGTCAGTGGCAGCAGAGGCTCCAGCCTCCAAGAAACGCTGCAGCGACAAGAAGGGGAGGCGACCAGAGGACGGTAAAGAGGGAGAAGAAGGCAACTTGGCTGGGTGCTTGAACCTGACCTCCACCTCCCTCATTCTCTTTGATGAGGTCAGTGACAAAACACGGTGCTTTGGAAAGGCTGCAGAGTGTGGAGAGAGTTCTGTGTTCTGAACATGATCTGATGCACTGTCTTGTTCACTCTGTTGTCCTCGGTGCTCTCTGTCGTTGGGTTGCTTACTCTCTGAGTGTCACTGTGTGTCTCTTTCTGGGTCTTCCTCTCTCTGACTGCTTTGTATTCTGTCCCTGTTCGTCTCTTAGAATGCACGGATTTGACATCAGCTCAGCAAAGGTTTAAAAGCACAGGTGATCCGAATCAGATTCCAGGTGATCCAAATCAGATTCCAGGTGATCCAAATCAGATTCCAGTACAGTTAGTTTTGTCCTTTGGAAAGGTTTTTTTTTTTTTTGTATTTTTTTTTTTGTATCATTCTACGGGTTTTTTGTTGTTTGAAAGGGGTTTGAGGAGGGACTGTATTATCACGCCTTTGACTGACCATATTCCAGGTGGATGTGGGAATCTGTTGATAGGTCTCTATCAGCTGGAGCTTCCAACGGAAAAAGGAAACGATCTACAGCGTGGCAGGTTTTTTTTTTTTTTTTTAATCAGTTGACCTTTTTTTTTTTAATCCAGGCTCTGATACATGTATGTTCCATTTGATTTTATGAAGAGAACGGGACATAAAAAATGCTTTGTGAAAGTGAACTACAGTCTGGACTACAGTCTGGAAATCTTTCTGCTCATTGGACTATCAGAACTGAAATATATAAACAGGGACAAATTAAGATTATTTTAAAAACAGATGTTGGAAATTAATGAAGTACAGATAATTAGTGAACAAATTTAATGACCGTAATTGAACTAATGTTGCACTGAAATCGGTCTGTTAGTGGTGCTGCCACTTTTGATTGGTCTGTTAGTGGTGTTGCCACTTATGATTGGTCAGTTAGTGGTGCTGCCACTTATGATTGGTCAGTTAGTGGTGCTGCCACTTATGATTGGTCAGTTAGTGGTGCTGCCACTTATGATTGGTCTGTTAGTGGTGCTGCCACTTATGATTGGTCTGTTAGTGGTGCTGCCACTTATGATTGGTCGGTTAGTGGTGCTGTCACTTATGATTGGTCAGTGGTGCTGCCACTTATGATTGGTCTGTTAGTGGTGCTGCCACTTATGATTGGTCTGTTAGTGGTGCTGCCACTTATGATTGGTCTGTTAGTGGTGCTGCCACTTATGATTGGTCGGTTAATGGTGTTGCCACTTATGATTGGTCTGTTAGTGGTGCTGCCACTTATGATTGGTCTGTTAGTGGTGCTGCCACTTATGATTGGTCGGTTAATGGTGTTGCCACTTATGATTGGTCTGTTAGTGGTGCTGCCACTTATGATTGGTCGGTTAGTGGTGCTGTCACTTATGATTGGTCGGTTAGTGGTGCTGCCACTTATGATTGGTCTGTTAGTGGTGCTGCCACTTATCAGGCATGAAATTCGTCCGCCTAAGGCGGATTTTCCGCCCATTTTTTTCATCTGCGCCGCCCCCCCCAAAAATGTGCCGCCAAAAAAAAAAAAAAAAAAAAAAAGAAAAGAAAAATCCTGAAATAAACTTTCGTTCGATGCTATTCCCATTTGGACAATTTGTTATTCTCAAAAGAGTCAACCGGTCACTTCTGCCGTCAATCAACATCCGGTCTTTTCGCGCCTGTCGAACGTCGGACATCGTTAAATTGCCGAAGTTTGTCAAGAGCGTCGCGATTTCACGCCCAAAAAAAAAAAGGGATGAGAAACGATTGGAGGTGGGACTGGCTAGACCAGGAAGTGGACGATGTTCGAGTTGGCGATGTGTTTCGCAAATTAGACGAAAAAGGCGCTGCATTTTGTGTTCCATGTGGAAAGATTGACTGACTGAATCAATGTTGTGATGAAGGCTGCCTCATTGTTTTCTTCTTCTTCCTAAAATACTGGTTCACTCAAAAACGAGTAGGTCACCAGCGCGCATGTTAAAAAGTAAAAATAAAATAACACAAAATAATGCGAGTGAATGAGTCAGTATGCACATATAAAAGTATATTATTATATGATCTTTTGAAGTATTATTTTCATTACTGAAAACATAAAAATGTGGCTTATTTGCCCTTCTTAACAGCGCTGAAATAGGGGTTTATTTGCAGTTTTAGGCCTTTTATTTCATAAAAAAGCTTCAGCTTCAGGGGGCTGTCCCCCTGACCCCTGCCGGGGCGTTGCCACTGGGCCCCACTGGGGGCCTACGGTGGCCCCAGACCCCCGCCGATTTTTCAGCTTTTTTTACTGCTGGTCACTTTCATGCCTGACTTATGATTGGTCGGTTAGTGGTGCTGTCACTTATGATTGGTCGGTTAGTGGTGCTGCCACTTATGATTGGTCGGTTAGTGGTGCTGCCACTTATGATTGGTCGGTTAGTGGTGCTGTCACTTATGATTGGTCGGTTTAGTGGTGCTGCCACTTATGATTGGTCTGTTAGTGGTGTTGCCACTTATGATTGGTCGGTTAATGGTGTTGCCACTTATGATTGGTCTGTTAGTGGTGCTGCCACTTATGATTGGTCTGTTAGTGGTGCTGCCACTTATAATTGGTCAGTTAGTTGTGCTGCCACTTATGATTGGTCTGTTAGTGGTGCTGCCACTTATGATTGGTTGGTTAGTGGTGCTGCCACTTATGATTGGTCAGTTAGTGGTGCTGCCACTTATGATTGGTCAGTTAGTGGTGCTGTCACTTATGATTGGTCTGTTAGTGGTGCTGCCACTTATGATTTGTCAGTTAGTGGTGCTGCCACTTATGATTGGTCGGTTAGTGGTGCTGCCACTTATGATTGGTCTGTTAGTGGTGCTGTCACTTATGATTGGTCTGTGAGTGGTGCTGCCACTTATGATTGGTCTGTTAGTGGTGCTGCCACTTATGATTGGTCGGTTAGTTGTGCTGTCACTTATGATTGGTCTGTGAGTGGTGCTGCCACTTATGATTGGTCTGTTAGTGGTGCTGCCACTTATGATTGGTCGGTTAGTTGTGCTGTCACTTATGATTGGTCTGTGAGTGGTGCTGCCACTTATGATTGGTCTGTTAGTGGTGCTGCCACTTATGATTGGTGTGTGAGTGGTGCTGCCACTTATGATTGGTCGGTTAGTGGTGCTTCCACTTGTGATTGGTCGGTTAGTAGTGCTGCCACTTATGCAGCTGCCAGTTTTCATTCCACCCCATCATGCAGTGAAGTGAATGATGACAAGTGATTGCTCGTTCATTTTCGTTGTCCTGGGTGTTTTGTGTCTTGCCTGAAGAAGACCTAAGAGGTCGAAACATGTCGTGTTTTGTCTTGTGATTCGTTTGTGTACGTTTTCTTGGCGGTTCACTGTTGATTACATTTAAAATTAGTTTTCATTCTAGTTATTGGAAAACAAGTAATAAAAATTGATAAAATACATTCTCCTGAATGAAATAAAATCTAGGCAAAAAAAATGATTTTTTAAGTATACTTGCTTTTGCATAAACTAATTGGAGAGATTTATAAAAAAAAATTTCCTCCTAAAATGTCTTGTTGAACGCAATAATCTTTCATTTTTCAGTGTGTGCAAATGAATGTTTGTTGGACTGTAGTTTCACAGTCAAGTTGTTGTAGCTTCGTGACAAACTTCAAAAGTCAGCAAATGACCAAGACTTTCATCTCGACCGCGTTGTCTCGTCAATTTCAGTGCCAAACTTTTTTGTTTAAAAAGAGAGATGTATTTCTTCTCAAAAATCATGATGAAACACTTCTGCAAGTTTGACCTTGTTAAATATCCAAGTAAATCTGTTTTTATTAAAGGAATCATTTCTAGACAAAACTTTGGCATCCGCCGTTTGCAGTGACCTGTCTGGTTTCATTGTAAAAACCATTAGATCAAATGAATTTACATACTAAATCCAAGCAATGTTATATCAAAATATTACTGAATTATCGCTGTACACAAGTTGTGCTTCTCATTTGAATAATGGTACCCAAGGGGTACTCTTACATGCATAGCCGATGTTTTGCTCATTTGCTCTTATTCTGTCTGTTGTGGTCCAGACATGCATATGTTTATCCCATCAAATTTGGTTCTAGTGCATCAGTAGCTTAGGTACCATGCTCTGAATGTGTGTCATATGATGCAGTACTTTCAATGAAAATGGTAGTTTGTTAATTGTTGCCTTTTTCTGCAGGACGCTACTCTTTTACCCTAAGAGGTGACGGCCCTTGCAAGGCTGTGTGTTGTCAGCTGGGGTGTGATACTGATAGTAATAACAGTGACGTGACATTCAGACTGTGGTTTGGAGGTGTGCAGGTAGGCCTGTAATAATGATGGTAGTAATTGATACTAATGATGTGACATTCAGACTGTGGTTTGGAGGTGTGCAGGTAGCCTGTAATAATGATGGTAATAATTGATACTAATGATGTGACATTCAGACTGTGGTTTGGAGGTGTGCAGGTAGGCCTGTAATAATGATGGTAATAATTGATACTAATGATGTGACATTCAGACTGTGGTTTGGAGGTGTGCAGGTAGGCCTGTAATAATGATGGTAATAATTGATACTAATGATGTGACATTCAGACTGTGGTTTGGAGGTGTGCAGGTAGCCTGTAATAATGATGGTATAATTAGTACTAAATGATGTGACATTCAGACTGTGGTTTGCAGGTATGGGAATTTTCCGCTGAAAGGCGGATTTCCGCCGATTTGGAGGCTCCAGGGGCTGTTTTTGAGATCGATGTAAATCCGTTGAGAAAACGGGGGGGGGGGGGGGGGGGGGGGGGGGGGGGGGGGGAATGTATAGTAAGCAAAAACTTGGATCGCGATTTTGTTCTCGATCGGTTTGTTCTCAAATGGAAAACTTCGGCTCGTTTGGGCACCCAGGACAGATTACAGTGCATAATGGAATTCGGCTTACCGAAACTACAAAGAAGGAAAGTAATCCCTTAGCTGTGAAAAGTGCCATTTGCGGATTCCGGCGCCATATTGTCTTACAAGTTGCACGTCCAAAGTTCCGAAGTTGTCAACATGTTCCGACAAATCACCGCGAATGAGAAAGTTTTGGCCACGGAGATCGATTCCTCTGTGAAAAACAAGTGGAACTGGAAGTGGCTGGAGGAAGATGTGCATACAACAGTGACTTTATCGCGTGGTAAAGAGACCGTTAGCCACGAGGTGAAGGTCCATGTGGGAAAATGGAATAAAAGCTTGTTATTTTATTTCTTTTTTTCTTGCCAGTTTATGCATTTCTGGGTGATTTTTAGATACTGAAATATGAAAATTGCTCAGCTTCAGGGGGCAAAGCCCCCTGACCCCCACCAGGGGCTTTGCCCTGGACCCACCGGGGGACCTACGGCGGCCCCCGGACCCCCGCCTAATTTTCCGCCTTTTTCACTTTTCTTATTCCCATCTCTGGGTTTGGAGGTGTGCAGGTAGGCCTGTAATAATGATGGTAATAATTGATACTGATGATGTGACTTTCACGTGTGGTAGTGTGGGTGTGCAGGTTGACCAGTAATAATGAACATTAACTCTTTCATCCCTACAACCCGGTTTTCCAGTTTGCAAAAATCCTACCCTTCCTTCCTGCAGCCCGGAAAACCGGGCAGCATAAAATCCCTCCTTTCCTTCCTGCAACCCGGAAAATCGGTTGTCGCGGTAAGCGCTTTGAACTTCGCGTGAATCTCGTCATCGGTACACGTCTGACCAGGTCGCTCGCGCAGCAGTGTTTATGAATGGAATGGATGCCAGACGGCCCCTACAGTGTGGGAAAGTGGTCGCCGCTCTTTTCTGGCCGGTTTGCTACTGCATACGTGGCAGTTCTCATTTACACTTCTTTTTTTTCCTCTAAATCCAGGAATGAAGGGAATACTCATATTATAAGAATCTAGGAACAAGAGGAAGTAATGGTTCATAGAAAAGAAAGTAGGAATGAAAGAGTTAATGACATGACATACAAACTGTGGGTGTGTGGTGTGCAGGTGCACTTTTAATGATTAATATTAATGACATACAGATTATGGTTGTCTTCTGTGCAGGTGGACCTGGTGTTTGAGGAGGACAGTGGGTTCCTGCAGACGGTGCAACACTTCATCCACACCACCAAGATCCCCATCATCCTCACGACCTCCGACCCCGGCTTTGAGCGCCATCTCAACGCCAGATTTGAAACGCTTGTGTTTAAGAGACCGCCTTTGGTAAGTCGTCCTGTGACCTTGACTCCCTGTGTGGAAGGTCTGTGAAGAACAAAGGGCAAACATCACATTGCAGTCATTGGATTTTGCCACCAAGATTACGAATGTAACAGTGTTAGTGTTCGGTGTGTTTTAGAGCCGTTTCAGTCTTTTTGGTTCAGATTTTCAAATTGACAAGAGAGCTAATCCATCTGAACTAATGGAAGGGAAGGAGATACGAGGGATGGTAAAAAAGACATGACAGCACTAGCATACCTGTTCTTTAACTGACAGTGTTGGATAACTACTACCATCCTGAATTTTTCAGGAGTTTACCTGTATTTGTAATTATAAAACCATTTCTGAAGTTGTAAAAGTTTTAAATTTCAAAATTATATTTTTTAAAATGAGTTGTGGGGTCATTTCTGGGGGATGGGGGGAGATTTTTATAAAATTTAGCGGAACAAAGTCCAAATAATGTTCTCTGAGTGCCGAGAACTAGAAGTAGTAGACAGAATTTTTTTTTTTTTCGTCAGTTGAAACGGTAGGGAGTTAAAAGGAAACTTTTAAAGCCAAGCGGCCTCCTTCATCCCTGGCTCCTAGACTTTGACTCCAGAAGGTTGGCAGCAATGTTGTTGCTTTCCATCAGGTTGGTGAATACTTGTGGAAGAACGCTTGGTTTTTAGAATAGGTCCCTGATAATAACAGAAAATGTGCATGTCCACATCAGTGGCCAATAGTCCATATGTGAATAAAGGCTGACTCCCTTTATGAATATAGCTCTTATCCATGAAGTTCATATAATCATACTGATTAACACTATTCAACACAACAGTCAGTTTCGTTTGTTTGTTTTCTTTACGGATGCTACATTTTAGTACAAATATACTGGAGAAATTTCCTTGGTATATAGAGAGAAATACCTAAGATTAATTGTTTTTCCAGCTCACAGTTGGCAAAAAAATACAAATCATATTAGGTTAAAGCCGACTTGTCATATGCTTTGATAAAGCTGGCAGTGTGAGGCAAAGCAGCGACAGGCCAGTTGCATGCCAAGTCGCAACATGTCTTGAGGGGGAAACAGAGTTGATCAAGCCACTTTTCCTTGGAGCAAAGAACAGTTGTGTGGTGTGTGTGGATTTTGTTGTTTTTTGATGTACGAAGAGAACAGAAATTGCCAAAATAGATGACTAAGAAAATGTTCAAATTTTAACATTCTTCGAAGACACAGAAACACACGTACGCACACTGTGCGTGCTTATGCGCGCGCACACACACACAATTTGTGGTGTGGCAACATTCCAGGTTAGTAAAACCAGTCTCCTTGCCTTCAGCATTTCTCCAGAAATGTTTTGTATTTATTTAGGCAGCCAGTAGGCAGCATGACATGCCTGATGATCATTGACTCATGGTGGTTTTTTCCTTTCAGGAGTGGGTCAGCAGTTACATACAGACAGTGTGCCTGGCCCTAGGGATGCGCACAGGGCAGGGGGACGTGACTGCTGTGGCCAGCCTGTGCCGGGGAGACGTGCGCCGCGCTCTGCTCACCCTCCAGTTCCTGGCCTTGTCAGGAGGGGGAAGACAGAGGGAGTCCCAGGCACTGCATCTCAGGCCCTCGGTGCAGACCACAGACTGTGGGAATGGACATGGGACACCCACCTGCCCCACATCGGCGCCGGGCCTTCCTGCCGCAGACAAGGCTGACAGTGATGAAGACTTTGTGTGTTTGAAGCCTCGAAGAAAGAGGTCACGTCGGATCAGGGATGAGGATGATGGTGACCGGGGGAAGGGGGAGGTGGAAGGAAAACAGGAAGCGCAGGATTTGGGGGTGGAGGTCAGCGCTGACAAGCTGCCCACAGTTCATGCACGTCTGCAGGAAAGTGTGCTGGGCGTGTCTGGTGACCTGCAGGACCTCCTCGGAAAATGCTTCAAGGTGAGAATCTGGCGACACACAGCTTGAAAGGATAGATTGCATCTGTTAAGATATCCAGGTAGATGCGGTTTTGCATAGTTCTTAGCCATTGTCAGTGACTGACAAGACGTCGGTTTTTAAGCAGTACAGGTGACCATTCAAGTGTTGGCTCATGTTAAGTGCCCTTTCATCCTGTTTGAATCCACAAGCCCAGCCTCAAAGATTTTCTTTTGTAGTCAAGTGTGTGTATTTGAGTGATGTGAGTGTAAGTGGGTGAGTAAGTGTGTGTGTATGTGTGTGACTACATAAATCTTGATGTGTATATCTCACTATTTCTTTGAAGTACTCTTTTCTGGGTGTCTTGTTAGGTTGTTGGATTTTACCCATGGTGGTAAGAATTGTAGATGGGTGGACAAACACAGCCAGGCCAGGTTCTGTTGAAGAATGTTTGTTTGGCAGTTGAAGAGACTCGAGTAATGGATTGTTGTTCCACAGACAGACTGTTGTCAGTGAAGGGCTTGTTTACTTTTAAGGCTCGCTGCTCTTGGCTTAAAGGCTTTCTATGTCATTATGATGTTTCTTTCCCCTTTTTTCTGTTTGCAAAGTCATCTTAATGATGCAGGAATTGGTTCACCACCATGCATTTATTCATACTGAAGTGTAATCTTCCGTTTGTGCGTGTGAATGTGTTTTAAAGAAGCTCCAACTCACGCTGATTGTCCAGCATTAAGTCTAGACCAGAAAAACTGCATGTTGGTCAGGTCAAGATCTGACCACTGATGTTTTGTTGATGTAGTTCGTCTTGAACTGAGAGTGGCTGAAGGAAAAGAATCAGTGTTTTAGTTTTAATTGATTTGGAGACTTTTATTGGATATTCAGTGTTATGTGTTTGTCTGCTTGAATACAAATGTAATCAGAATATGTCAGAGTTTCAATCAAATGAATGATAATGACATGGTTTAATGTGCTTGGTGGTGAATGATTGATACTGTAGATAGGGGCGATGGTGTCACTGAATGGTTGCAATCCAGAGTTACCTGCATTTCAGGAGGAGTGCAGCTCGAGGGTTCTGCAGCAGCTGACAGAGGAGTGTCTGAAGCTGAAGGCCCACAGGCAGGACGTCCTTGAAGCAGACGTCTTGCACCTGCTGCCTCTGCCCCACACTGCAAGACCGGGCAGGTGGCGCCGTCCTTCCGCACCTACCTCTGCTTCTGTGAAACGGAAAAGAATCCGCTCTGATATCTACGACAGTGAAGCCTCTGATGATGAAGACAGGGGACAGAAAGAATCTGCCTGCACTAACACTGTAGAGAGGAAGGATGACGAACAGGTCGGGGAAGAATCTGCCTGCACTAACACTGTAGAGAGGAAGGATGACGAACAGGTCGGGGAAGAAGCTGGACATCCTGACAGGGTCGGTGTAGAACCTCAGTCTGAGAAGCAGGGTGTGGAGGTGAGTGTTGAAATGTCTTCTGAAAATACAAATGAAAGAAAGGAAAGTGAAGGTGAATCTAGGGCAGACGCAAAATGCCAAGAAAGCACAGAGTCCATGGAAGTGGACAACACCTCAGTAAGCAGAGACGACATCGTCAACAGCAGTTCAGAAGAAGCTCTGAAGTATCATCTGAACAGACGCGGGAGTCAAGAAGAGGACCTGAGGCACCTTTGGAACCGTCTCCCAAGGACCTTCAGGGGTCCACATGTAGTTTGAGGGGATCCCGGAAATGCACAGATCGTGGTCTAGGTAGCAAACTGTTGAGTAGTTTAGCACAGTACTATGAGTCCCTGTCAGCTGTAGACAGGGCACAGAGCGGACCAGACCTGCTCAGTCCCCCCTACCTCCAGGACAGGTGCCTCATGCTGCGGGCATGGAAGATGTGGTTTCCACAGAGGTGGAGAGAAGCCTGGGTCAGTGCAGTGAGGAGCTGGCCACAGAGGTGGAGGTGGGTCCAGTCGGAGGCTGTGGCAGCAGGTGTGCGGCCAGGTGTCATGCTGGAAGGAGGAGAGCTGTGCAGACAGCCTGCCTGAGGGCTGGCAGACAGCCTGCCTGAGGGCTGCAGCATCCCTGAGTCACGCTCGGCCTCCAAAATGGTGTCTGGAACTTATTCCCCAGAACTACGGTAAGTGGTTGGTTTTTTTTTTGTTTTTTTTCTGTCCCCCTTCATTCACTTTTTCATGGTTCCAAGACCTACAAGCATGAAATGCTTTTGCTTTTCATCAGGAAGTCCGCCAGTTTTTGTGCCATCTATTGAAAGTAAAATCGATCCACACACAAAACAAGATGATTATTTTCCTGAGAAAATCAGAAATACCCCGTTATGAACATTCAAAGTATTGTATTATGATATTGTATGAGTATGTGATTTCTTAGTCGCCATTCAACCCCGATCCTTTTGTGTGTTCGGTTGTTTAAATGAAAAATTTGGAAGATGGACTTCCCTGCCCTTGTGGTTCCCTCCCTCCCCCCGCCCCCTTATTGTTCCCTCCCTCCCCCGCCCCTTATTGTTCCCTCCCTCCCCCGCCCCCTTATTGTTCCCTCCCTCCCCCGCCCCCTTATTGTTCCCTCCCTCCCCCCGCCCCTTATTGTTCCCTCCCTCCCCCCACCCCCTTATTGTTCCCTCCCTCCCCCCGCCCCCTTATTGTTCCCTTTGAAGTAGTTTTGCACCAGGTCTGGGGCGTTGGGTGAATGCAGAGGCATCAGCTAAAGTGTGTCCATGAGACCCTCTTCCTCTATCATTTGTCAGTTATCCATTTATTTAAAGAACTAGGTGTAGCCTTGTGCTCTGTGGTTACATGGTTCAGCAGGTATGGTCAGCCTTTAGTTCATAAATTTCAGATGTGGTGGGCAGCAGAACATTTAATGATCTGGTCCTATATCGTTCCCCATCCATAGCTTACCAAATTCAATTCAGTAAATCGAACATGTTTCAGCGCCCATCTTGTGCTGAATTTGAGAAGATAAGTGATTGCTTGTTCTTTGTTTTCATGGTCCTGAATGTTGTTTATCTTGCCTGAAGAGGACCTAAGAGGTCGAACCTTCGTGTTCTGTCTTGTCATTTGTCCATGCTAACTGGCAGATACACTTTAAATTCCCTTCGAAATATATTTCATCTGCTCTACATGAGTTTTTTTTTCTTCTTTCTGCGTACGCAGGCTGATACTCCTGCGGACACTGCCCGTATAGACAGGCAGTGGAGTTTTGTGTGTATGACTGTTTTTTATCCCGCCATTAAGGCAGCCATACTTCATCTTCGGGGAAGGTGCATGCTATGTGTCACGTGTCATCCATACCAACGGCCAAACTGGCCTTCTCTTCCGAAAGTTGGTGATGGGATTTTACGTGTGTGCAAGATGTTGTGCGTGCGTTCACACACGGAACCTCGGTTTATAGTCTCATTCGAGGACTGTATGGAGAATGGAGTCAGAACTAATGTCAACTCCGAGGGAAAACTCCACATGAGTGATTTGTTGTATATCTAAAGTCAGCTCTTTTCCAGCAGATCAAATTTGGAATGAATGTGTTAAAACATAAAAAATAAAAAGAAAGAAATGAGAGGAAAAAAATTTAGAAAAGATCAACATTTAGGTATTTAAAGGTCTTTGGAAAATCTGATTTGTTCCAATGTCTTTTTCATGACAAAAAAACTGACACTGACGGAAAAATAGACATCAACAAAATGTTACGTTTGTGATAACAGATTCTTTCTCTGCCAAGATCTGAGATTGGAAAAGTTCCATTTTTATGGCGTAGCCGTGTTGATAAATGTTGCGGGTCTTGGGCTTGCCATGCCTTTTTGTGTGTCATAGTAATTCAGTTGTCAGGTCACCCTCATATTCAGGCCTGGCAGTTGTTATTACTTCTATTTTACAAGTTGGTAATAATGTCATTTTTTTTATTTTTTTTTTTTTACCAAACCTGTTCTTAATGATAAAAAGTTTAGCTGTGCAATGTTGGTGTGATTGTCTTATCATGGCCTTATGTCTGGTTGACAGAGTTCCAGAACCCTACGGTAAAGTGATCTCGGAAGTGATGGATTGTCTCCCCTCCCACATCAGCCCACAGACGGTTCTTCTGGATTATCTCCCAACGCTACGCTGCATCAGCCAATCAGAACGCTGTCGTCAAATTGCCAAAACAAAGCGCAGGTACACAATAGAAATGACGGTGGGGAACAGTTTTTGTAGTGTGGAGGTGCAGATTACCTGTCATTGGGTATCATGAGGACGTGGCAATCAGTGCTTACCTTTTGAGTAGACACCGTCTCCTGAACAGACTGTCAAGTCATCCTGCATAGGAAATACTCATAACACATTATTGGTACAAATATGACCTTAATTCCTAAAGATTGCTAAAGAAGGAGAATAATTTTTTCCTGCCGCTTAACACGGAAAGTCTCGGTCACTGCAAATGGTTCCCCTGTCACTGCAAATGGTTCCCCTGTCCCTTAACACGGAAAGCCTGGGTCACTGCAAATGGCTCCCCTGTCCCTTAACACGGAAAGCCTGGGTCGCTGCAAATTGTTCCCCTGTCCCTTAACACGGAAAGCCTGGGTCGCTGCAAATGGTTCCCCTGTCCCTTAACACGGAAAGCCTGGGTCGCTGCAAATTGTTCCCCTGTCCCTAAACACGGAAAGCCTGGGTCACTGCAAATTGTTCCCCTGTCCCTAAACACGGAAAGCCTGGGTCACTGCAAATTGTTCCCCTGTCCTTTAACACGGAAAGCCTGGGTCACTGCAAATTGTTCCCCTGTCCCTTAACACGGAAAGCCTGGGTCACTGCAGATTGTTCCCCTGTCCATTGGCAGATGACACAACAGCAACAAGCCAGAGGTCTTTCCTTTCTCCGCTCTTGCAGGCACCCACACATTCTCAGGTCAAAGTGTTCATGAGCCACTGCACATATTAGGCGATGTTCATCTTGCTCAGTTCTCCTTTACTAAAATATATTTACTCTTCTTCAGAGAATAATATGGAAATTGTTATTGTATTGAATCTGATGATTATCACGATTGATGCCGGTGGCCACATGTGTTGTGGATATTGCTATGACAGTGGTGTGATGGTGTTTCGTTCCAGGTTCCAGCACCACTTTGACAACATAGGGCTGTGTCTGAGCCACTCCGCTGTGGCCGCTCTCTCTGCAGACTTCCCCGGGGGGCAGCCTGGTACCTGAGAATCCACTGGTCAGCTGGGCTGGTCACCACACAACAAGAGAACCGGCGGACAGTGGTGTACAGTAGTTCTAAATTATTGACAGCCAGTCATGTGTATGGATATATATGGTGTGATCACATTCTGTACAGTGTTCTGAAACAGACTGTGTCTACAGGGAAAAATTATTGACAGCCAGTCATGTATATGGATGTTTTTCACATGTGATCAAATTTCTGCACAGCTTTCAGTGACGAACTGTGTCCCTGTTGGGGGAAAATATGTTAATACAGTGCATCTTATGGTGTGTAAATTATTGTTGTGAGGTGTTCATTTTTTCCCCAAATCCTACTTCTTAATGGAAAACAGCTTTTTAGTTTTATTTTCAGATTTTTCTGACAGAAATTCAGTGGATGTGGGGCTATTGGTGGGGGTGGGGGGATGGAATGTAAGATATCATCTATTAGTCAGAATAACTTTTTGTTTGTGGGAGGGGAGGGGGGGGGGTTCATTTCTTTTTTCTTCGGTTTTTTTTTTTAGTTGCTTGAAAATGGTAAAGCTTTCAACCTGTTGTATGTTCACACCTATCAGGATTGTGTGTACAGTGTATATAAAAGTGTGGGTTGGTGTTGGGCATTTGGGTCTACCAGTATAAAGGCAGCTGTGTGAAATAGACAATGTAAACAAAGAAAAAATACAAATGAAAACAGATCTGACAGCACTGTTTTTGGCAGGACATGTCGGATAACAGGAACAGGCAGGTCTATTGCCATAACAGGAACAAGCAGGTCTATTGCCGTAACAGGAACAGGCAGGTCTATTGCCGTAACAGTAACAGGCAGGTCTATTGCCATAACAGTAACAGGCAGGTCTATTGCCATAACAGGAACAGGCAGGTCTATTGCCATAACAGTAACAGGCAGGTCTGTTGCCATAACAGGAACAGGCAGGTCTATTGCCGTAACAGGAACAGGCAGGTCTATTGCCGTAACAGGAACAGGCAGGTCTATTGCCATAACAGGAACAGGCAGGTCTATTGCCATAACAGTAACAGGCAGGTCTGTTGCCATAACAGGAACAGGCAGGTCTATTGCCATAACAGGAACAGGCAGGTCTATTGCCCAGGCATGAACTTCGTCCGCCTAAGGCGGATTTTCCGCCCATTTTTTTCATCTGCGCCGCCCCCAAAAAAAATGTGCCGCCCAAAAAAAAAAAAAAGAAAGAAAAGAAAAATCCTGAAATAAACTTTCGTTCGATGCTATTCCCATTTGGACAATTTGTTATTCTCATAAGAGTCAACCGGTCACTTCCGCCGTCAATCAACATCCGGTCTTTTCGCGCCTGTCGAACGTCGGACATCGTTAAATTGCCGCAGTTTGTCAAGAGCGTCGCGATTTCACGCCCAAAAAAAAGGGATGAGAAACGATTGGAGGTGGGACTGGCTAGACCAGGAAGTGGACGATGTTCGAGTTGGCGATGTGTTTCACAAATTAGACGAAAAAGGCGCTGCATTTTGTGTTCCATGTGGAAAGATTGACCGACTGAATCAATGTTGTGATGAAGGCTGCCTCATTGTTTTCTTCTTCTTCTTCCTAAAATACTGGTTCACTCAAAACGAGTAGGTCACCAGCGTGCATGTTAAAAAGTAAAAATAAAATAACACAAAATAATGCGAGTGAATGAGTCAGTATATGCACATATAAAAGTATATTATTATATGATCTTTTGAAGTATTATTTTCATTACTGAAAACATGAAAATGTGGCTTATTTGCCCTTCTTAACAGCGCTGAAATAGGGGTTTATTTGCAGTTTTAGGCCTTTTATTTCATAAAAAAGCTTCAGCTTCAGGGGGCTCTGCCTCCTGACCCCCGCCGGGGCGTTGCCCCTGGGCCCACTGGGGGCCTACGGTGGCCCCCAGACCCCTGCCGATTTTTCAGCCTTTTTTACTGCTGGTCACTTTCATGCCTGATTGCCGTAACAGGAACAGGCAGGTCTATTGCCATAACAGGAACAGGCAGGTCTATCGCCGTAACAGGAACAGGCAGGTCTATCGCCGTAACAGGAACAGGCAGGTCTATCGCCGTAACAGGAACAGGCAGGTCTATCGCCGTAACAGGAACAGGCAGGTCTGTCGCCATAACAGGAACAGGCAGGTCTGTTGCCGTAACAAAAACAGGCAGGTCTGTTGCCGTAACAGGAACAGGCAGGTCTATTGCCGTAACAGGAACAGGCAGGTCTATTGCCGTAACAGGAACAGGCAGGTCTATTGCCATTGGGATTCACACCCAGTGCTGAGCTTAGATCATTTTTCTTTGATCATTTTTCTTTGATCGTTAGTATTTCATTTTTCATGGAAAAATTATTCAGTGTGTCTTTTAGTATCGTTCTTTGTACCAGAATGACTCCTCCCTTCCTCCCACTTTTTTTTTTCCAAATGAATAGTTGTAATCTGTTTATGATCTATTTTTACACATATCAGTATGATGGTGTGTGTGTGTTTTTTTACCCAGCACTGTTACTACCTTGCTTTCTGACTCTGCGCACCAGAGATTCTGACTGTGCACTACCAAGTTGCTGTCACAGTGTGTTTGAACCAGGTGGTGGTCATCGTCATCAACACTTTCAACACATTTATTTCAATGTCCAAGGTTGGATGATCACTGGCAGCTTCATGTTGCTTTATACTGTTATTAAAAGCCGACTACATATTTTGGTCAAAGTTCAGAAACAAAGCAATGTAAACAAAAAAGAAAAAAAAACTGTCAATCTCTGTCTATATTATACTATATATATATGTGTGTGTGTGTTCACAGAAATGCAAACATGATACCAGTCTAGGCCCGTGGCTGGCAGGTAGTGTCTTCCCTTTGCACAGTCTGTAAGGACATCCCTTTAATCAACTCTTGCCACAGAAACTGTATAGATGACAAGGGCATCACAGAAGAATACTACTTGAAATGTTTTTAGATTGGGTTTGAAGGATGAGAGTGGCTGGCAGACAAAGGTAGGCAGTGAGCTCCAGACGCGTGCAGCAGAAACACTGACAGCTCTTCCACCAGGTCCTCTGTAGAAGTTGGCCAACACTGAACTGGACGCATTTCACTTTGGTACCGGTCCTCTGTAGAAGTTGGCCAACACTGAACTGGACGCATTTCACTTTGGTACCGGTCCTCTGTAGAAGTTGGCCAACACTGAACTGGACGCATTTCACTTTGGTACCGGTCCTCTGTAGAAGTTGGCCAACACTGAACTGGACGCATTTCACTTTGGTACCAAAGCACACCGCCGCACTGTCATTGATGCTACACAAGACTACACCCGAGTATCATATAAAAACATGGTCAGACTTCACTTCTGCAAAGATGACACATCAGTGTTCAGATCTGACGCTGCGATTCTTAGAAAACTTTAGTTTTACAAAAGTGGAAGCACGTGTGATAAATATAGCATGTGGCACTCTGAAATCCCCAAAGTTAGACTTGCCAGAGATATTGCAACTATCGTCTGTTTCATAATGAGAAGTGGGCTGGCGGCTGACGTCTGTTGGCATTTGAGGTGATCACAGACCTGTTTCCCTGAAAATGCCATTGGTGTATTTTTAACTAAGTGTGCATTTCTACAAAGGGTGGAGGAGTGCGAGGGGAGAGCTTCCACATTTTTGTAAAAAGGGGGGGGGGGGGGTGTCGTTTTTCCCTAACATCCCACATCAGATGCCTGTTGGTGTTCTAGTAACTACTGTAGAAAAGTCTCTCCAAATACAAATTATTTTCACATCTGATTCATCGGCACAAATGCATGCTCAGAACCTTTTTTTTTTCCTCCAAAATTCATGGCCTGTAGTCCCCACTAGTCTTTCTGCATATCAGCTTACTGTTGACGATTCAGACATAGCGAGACGTGATTGCCTGTGCAAAATCTAACAAAAATTGTCGCTCTTTGGCCACAAGCACACCTAGACAACCTAGTGGTTATACACCGCAAGTGCAGTTAGCACTCAAGAACATTGTAGACTTTAGTTTTGACCTTTTTTTTCCAGTTTGGATTTTCACTATAAATCTGTAAAAAAAAAAATACAGTGAAATCATATGGGTGAACAGGTCTGTGAATGTCACTCAGTGGTGGGTTCCAACACCACCTATCTCCCTCCCATCCCAGGCCCTGGAACTTTACACAGACGCCTCCAACTCGGGCTGGGAGGCCCATTTGGAGAGCAGTCACGCCTCGGGGGTTTGGGATCCTCTGACTGCTCGTCTTCACATCAACATCTTGGAACTGGAGGCGGTCAGGCTCGCCCTCCTCCACTTCCAGTCCATGGTCTCCCACCGATTCGTTCTCCTTTTCACGGACAACACTTCGGTAGCTTGTTACATCAACAAGGGGGGGGGGGGGGGGGGGGGCACACTCCATCGGCCTCTCCCTCCGTACAGAGGCCCTCCTCCGCTGGTGTCACACGCAGGGGGTCACCCTTCGCGCGAGAGACATAGCAGGGACACACAACATCCTGGCAGACTCTCTCAGCCGCTCTAAGTCTGTCCTCCACACGGAATGGACCCTCAGCAGGCATACCCTAACAACCGTGTGGGAACATTGGTTCAGACCCATGATCGACCTGTTTGCCACACGATTCAACCATCGTCTGCCAGTGTATGTGTCTCCGGTCCCGGACCCCCAGGCTTACGCCATCGACGCCCTATCCCTTCCCTGGTCCGGCCTCTTAGCTTACGCCTTCCCTCCCTTCCCGATCCTCCACAAGGTGATCAGGAAGGCGAGACTCGAGAGACCCAGGCTCATTCTCATAGCCCCATGGTGGCCCACTCAGTCCTGGTTCCCGGACCTCAAGTCCCTCACTCACGCACCCCCTCTCCAGTTTGAACACCAGGTGGGACATGCAGGCATGCCTACCGTCCCGCTGTAGCCGTATTTGTCCCTGAAAATAAAGAAAATGAGCAGGGCGTCCCGGAAATACGGGTTTTGCGTTCGCGTCCCGGAAAATTAAAAGTTCGCGAAAATGACCGTTTATTTCGCTAGGATCCGGTTCAAAGTCTCAGGCTGGCGCCAAGACGGAAGCGAATGTCCATCGCGCATGCGCGGCGCGGTCATTTCTACCCCCCTGCTTCAACATGGCGTCGAACAAGCGAAAACAAGTTTTCACCGATTCTGATTCATCTCCAAAGAATTTAAGCGCAGTCAAACGCAGCCAGACGTTTCGACAGGAGTATACAGAGTTCTGGCCTTCAGAGCTGCCAACCAGTACGTTCCGGCCGTATTTTGTCACGGCGAGTTTACAAAAATACGGTGATACGGTCGAGCCAAAATAATACGGTGACGAACTTGCGCACATGGTACGGCCATTTGTTGCTTTACCGAGGCAGCAGATTTGTAGTGCTAAAGGGATCCTACAGGAGACAGAAGAAAAAGGCTCTGCCAGCCACATATAGTTGATAGACTAGGTAGGCCCTAGCTGAAAAAAAAAATCCATCCATCCTTTTACTGTGTAGCTCTCGCCTTAGCAGACCACTAGGCCTAGCAGGGCAGGAAATTCCATCTGTCCTTTTACTGTTAAGCTCTCCCTGTAGCAGACGACATGTGTTAAGGAATGGCCCAGGCAGCGACTTAACTGCTGTGGCTATTTTTAGTATGCTCATCATACCCCCTGCTTGCCAACCTCCCTCTCTCTCCCCACCCGTGTAGCAGACGACATGTGTTAAGGATTGGCCCTTATATTATTAGCAGCTGAGGCAGCAACTGCTGTGGCTAGCAGGAGGGAGGGGAGAGGGGGGGGGGGAGGGGAGAGTGGGGGGGGGGGGGGGGGGCGGGGAGGGGGAGGATGGCAAGTAGTATGCCCATGCTACCCCCTGCTTGCCAACCTCCCTCCCGCCCCCCCCACCCCCCTCTTCCGAATGTGGAAACAAAAGCTCCACTCAGTTACGTGATAGGTCTGATGGACCATGTGCTGACTCGAGTGAAGAAAGCCCGCGAACCTAAGCGTCGTGTAAGCACTGAGCGGCAGAAGAAGCACATTGGTTTTCTGAATTTCATCATCGTTTTTCATCATCAAAATGGACAACGGCGCAAATAAAAGAAAAAGTGAAGAGCCTCAACCCTTGGGAGTAAAAAAAAAAAAAACCAGCAAGACAACAGCACTTTCGTCCCTCATATTCCAAGGACTTTCCATGCATTGTTGCCTCAAAACTAGGACCACTGTATGCGAGGTGCACCGTCTGTGACTTAGACTTCGTTATAAGTCATGGTGGAATCAACGATGTTTCGTCCCACGTCAAAACAAATAGGCTTCAGGGGATCCATGGGAAGTAAAACCCTTAATGCTGTCCTCCAGGTGAAGTCCAGAAACACCAAGTGCTATGCAACTCCCCTTTCCTCTGACCTCTTGGCCAAGTGCAAAAAGGCCACCAAAGAGGCCAACTCCAAGTCCAACTAAAAAACAAACCTGCAGTGTGTATATAGTGTACATAAACTGAGTTCTTTTTTTTAAACAGTGACAATAAAATTTATTTTTGTGTAGAGTTCCTTTTTTTAACAGTGACAATAATTTATATATTTAGTTTTAGTTCCTTTTTTTTTTAATAGTGACAATAATTAATTGAGTGTCAAGTGAGAAATGCAAAGAGACATTCTAATGATTCACTTTTTAAATCATTGACAAAAACTGATTAAGTCAAGTGACAATTCACTTTGCTCAAAATTATTGTGAAAGAAAGCTTCTATCAAGTTGAAGGTAAGCCTTTTAAGATTATTTTTTGTGTGTAATTGTCAGTTTTGTCTTTGTCTTATGCTGGTCTGCTCTTTCTTTCTTCGTATACATATGTGTGTATGTGTATTGTCACTGTGGTGGTTTGAAATGTTCGTGTATATATATGTCTCTGTGTCTCAATTTGTGTATGTGTGTGTGATAGTAGTAGTATTTTTTTCTAGCAGAAGTAGACTAAGTAAGTCAATTGTATGTTATTGTCAAAGAGTAAGTAGACTAAGTAAGTCAATTGTATGTTATTGTCAAAGAGTAAGTCTTGATCAATCTCTTATGCTAATAGTTTTAATCACTATTAATTATAAAAGAAAGTGCATACAAAATAAGTTGGTTAAAAAAGAAAACAAAACGCCGCGTGAAATTTAATTCCGGTCAGAAAATACTGTCAGATGGTGAAAAATACTGTGAAAAGCCAGGAATAGTACTGGGAAGAAATTTTGGGGTTGGCAGCTCTGGGCCTTGTATCAAGCCAGGGAGGAAAGGAGAAACGTTCGCTTTCTGCGAAGTTTGTGCATGTGATTTTCCATCAAATCCGTGGAAAAGACGACTGTCGGCGGCACACACAAACTGACAAGCATAAAGCGAACATAAAAATTTCTGAAGCACAGCAACAGAATAAAAAAATCACTGGATTTTTTAACAGTGGAGTGTCAACTTCGGCCACAAAGAAGGAATCTACAGCCGTCATTCGTGCTGAAGTGATGATGGTGGACATTGTTTTGGAACAAAATTTGCCGGTCGCAACGTTGGACAAACTCAGCAAAGCAGTGAAAGTCATGTTTCCCGATTCGGAAATAGCAAGCAGTTTCAGTGTGGCCGCAGCAAGGGAACAGCCATTATAAAGGAAAATGCAGCCAAGACAACATTGTCTTTAGCGGACAGAATGAGAGCTCGACCATTCACATTTCCACAGATGGAAGTAATGATTCTGGCAGCAGCAAGTTGTTCCCTATTGTTGTGCGCACGGTGGATCCAGACAGCAAGGAGGTTCGCTCAGATGTGCTAGCTGTTCCAGTCTGTGAAGGATCAGCCACAGGTAATTTTTTTTTTTTTAGACACTACATGCTTACTCAGATAAAGGCAAACATAAATTTCAGTTTGATTTTTTTTTTTCAAAATTAAAACAAATAACTTGCCAATAAGTAATTCACTAATTGAGAACATTATTAGACATAAGAACATTTGTTAACATTTACACATGAAACAGTGAATGCTGAACTTCAAAGTGAATGTCCTATGATTCATGTTTTGAAGAACAGGATGGAAAAGCTCATGAGGAATCTTCTCCTTCGATTTGTTAAGCCTAATGCAATGTTGTATAAACTTGTTGTTGATGTGGACTTCCAGTCAGAGTGCAACATAAAAAAGAAAGATGATCTGATCATAGGAGAAGATTGTAGGGAGTACCTGAAGAAGGCAAAAGAAGTGAATCTTAGGGAGGAAAGAATTGCTGAGTTTTTCACCTGTGTGCCCAAGTTTTACCAAACCTGTTGCACATATTTGAAGAAGAAAATCCTGACACAGAGGAGTCAGGAACTGCTGCACCATGCTGAGGTACTTGACCCGAACAAGCAGGTTGACAGCAAGTTCTCTTCTTTATCCTATTTCCTGACCAAATGGCCAAAGTTGCTACCACCAGGAGCTTCAGTCACAGACATGCAGTTGGAATTCTCTGAGTATCAATGCACAGACATCAGGGACTGCATCAAAAACACAGAAAGAATTGATGCCACCTGGAGGGAGATTGGGAAGCTACAGAATAATGGGAAGCTCATCTTCACCTATCTGCCAGAGGTCATGCTCAGCATCATGACAATTCCTCATTCCTCTGCCCATTGTGAAAGACTCTTCTCCATTGTCAGGAAAAACCAGACTGACTTCAGAAGCAGAATGAGTCATGAAACCTTGCAAGCACTGGTTATTGCAAAGTCCAGGTCCGAGGGTGCACTAGAGAGACAGTACAAAGAGGCTGACCTGGCTGATCTGAAGAGTGCGTACTACAGGTCTCTTCAGCCCTCTCAGTCTCATTAGTACAGAAAGGACTGTATTTGTACATAGTGTAAATAAAGGTAAGCTGTTTTTCATGCTTTTTATTTTAGTTTGCTGTTTTTGTGTTGCTTCTGTCTGATGACCAATAATTTGCCGAATAGTTAGGTGTCCCTGAAAATTGTGTCCTGTCCCAGATTTTGAACATGTGTGTCCCTGAAAGAGCAATTTTGGGGTAGGCATGCCTGGACATGCTCAGGCAACCCCGTTCGGGTCACCCTCACTCCAATCCCCAGATGCTTCGCCTCCATGCCTGGCTTCTGTGCCAGCCCGGTTGCGAGCATCTAAATCCACCTCTCGAACGGACAGGTCCCAGTCCGTCCTCAGTATCCTCTCCATCGCCGGGGCCTCTCAGGAACTCCCGAGACCTAGCCATGTCCTCTCGCAGAGCTAGCACAGAGTCCCTTTACGATTACAGATGGAGGAAATGGGTCTCATGGTGCAAAGACAATTCCGTCCCTCACAATCGCCCCTCCAATATCCAGATAGGAAATTTCCTGTCCCACCTTAACCTCTCTGCTAGCTCCATCCGGGCTACAGGTCGGCCATCTGCACGACCATCCGCCAAATGGGCGGACCTTCCTTTGAGAATGACTTCCTTCTCAGAGAGATCTCCAGAGGGGCTGCTCTTCGTGAGGCCCAATCCCTAGACGTGTCCCCCTTTGGGACCTCTTCACTGTACTTGACGTCCTCAATAAACCCCCCTTTGAGCCTGTGTCCTCCATTCCTTTCGACCTTCTGTCTATGAAGACTACCTTTCTCCTCGCCCTTGCTTCCGCCAGAAGGCGAGGCGAGATCCATGCCCTTAGCGGGGACCCCAGAGACATTGCCTTCCACAGAGACGGCTCTGTCTCTCTTAAGTTCCTTCCCGAATTCCTAGCTAAGAACCAGGAACCCGTAGTGCGTCTCCTTATTTTTTCCCAAGATTTTCCAGTTATTGCGACAAAGGTCGAAAATGGTACGTGACCAT
This sequence comes from Conus ventricosus, assembly GCA_018398815.1. Lineage (NCBI taxonomy): Eukaryota > Metazoa > Mollusca > Gastropoda > Neogastropoda > Conidae > Conus > Conus ventricosus. Next base: position 179,153,611 of record CM031595.1, read on the forward strand.
CGCCTTAACTGTACATGTGATGGAAGTGCTATAAGACATGCCAAAGAGGTAAACTCAGAGGTCAACTGCAACAGTAAACTGGCTGTGCAACAAGATTGATTCCATTGCATATTGTTTCAGTGTTCTCGTTCAAGAATGTTTCTCTCATCATTTTGAAATATGCAGCATGTTTGTGTAGACAAGATTTTCCCTGGTGTAGATGGCTAGGGGGTGTCGGGGGGGTGCAAGTGGTTTTAAATGTGTGTAAAATTGGTACAGGTTTTTGTCTTCACTGAATGTACAGACAGACATGATGAAAATATCAGAAATATATTATTAAATTCTCGATGGCTTCTTTTAAATTTTTTTTTCCCTGTTCATGGACGCCTGAATGCCGTTGATCCACTCAGTTTGTGTCCATTTGTACATTATTCTCAATATTTTGTCACTCGCAATATACACTTTGGCCGTTGACAGTGCCATAGTAAGTAACACAGCTTTCTGTGGACACTGCAGAGCCCAATTTCAAAAGAAAATTTTTCACAGCAAATCTTTGTGCATAGCTGCCAACTCTACGATATCGCCGTAGTTTTTGCTACCCAAGAGAAATGCTTGCTACACCTACTACGAACTTAAATAGCTACGGCGAAACAAAAAATTCGAATATACATTCGTTTTGTTTGGAACCGTGCGGCTAAATAACGTCTTCTATCGGTCCCCCTTTTGGGGGTCGGAACTGCATTTCCGTATCCGCTTTCGGTTTTACTGTAGCACATAGATAATTTTTACACATTTGCCCTCACCTCTGCTTCAATCATCACTGTATAATAACAATTATAGATATACAAGAGTACTGTAGCTTTAATGTGGTCCGTAAAAACTGGTTATAGGCCCGATTTCTTTTTAGAACGCCGCAAAATTAATGCTACTGTCAAATTGGAAATGCTACTGTGAAAATTGTGATGCTGTAAGCCGCATGAGCAGGTTTGGCAGCTCAGTTTGTAAAAAGATGGGTAGAATCTCATTTGTGAATGCTGTTTTTCAAATGTAAAACCACATGAACTGGAACTTTATCACTAGTTGCACAGACTGTAACCCCCATGCGCTGTTGAATATTCTATGTACCAAAACATGAGGCCCTGTTTAAGGCGTCCACTTAATCACAATTCACTTTCAACCACCAGCCATACCAAGGCTGTAAACAAGAAACCCGCCAACAGTCTTGGAAGGTAGTTGACTCCCTGACAGACACAGAAGGTATGACCTCCCTGCAACGACACAGAAGGTAGTGACTCCCTGAAGAGACACAGAAGAAGTGTGACTCCCTGAAAGACACAGAAGGGAGAGAACCTAATCAACTGACCAGATGGCCTGGGAGGGTGACGACCCGTATAGCACCGCACGTGGAATCAACTGGCAGAGCCTGGAGTGACAGACCAGTATAGCACCGCACAGGGAATCAACAGGCAGAAGCCTGGAGGTGACAGACCATATAGCCATCCGCACAGTGGAATCACTGACAGAAGGCCTGGGGTGACAGACCAGTATAGCACCGCACGTGGAATCACTGACAGAAGGCCTGGAGGTGACAGACCAGTAAAGCACCGCACAGTGGAATCAAACTATGTCAGAAGGCCTGGAGGTGACCGAGCCCATTATAGCACCGCAAAGTGGAATCAACTGGCCGAAGGGCCTGAGGTGACAGACCAGTAAAGCACCGCACAGTGGAAATCACTGACAGAAGGCCTGGAGGTGACAAAAGACGCGTATAGCACGTCGGCACAGTGGAATCAACTGGCAGAATGCCTGGAGGTTGACAGACCAGTATAGCACCGCACAGTGGAATCACTGACAGAAGAGCCTGGAGGTGACAGACTCAGTAATAGCAACCTCAACAGTGGAATCACTGACAGAAGGCCTGGAGTGACAGACCAGTATAGCCCCGCACAGTGGAATCACTGACAAAGCCTAGGAGTTGACAGACCAGTAATAGCACCGCACAGTGGAATCCAACTGGCCAGAAGGCCTTGAGTGACAGACCAGTATAGGCCACCGCACAGACAGTGGAATCATCTGACAGAAGGCCAGGAGGTGACAGACCAGTATAGCACCTCACATGGAATCACTGACAGAAGGCCTGGAGGTGACAGACCATATAGCCCGCACAGTGGAAATCCACTGACAGAAGCCTGGAGGTGACAGACCAGTTAGCACCGCCCAGTGAATCAACAGCCGAAGGCCTGGAGGGTGACAGCCATATAGCACCTCACAGTGGAATCCACTGACAGAAGCCTGGAGTGACAGACCAGTATCGCACCTCACAGTGAATCAAATGACAGAAGGCCTGGAGGACAGACAGTATCAGCACCTCACAGTAGGAATCAAATGGCCGAAGGCCTGGAGAGCCAGACCATATAGCACCTCACAGTGGAATCAACTGGCAGAAGGGCCTGGAGGTGACCGACCAGATACACCTCACAGTGGAATCAACTGGGCCAGAAGAAGGCCTGGCGGTGACAGACCAGTATCACACCTCACAGTGGAATCAAAGGCAGAAGAAGTCTGGAGATAATATAAGATAAAGATAATGTTGCTTATAGCCCATCCGACCGCAAAGGCCATATCAGGGCTGTCACCAACGTTAAATCAACTCACCATTCATAAAAAAAAAAAAAAAAAAAACAAAAAAAAAACCCAACTTTAATACATCTCATTAAATGGACATCGTCTACAAACGCCCCAGAAACTTTGTTAAAAATTTTCTTCCGTAAATCTTCAATCAGAGAAAAATATAATCTCTCTCAAAACTCAAGATCACATCAGGCGGGACATCCCTGAAACAGGATCTTCAATGACTATATCCGCGTAAAAAATGTTTGTGTCTCACATCGTCAAGTCCCAACACTCTAAAAGAACATGTTTCATTGTGAGCGGGCGCTGACTTGGAATGCACCCACGGAGCTTCTTCACTCTTTAAAAGGTAACAATGGTAAATACGAATGGCCGGTGCGCAGCCGGAGCACAGAATAACCGTACCTTCTGACCGACCACGTAGCCGACGTAGATGGGAGAAGGTCTTTAAGGTTTGGACGGATCTGAAAGAAGTTTGTTTTTATTTCGTCTGTGTGTTCCAATCCACCTTCCAGAGTCTCTCACCATAGATCGTTAATTTTGGGTTTCACATCTGAGCAAGGGATATAAGTGTTGACAGTTTCTCTCGTTGGGAGATCTTGCTAAACGATCAACATTTTCGTTCCCCGCCGATGCCAACATGGCCAGGAACCCAACAAAGTAATTGTTGTAAACCGTCCGCCTTCAACTTGCCTAAAAAGTTCAAAAAAAAGTAAAAAGTTCTGGAAGCAAGGTTGCGGCCAGCTATGGCCCCAAAGCGGACAGTCGAATCCGACAGAACCAGAAAGATCTCCCCTTCCCCTCGAAGAATGGGAGATTATCTTTCAAAGCCAGTACTAGAATGCATAAGTTCAGCAAATAGAAACAAGAATGCATCTGAATGTATATGTTCCAACAATATCTGAGAAGGAGCCCCAGGGCAGTAGGTCTGCCACAGGCCACTCCATCCTCAGACTTGGAAGCGGGTCCAGTGAAAACTTTTGATAGGATGGGAATATGAACAGAGCTCGCATACAACGCCTTGTACGCCAGTAGAGCTGTAGACTCCTTACGGAAACTCTGCGAGATCAAAACGAATCTCTGTGTGAAAAAAGGGTCCATGGATGTTGATCCGAACACTTGGAAAATTCGGAAACTACTCCCCAGGTCTATACCTGGCATTCCGCACGTGAGGCTGCATACGAAGCCCAAACGTCTGAATAACATTTCCGGGTTGTTTCAAAACTTACTTTGGATACGGAGGGTCATAAACCAGTCATAGGCAGGATTCTGTCTGCGGTTCTGAGAACAGTCGATGTAATAATTCAAAACAGTTTCAGCCTGCGATTGGAACAGTGAAGGTTCCCTGCCTCTGCGTACATCTGTACACAGGGGTGGTGCGGAACGCTCCAAGACAGAGACGCAAGCCCTTGATGGTGGATAGGGTCCAAGAGTTTGAGGTACGATGATCTTGCGGAGACCCGTAGACAGCACAACCGTAGTAGTTCCAGTTTGAACGGACCAGGCTCTGTAAGGTGCAACAAGGTTTCTCTTATCAGCCGCCCCAAGTCGGTGTGTGCTACGACCCGCAAATATTCATGCCTTTTATGGCAAGCAGTTTTGAGGTTTTTTAATATGGCTGAGAAGTTTAAGTTTTTTGGTAAAAATGACTCCCAAAAATATTGCAGCCTCTTTAACAGCTTGGAATGGGAGATTTCCCTACTTGAAGTTCCGGATCTGGAAAAAACTGAGACGGAAATTATGGAAGTGAGATACACTGGGTTGTTGTAGCAGAAAAGGTGAAACCGTTTTCACATCCGCCCACCGATGAATTTTATCTAACGCAAAGCTGGAGCCTGCGCTGGCCCTCGTGTACAGGCGTTCCAGTTGCGTAGACAGCAAAATCATCCACAAACAATGACAGTCCTGAAATCCCTGCAGAACTGATTTCACAATGTTTGTTGATTTTAATACTAAAGAGGGCAGGAGACAGTATGCTCCCCTGGGGAACACCCAACTCCTGCTCGTGGACATCAGAGAGAGTGGTGCCAAACCCGACCTGAAACTGTCGTTCTGCCAAAAATTTTGAAATAAAGAGCTAAGATGACCTCGAAAACCCAATCGTGGAGATCATTGAGTATCCCCGACATCCGGTGGTATCGTAGGCCTTCTCCAAGTCGAAGAAAATGCCACTGCAATGCTGTCTGTTAAAAAAGCGTTCCTAAGTGTAGATTCCAGACGAAACAAATGGTCAACTGTACTAGATGATTGCGGAAACCCCACTGTTCTTTGTCGCCAAAGGCCATCGGTTTCGAGTTTCACATGAGCCTAGCATTGACCATTTTTTTATCCATCAATTTACAGACACAGCTGGTCAAAGCTATGGGACGGTAGTAGATGGATTAGAAAGATCTTTCCAGGTTTGGGGATGGATAACGAGGCTTTCCGCCAAAGGGTGGAAAGCAACCCTGTAGTCCACCCTGGTTGTATACCTTAAACAGGAGTTCAGACCTTCTTTGCGGAAGAAAGTTTCAATAGTTGATAATGAATGTCATCTAACCTGGAGAGGAATCGCTGCAAGAGAGTAAGGCAAGATTTCAGTTCGTTTTAATGAGAAAAGGAAGAATTGTAGTCTTTCCATGTTGTCGGTGAAAAAGTTTGCAGGGTGATTTTGTCCTTTAGGGCTTTGTTTTTGACAAAAGTGACTGATATATTAGAAGAGGAGGAAATTCATTTCAAAGGCTGAAGGCAAGCAGATTACAACGCTTCTTCTCCTTATTAAAGACTCCGAAAACCTTGAGATGTTCACAGTGGGACAGGTGTTCTTCCCATTGATTTTCATAATGATGTGCCAACACTTTTTCTTAGAAGTTTTTAGTCAGCCTGGAGCAAGAAAGCTTCTCACAGGACCGACGTTTACTGATTTTTAAACTGGTGTCTTGATTAGTTAGCACGGAGTATAGTTTTGACTGGGATCTCGAGCGTTGGGTACCCGAAGGTCGATGGAAATACCTGACGCGGAGCCCGTTTACCTTTCGGACTTTGGAAATTTGTTGGCAATCTGAATCAAACAGGGTGTTTTTTGGCATTTGAAGTTTGTCGGAAGACATGGAATACCGGCTTAAGCACATTTAATCATAGTATTGTCAGAGATTCTGCTGGGGTCCGGACTCCTGGACGAAAATCAGTGTCCTGGAACTCCTTGGTAGAATAGTGCTGTAAAAACAAATAGATCCCCAGTTTGCTTTCTTATAAAAGAGATGCTGAGGAGCAGAGACATGTGCAGTTAAACAGGTTGTAGAAAAGGACAGGGGGGCACATGGTCACTCCGTGCAGAGCTCATGGACAACCACTCCTAGTTCCAGGACCAGCGAGGGGTCACAAACCGCAAATTAAAAGCACGAAAGTGAACCTTAGGAAGAGTGGAGATAAGTTGCCAGATCCCGTCATTCAGCAACCCAATCCAAGTCTGAAAGGACATCCTCATTAGCAACCTCCTGGGTGACGTACCGGCACTACCCCAAGAGGATTTGGTGACGTTAAAGTCCACCCAACAGCAAAAAAGGTCGATGGAGTCTTCTAGTCAGAAACTGACAAGGTCCTGACGACAACCCGGGACAAAGGTGAGAGATAAAGAGGAACAGATTGTCACAGTCTAGTTGGAGAGTGACTCTCGCAGCTACGCCTGAAGAGAGTAGACAGAGTGACAGGACTTACAACAAAGTTTTGTGTAGGAGACGGCAAACACCGCCCGACAGTCCCCACGGGCTGGTTGTGCAGGTTTCGAAAGAATATTAAAGCCAGAAAGAGTAAAGGTCTTCTGGCTTTGAATTTGAGTTTCTTGAAGAGCCACGACAGAAGGTTTTTAGAAGACTGAGCACAGAAGCTGCAGCTCCTCGAAGTTGGAATTTAGACCACGGATATTACCAATGGAATATTGTCATTATCCATGAGCAGAGGGCGAAAAGGAGAGAGATCAGTCATCTCCTCCTCAACATCTGCTTCCAATGGAGAGAACTTGTTAGTTAAGTTTCAACAGGAGTGTGTTTTGGTCCTACAGACCTGCTTTGGCAGACTGCCCAACAGGCGAAGAAGGTCTGGATTTGGAGATGGTGGAGGTTTCTTCCTTCATCTCCCCCACTCCACACTGGGTTTATTGAACTCCCTTGCCCGCATGGGCACTGGAACATGGGAGTTCGAGGTGGCGGGTGCTGTTTTTTTCATCTGCCCAGCAGCAGATGTTGTAGACTGCTGGCATTCTGAGGGGTTGCGGATTTATTGCCTCCACCAGGGGCAGTCTTTTTGGGTTGGAAGTGGTGGCACTTGCTACCACCAGAACTGACAGATTCTTACTTGCAAATGTCTTTCTCTTCGAGAACATGATTCATCATCTGCAGCAGACTGACCGAGTAGGAACTACTGGGAGCTTTCTTGACAGCCAAGCATAGGATGAACTGTCGGCGTCTGACTGCCCACAAACCTGTTTTCCTTTTCCTCCGGGCTTCAAAAATGAGATCTTCTTTTCCGTTTATAACTCAGTTTGGGTATAGCAGACTCTTTGAAATCCAAAGGGGACAGTATTCGGAAGAGGAGGGATGGTCGCCACCGCAGTTAGCACAATGTGCCGGATCATGAACAACGCCCATCATGGGGTATGCCTTCAGCAAACACCACAAACCTCCTGCCCAGAACAGCGGTCCCCTGTACATGGCCAAACTTCTGGCAACCTGAAGCACCTCAATGGGACGGCAATAAAGCAGAACAATGAACATTTAGGTAACCAAACTTTTGATGACCGAGGCCAGCACAGCTGCAGAAGTCAGAAAGAGGGTGTTGTGCCAAGCTCACTGAACCCTTCCAACGCGTCACCCTGCGCACCTCCGTCACACCCTGGGACGCCCAGCTCCGTTTTTATTTCTGCCTCTGAAACAACCCGTTTAGATCTCTGCAATCGAATCACACCCTTGGATGAATTTAATGTTTGTGGAGTTAGCCCTGATCTCCCTGCCACAAGTTTTGTTGCTTTCTGCAGCTGTTCAGATTGTATTTTTGTGATTAGCTTGAATGAGAAATGAGCCATTCCCAACCGCTTGAATGGACCGAGGGTCGCCTCTATTCTTGACAACCCTTGAAAGGCAAACGGGCTCAGAGCTGAAAGGGGTCTTCCTGCTCCGTCCCCTCCATCACGAGCAGGAAGCCCAAAAAACCGTCTTCCTGTTCGAACTTCCGGTATCAAGTCACTATCTTGTTTGACAATCCCGTGCTGAAATAGGGGATCTGCCTTCCTCTGTCCTTTTGGGGGGATGTTTATTTAAAAAGAAGTCAATTTAGTTTATTGTGATTCATCTCTCCCTTACCCACCCACCTTCGAGTCCCACTAAGGGGCCAGGGCCAAGAAACCAAAGTCTTGACCCCGTCCAGGCTTCGGAAGAGACATACGACACAACATACACCACCAACCAATCCCCCCCCACTCCCCGATCATGCACAACTCCGGGAACAGAGAGCTGAGCACTGCAGGGGTTTACTTTGCCACAAGGGACCTGGGGGGGTCTGTCTTGACCCAGCCCCAGAAGGGGACCGATTAGTACACCCGGGCCAAGGTGAGTACTCCCTGTATAGAAGGACCAGCCAAAGTGATGTTTTGAGAGCGCTGGCCCTCTCAATCACCAGATCTCATTCCCCTCCGACACAGGTCGCACCGCACGCAAAACGCGGCAGATCTAGAGAGACCACAAGAGAGAAAAGGAGTGTGGAAAAGAAACTTGAAGGAGACGCAGAAGAAAAAGGGCAAATAAGGGAGGCCAGAAAACAAGAAAAGGAGAAAGGCGGGTTACTCTTGTCAGACTCCTCACCCTTAGCCATCTGACATGGAAGCCCTACCAGGGTCATCAACTCCTTACCACTGTTACGCTTAGCCAAACGCATCTCACCTCTCAGGCCTAGAAGCAGTAGATGAAAAAAACAGCCTATCTAAAGTATTGATGCCCCCGCCAGCAGAGCCTAAGGACACTGACCACCCAAACCCTCGACCACGACAAGGTCGCAATACCCCCGAGAGGTAGGGCCTGGAGGTGACAGACCAGTAACAGCACCTCACAGTGGAATCAAATGCAGAAGAAGGCTGGAGGTGACGACAGTATCAGCACCTCACAGTGGAATCAAATGGCAGAAGGCCTGGAGGTGACAGACGCAGTATAGCACCTAACAGTGGAATCAACTGGCAGAAGGCCTGGGATGGTGACCACCCAGTATAGCACCGCACAGTGGACTTCAACTGCGCAGAAGGCTGAGGTGACAGACCCGTATATGCACACCGCACAGTGGAATCAAAATGGCAGAAGGCCTGGAGGTGACAGACCAGTTATCAGCACCTCACAGTGCATCACATGGCAGAAGAAGCCCGGAGGTGACAGACCAGTATCAGCACCTCACAGTGAATCAAAATGGCAGAACGAAGGCCTGGAGGTGACAGACCATATCAGCACCCACAGTGGAATCCAATGGCAAGAATGCCTGGAGGTGACAGACCAGGTATCAGCCACTCACAGTGGAATCAAATGGCAGAAGAAGGCCTGGAGTGACAGACCCGTTCAGCACCTCACAGTGGAATTGCAAATGGCAGAAGAAGGAAGGAGGTAACAGACCAGTATCGGCCTCCTCACGTGGAATCAAATGGCAGAATAAGTCCTGGAAGGTGACAGACCAGTATCAGCACCTCACAGAGGAATCAAATGGCACAAGAAGGCCTGGCTAGGTGACAGACCAGTATCAGCAACCTCACAGTGGAATCAAATGGCAGAAGGCCTGAGGTGAGCAGACCATATCAGCACCTCACAGTGGAATCAAATGGCAGAAGGAAGGCCGGAGGTGACAGACCAATATCAGCACCGTCACGAGTGGAATCAAATGGCTAGAAGAAGGCTGGAGGTGTCAACCAGTACAGCACCCTCACAGTGGAATCAAATGGCAGAAAAGGCGGGAGGTGACAGACCAGTATCAGCACCTCAAAGATGGAATCAAATGGCAGAAGAAGCCTGGAGGTGACAGAACCAGTAAATCACCCCTCAACAGTGGAATCAAATGGCAGGCCTGGAGGTTGACAGACCATATACACAGCATCTCACAGTGGCATCAAATGGCAGAAGAAAGGCCCTGGAGGTGACAGACCATTATCAGCACCTCACAGTGGACACAAAAATGGCAGGCCTGGAGGTGACAGACCAGTACAGCATCTCACAGAGGGAATCAAATGGCAGAGAAGCCTGAGGTGACAGAACCATATCAGCACCTCACAGTGGAATCAAATGGCAGAAGGCCTGGAGGTGACAGACCAGTATCAGCCCCCACAGTGAATCAAATGGACACGACGGCCTGGAGGTGACAGACCAGTAATCAGCACCTCACAGTGGAATCAAAAGGGCAAAGAAGGCCTGGCGGTGACAGACCAGTATCAGCCACCTCACAGTGGAATCAAATGGCAGAAGAAGCCTGGAGTGACAGACCAGTACAGCATCTCACAGTGGAATCAAATGCAAGAAGAAGGCCTGGAGGTGACAGACCCGTATCAGCGCACCTCCACCGAGGAAATCAAATGGCAGAAGAGGCCTGGATGTGATAGATCAGTATCAGCACCTCACAGTGGAATCAATGGCAGAAAAGGCTGGAGTTACAGACCAGTATCAGCACCTCACAGTGGAAATCAAATGGCAGAAGAAGGCCTGGAGGTGACAGACCAGTATCAGCACCTCACAGTGGATCAAATGCAGGCCTGGAGGTACAGCACCAGTAATCAGCACCTCACAGTGAATCAAAAGGCAGAAGAAGGCCTGGAGGTGACAAGATCCAGTATCAGCACCTCACGAGGAATCAAATGGCAGAAAGAAGCCTGGAGGTACAGACCAGTATCAGACAGTGAATCACTGACAGAAGCCAGGAGTGACAGACCCAGTATCGGCACAGACGAATCACTGACCAAGGCCTGGAGGTGATGGGACCAGTATCAGCACATTGGACATCACTGACAGAAGACCTGGGAGGTGACAGACCAGTTCAGCACAGTGGAATCACTGACAGAAGGCCTGGAGGTGACAGACAGTATCGGCACAAGTGGACTCACTGACAGAAGCCTGGATGTGACAGTCCAGTATCAGGCCCCTCACAGTGGAACAAATGGCAGAAGGCTGGAGTGACAGACCAGTATCAGCACAGTGAATTAACAAATGCGAAGCATGGAGGTGATAGACCAGTATCAGCCCAAGTGGAATCAAATGACAGAAGGCTGGCCTGGATGTGACAGACCAGTAACAGCACCTCACAGTGGGAATCAAATGAAACAGAAGGCCTGATGTGACAGCACCAGTATCAGCACCTCAACCGTGGAATCAACTGGCAAAGCCTGAGGTGGACAGACCAGTATCGCACCTCACGCGCAGTGGAATCAACTGAAGCCAAAACTGACAAGTACATGACAAAGTAATTTTGGTGACCCCCTGGGTCTTGCTGACACTGCACTCCACTGCTGATCCAAGCTATGTGAGCTTCGCTGGAATCGGTCCTTAAAGTGTACCAATGGATACGTGAGGTTTACTGACATGCTTCAGGCTTAGGAGATGAGTTTGGAAGATAAATCCGTCCTGAAGACTGGCATACAACTGAAAAATCTGGAGGCATTGAGCTGCGAAAGAAAAAAATCACAGAGATCAGGCAAATAAACTGACACAGTCATGCAAACTAACAGACAGGGTCAGCAAAATGAAGTGTTGGTCAAAGGGAAATAACGGAGAATGGAGACGAGGCATACCAGAGAATCCAGACGGTAGCGTGGCAAGCCCAAGAAGGGCATTGGGCTATGTGGGAAAATGTTCACAGAAGACGCGACTGGAATGACAGCATGGCACCTCAACAGAATCTGCTCCATTTTCTTCAGATCCATATACCTGTCCCGGAATTCAAACTGGTCAAATGGAAATCAGATGAACCCCAAGTGTCACCTCTGTCACATCAAACAAACAGTAGAACACATTCCCGATTCATGCAAAGCAAGTGCCAACTACTCAGGTACACAGGCAACAACCAAACTGCTTGATGATACTGCTCATGCAGTCAGCAGCCACATTTTTTTTTTTCTGTCCCCATCTTCCCGAGGTACCTCAGTGGCATTGCACCCACGCCACTCATTCCGATCCCCTGTCCACAGCCACAGACATCAGGCATTGCAACCACAGCCACACATTTCCAATAATTTTTTATTTTCCCCTTGCCCACAGCCACAGATGTTCCGATTCCCCTGTCCACAGCCCCCGATGTTCCAGATTCCCTGGCCACAGCCACAGATTTCCGATTCCCTGGCCACAGCCACAGATATCCGATTCCATGTCCACAGCCACAGATATTCCGATTCCATGTCCACAGGCCACAGATTTCCAATTCCCTGTTCCACAGCACAGATATTCTCGATTCCCGGTCCTCAAGCCACAGATGTGTTTTCGGGCAGAACTGAAATTCACACCATGGATAGGGATAACGTTCTATCCATACATATGTGCCAGCCCCCCCCCCCCCCCCAACCTCACAATGTATCTTAATACCTGGACAAGCTTCCAGGAAACAAAACACCCCACATAAGGATGGATCTAAATCTGCATGGTGTAACCACTGAAGCTAAATATTATGTAAAACATGAGTCAGCGCTTGATGTATAGTAACACAACTTTCAAGCACATCAGCAATAACCCTGACAAAGTGCATCCACTCATGAAATAAGAATAAAAACGGCTTTAAACCTTTTAACCGTTGAATGTGGGTGTGCCCACACCCAGACGCACAATAAAGTGAACTATCTCGAAAACGCTCCTTTATTGTACCGCTCTGAAATATTAAGAGTTCCTCAAGAACCTTAAAGTCTTGAGGCTACAGAAAATTTATTAAAGAGTGTGTAAAAAAGTAATGACGAAATTTGAGTGCCAGTCGTTTGAACTAGTGGGAAACGACGTCACGGGTGCTGGTACACCCAGACTATTTAAAGATAAAGACTCCTCCACCCTAATCCAGACGCAACGGGTGTAGTCACACCCAGGCGCGCAGAGAAGGCATTGCAGTCTTCTGTGCGATCCATTTCACGCGGGTCTTGATGGGTGGTAGCTAATTCCCGTGGCACCGTCTGCTCAGCTGACAACACACGCACACAGTGGCAGCAGAGAAGGAAAAGGAGAGAGAGAGAAAGAGCGCATTTCGCTTCCAGCCAACACTGTACCACGGCAGCAGCAGACTATGACGTCAAAATTTCATATTTGTGTTTGACACCAAGAACCAAGAAAAGGTAAGGGTTGTTTAACGATTAATATGGTGTGAAAAAATAAATAAATAGATGAATAGATAAAAACGGGTAAAAATAGATGCTACAAAACCCCTGCTATGAAGTGTTCATTCTGTCGTCTGCAACACGATGCTAACGTCATGAAAACCCCGCGAAACGTGTACGTGTAACAGAAGCCGTGTATCGAGCACTTTATTATCATTGAAAGATTTACTGTGTAGGCTGTTCTATTTCCCTCCAGAGTTAGTTTCTACGTGCCTGCTTGATGCTCCTTTGTTATGGTTGATACATCTACATAAGCGGGGAAGAGGGGGCCTTAGGGGTCAACTACATGTGCACCTGAAATGAAAATGGCCCCCCTCTCATTTTGTACCACCAGAACAGAAATTAATTAGCAATAAATGTGTGCGTATGTGTGTGTGTGTGTTCGTGTGTGCGCGCTAGCACATTTTTGTGTGTGTATACGTTTATACTTGTATGCATGTATTGATATATGTGTGTGTTGGTGTGTGTGTGTTTTATTTTGCAGAGTAGCAAATGTAAAAAAAGTTATGTAATAAACAAAAAAATGTGAAGTACTTGGTGGAAAGTTTGCATCGTTTGCTTATTGAGTCGAGCACACACTCGCAACATTGTTGACAATAGATTTTGATGTTTTCTGATATTGGGGTACCTTTGCTTATAATTGACTCTTCTATTCCAGAGAAACATGCCACGAACCACCATGCCACGACCCAATCTGTTTGTGGCTGTCAGCACCAGTCATGGAATCGATCCTGAGAATGACCTCTGTAAGTGTGTGTGTGTTGTGTGCGTGCGTGTGTGTGTGCGCGCTTGCGAGTGTGTGTGCGCATGCATGTGTGTGTGAGACAAAGAGAAAGACAGACACAGCTAGAGAGAAAGACATATAGACAGAGGCAGAAAGAGAGAGATAATGTTTTATGTGCCAAATGAAAGGCCTGCAGAACAATGGTACACCCAGGCCTTGAACTAAATAAATAGACAGAAAGATGAATAAAACCATAATTAAATAAAAAACAGTACAATATAACTTCTAGACACACACGCACACATACACACATGCTGGGGATTCATGTGCACTCATACTAACCGACACATAGATCAAATCAAAACCATATCACATGAAAACATTTTATTGACGAGATAATAGATGAGCACATTAGTACTTGTTTTCATTCTTCACCCTATAGGCACTTGAAACAATACAAACGGCAAAATTGAAGCAAAGGTACATATTCACTCAAATGTTTATTTCCCTGATCCATGGTAAGGTGGGAATGTTAAAACATAACACAGAGACAGAGAGTTGAATATAAGTGTGCATCTACACTGTCTAATATCAATCTTCAAATGAGTTGATTATGGAGTAGGTGAAGTGTATCTAAATTGCTTTTATTTTATTTGATGGAATGAATAATCCCATTCACATACATGTTTGTAGAGTGCGTTATGTTCTGACTGTTTCAGTGGAATTTGGAGGACCAAGCACCTCTGCGTCAACTGCAGATGAAGGGACCTGTGGGCCTCCTCCCATCTCCTTGGAACCTTGTTTGAGCAGGGAGGATGACACGGATGAGGAGGAGCCCCGCCCTCCTGCCGACGGGGACTCATCCGATGAAAGCTCTGGGGAGGAGGTGGAGGAGGAGGAGTTAGAAGAAGCTACTGATGGAACCCTGTGGAAGAAAACCCCGGGAGTCCCAACAAAAACACCCTCCCGAAATATCGTAAAACGCCCCCCACCCAGATTCCAGGTTGTCAGAACGTGAACGATCCAGTGGATGCATTCAAACTGAGAGAGAGAGAGAGAGAGAGAGAGAGAGAGAGCATGTAATATGTATGTATGTATAAATGATTTATTGAGTGCACCGCTTGCACTTCAGTGACACGGGCCTCCATGTCGCTTTGGCCAGGTCCTCCATGGTGACGTGGTAACCCTGAAACACACCAGTGTCGGCCATGTAGTGACACGCATGCAAAACAATGCATACACTGAGCACACCATTCTCAGTCTTATATGTTTGCATAAGAATGATACAGTCAAAGTTGTGTATGCTCATGAGAGATGTCATTACAGTTGTATATAGACTCAGTCTGCCAATACATACTGTTAAAAAAAAAGTTAACAGCTTTATGCATGTGAAGGGCAACAGTATCCATGACAAAATGTCTTATCTCTGGCATTACCTGGTTGATGTATTGGGCATCATATGCCCCGGCATCAGGTGGGTTGCCGAAGCGCTTGCGCACGGCCTCCCGCACCTCCTCGGGGTAGACGAGGGTGTGCTTACCCCCCGTGTTGAGTTTTGCAACGTACTGAAAAAGAAAAATGCATTCATAAGAAAAAAATGGGACAATGAGAAAGAAACTGTGTTGCAGTATGTGTGACGTGAATGACATATTTACAGGTATGTTCACTTTGTTTTTACATATCTTAATGACAAAATTGTAACATTTCCTCGGTTGCTTCTTTTTATGCCAATCATCAAATGAATTTTCTTGCATTCTTTCACATGCATGTTTGTCACTTGAAAATGTCATTCTAGTTGAATTTCTGATGTTGAGAACCTTGATGCTTCTGCTTTTGTAGCAGGCATAAATGCAAGCTTTGTTCTGGGTCTTTTGTCTGTATGTGAACAGACATGGTTGATCACTACATCATACATGATTTTTTATTCATATCTTTTTTTCAATTACTTTGAGTCTTCTTGGCCATGTCATTATTGTTTGTACATAACAAAAATTATTACTGAATAAATGATATGTGAACATTATGAAACTTGTCTATTTTTTCTACATCCCTCTCTCTCTCTCTGTTTCTCTCTCCCCTCTGTCTGTCTCTCTCTTTGCCTATGTCTGTCTCTTTCTGCTTCTCTATCTGTCTCTCTCTATCTCTATCTGTCTGTATCTCATTCTCTCTGTGTCTCTGTTTCTGTCTCTCTATCTCCCTTCTGCATCTCCCTCTCTCTCTCTCTCTCTCTGTGTGTGTGTGTGTGTGTGTGTGTACCAAAGATGAAAAAAAATGCTTACCTTGAGGCTCCCCCACAGAGCCCTGTACACCTCCTTCCTGCTGCCACCCACATGAAACAGGATGTGGGCAAGACCCTGGGGCATAGTATATCTGAAACAAAGGTCAACATTTTCATTCAATCATATTGCTTTTCAAAGCTTACCATATAAATATTTTCAGAAATAGATGCAGTATCAACTTGATAAGCATACTGTTTACCTCATTCATTCTGCCTTCATCTATAGCTAGTTCATGAAATATAACAATACAAAAAAGACAAAGCAGTTTTGATTTCATACTGGGGGTCAATGGAATCATAGAAAAGCAAACTACACTAAAGGCTAAGACACACACACACAGACGTATGCATGCAATCAAACACACATACACACATACAGATGCCACACACACACACAGTTCCGACACATGCACATGCAAATATTCACACACACACACACACAATCGCACAGATGCACACACACACACACACACACACACACGCACAGATCGACACATACACCTGCAAATATTCACACACACACACACATACACACACCATCATGTGTAAACATGCGCTCGTGCGAACACACACTCACGCATGAAGAAAAGCGAAATTAACTTCAGTTGTCAACATATCGAGCGCTTGAATACGGGAATTTTGTGGGTGGTGGGGCATCAATTTTACCCTTCACCGATCAGGTCTGCGGTACGAAAAGTTCGGGAAACTTTTCGTCGGCATTTTTATAACAATCACGAGACCTCCTAACACATAAGAACAGTCCGTAGAAATTTCATTAGCAATGCTTACGTTTTAACTTTACTGTGACAAAGGAACGTTTCGGTGATTGTACTTACCCCAACACCTCAAAACTTTCCTTCAGCTCACACACCAAAGCATCAGCTGCAGCCATGTTGTCTGGTAGCACTGGAACCGGTGCTAGCAGCAACTCTCCCCTTTCACGGGAAAGGCACACCGCGGTGTTTAGCACCGGCACAGGCTGGCTCGCATTGCGGGCTGTATAATGAGTCTGGGTGTACGCGCACCCACATAGCAAGGATCTTCATATGCCTGAAAAGGCTCTTTGACGAGAGTGGGTGTTTGTGCACCCGTGCGATCGCTTTAGGGATAGTTAAATTTGTGCTATTTGACGAGCATGGGTGTGTGTGCACCCGTGCGATCGCTTCCGTGTAGTCAAAGTCGTGATCCGGTAAAGGTTAAGGACACACTCAAGGACTCACTGAAGAGCTTTGACATTGACCCAGACACCTGAGAAACTGAAGCAGACCACCCTGTCAGCAAAACGGCTTCAGCACGGAAGCTGCCTTTACAAACAGCACCAATCAGCAGGATCCAGAGGACGCCCGAGATCCACAAGCTCGGACCATCTCCCCCTTATCTTCAGTGCACACGGACCAGTTGTGCCGGCCTTGCTGAGGGCCTGCCATGCCTGCGTTTGGCTCGTCAGCCAGACACTGCCAACTATGACCGACAACCAAGCTGCTTGCACACATCAGGTAAACAATAGCACTGCTTTTATGCATTAAACAATACCATTGCTTTTAATGAATAATGCTTTAACGCATCAGTAATAAAAATAAACTTTTCACTCATCAGTCATAAACAGTTTTTCACATACTACCATGTATCTGTCAATTATACCACTTAAATGCATCAGTCCTATAAAACAGCTTCCACACGTCAACAGCTTCCACACGTCAGTCGAAAAATAACACTGATTTTTCACATCAGTCCAATTCCAAAAGCTTCTGCTGCTGTGAATCATTAAACAGGTATCTGTGAATCAAAGAAAATCTGTGAAGTTCATTTCTCAAATTTTTTTTTACAATGTATTCTGATAAGACAAATGTTCTGGAGTCTTGTAGTTTGACCACTACTTGTGACTGGCACCTTGAAAGAAGGCAGACACTGAGGACCAGAATGTACACTGCATTTCTGGGTCATCTAAACTGCTTCCAGAACATGTTTCTTGGAAATCCACACATTGTTTAAGGTATATGAGAATCCATTGTCATAACCTGTACTATATTCTGTTCTTTTCACCACCATGTAGTCAAAGAAGAAAAAAAACGATGACTGCGAAAGGGCATGTAGAAATCATGACCACAGACCAGCCAACCCTAGCACCAACTATGGAGTAAATTTCACCAAAAATCTGATTCTGTTTGGAGTAATTCTTAACAAAACAAACTTTAAAAAAAAAAAAAAAAAGGAGATACGTATTCACACACACAAGCAAACCTGGGATTGAGTGTGTACATTTTAAATGTTTATACTTTTATTTGTATCGCAGTTTTGCAGCCTTGTCGATCGGTTTTGTTGGTGCTAGTTTTGAGTTTTTGTTGATCAAAAACAAATCCATGAGATATCTAGCCATATTTTTGTATCCTTAACCCATCATATTGTGTACAAGAGGTTGTGACTTAAAGTCTGACTAGAAGCATCTCATATGAGTGCTATGCTTACATTTTAAATTCTGCTCTTTGGTCGACATGCAACACTTTTTGGTTTTGAGACCTCAGCAGCTCTGTGGGAGAACAACGGTGAGCGTTCACCATGTCTGATGTGAAATCTGCTGCATGGAGTTCAACACTGGAACATGCCAGCATGCTGGACAACGAGAAACATCTGAAAACCAAATGACACAGTGAACTAGCAAGTCCAGCTGACAAAACACAAACTTTTTTTTTTAGGTTGTTAGGGATGTTAGACAGCAGCAGATTTCAGCAAGATGAAGGCAGAAATTGTTGACTAATTTCAGCGTGGAACATGATATTCCACCAAGCTGTGATGATCCAGTCTGTCAACTGTTTAGGCGAATGTTCCTGAAGGCAAAATCACCAAGAAATACTCATTTGGTAGAACAAGCATCACTGCAATCATTATTAAAGCTGATTTTGTAGTGGTGGGGATGCTTTTGCCAACAGACTTTTCAGTTAATTTTGTTATAAAGTGCATGAGTGCGACCTACAGTTTTTTTCGAAACAAAGAAAGTAAACATTTACAATTTACTCATTCAGTCCCAGGTTTTATTATGAGTGTGATTACTTTACTTATAATAATAAATTACCTCAAAATCAAGAGATGTCAGGTTGGCAACTCAGAAACGACCTAGCCCCACAGAGTGCAAAGACTTGCACTTGCAGGAGGGCGACTCGGACGACCTTTTGATGTCCAACTCTTCCAGGAGTTTCCTTCCTGCTTCATCATCTGTCCTGCTCTTCACATGAGTGACACATACATGCAGGTCATGGTGGGGGGGGGGGGGGGGGGAGGGGATTCTGCTTCATCATCTGTCCTGCTCTTCACATGAGTGACACATACATGCAGGTCATGGTGGGGGGGGGGGGGGGGGGGGAGGAGGGGATTCTGAGGGGAGAGACTTCAGGGGTCCACTTCATAGCGTTGACAGCTGGTTTCCCATTTGCCTCCCCTTCTTCATCTTGGCTTTGTGTGTCATCAGCATATCTCAACTTCAGCCATACTTATTCCTCCGCTTAATTCTCACACTGTTACACATGAACTGACTTTTGTACCACACCAGCGGCAGAAAGAGATGAGAGTGTCAAAGGATCACAAGTCTGAAATCACAAAATGTTGTCATCAAAGGATCACAAGTCTGAAATCATTCCCAGCCTTTGTCAAGAATCGGCCGTCAAAGGTGAGTCAGAGGATAACAGCTGACATTTGTTATCTGTGGACTCGGTGTGGGAACCACTCAGGTGTTCTTCTGGAATCTGAGGATGTGTGCCTGCGTCACTGCTGTCTTCAGGTCTGTGCAGTGAGGTGGTGGTCACATGGTCTTCACTCCGTTCTGTGGCATCACCCACCTCTTCCACACAGTTCAGCTTGGCTGCCTTTGTCTTGTAGTGTAAACCATGACCTGAAACACAGCATCTTTTGTATTTCACATTCTTGAAATACCTTACCAGTGCCTTCCTCTGTCGAAGACTTGATCATGTAAATGAGGGAATCTATGTGATAAAGGAAACGGGACAAACAAGACAGTAAAAAGAAAATATCTTGAGGGGAGGTGTTCTGACTCTGGATGAATAATTTCTCTAGTGTTTTCAGAGTCAATGAAGTTATTCATTGAAATATTTCAATGAAGTCCCACAGTCGTCCATCAGCACACTGAAGTGGAGAGTTGCAGTATTGAGTTGGTCTGACTGGGAACCATTCACAATTTCATTGTCAAGTTCAGTGGATGGTTGACTGACAAGGCTTGACAACGCAACGGAGCGGTTCCTTCATTCAGAACAGCTGATCACAGCAATTTCTACTTCAGTGTGCCCATGAAAACTGGGGAATCCAGTCAGAATGTTAACATAGCTGCCAACCTCAGAGATGCAGAAATAGTAATGGGGGGTGGGTTCGGGAGGGGGGTCACCCCCTCCCGAAAAAAGCGGGGGTCAGGGGGCGCAGCCCCCTGAAGCTGAAGCATTTTCAATTTCCAAGCAGTAAACTTTGCACTTTTCAGCAAGATTGTAAAGCTTTTAAGTATTATATAAATGGAACAAAATGAAAGATAATTCTCTAGGTTTACTATACATTCCCTCCTTGGAAACTTCAGAAGAAAAAAAAATCAAGCAAAATCAGTGTGGATTAAATACCTTTCATGCGAACTTGTTTGCGAACTTGTTTGTTGATAGCCAGTCCAACACAAGAGTACATCACAATTCACATGCTCAGCTCAGTTAGTTTGTCTCATCTTCAATCCTTGAATGTTTTATCTGCAGATGTTCACCTGACATGCGGTCTTCTGACTTGGAAGTTCTGTTCGTTTTAGTTTCACCGGTAGCTGATTTTGCCACACACAAAAATGTATCTTTAAAAAAAAACTTCCGTTCATAATATTTAACACTTGCACTTCACACAAGAGTACATTACATACACTGCTTAAAAGTTTGTCTCATCTTTTGACGTACACAGGTCTCTGATAGTCCTAACAGTGTTTATCTAGCATGTATTCTCCCTTGAAGTGCCAGGCTTCTCACAGCCTGCGTTTCTTCCCAGCGTTCCGTTTGTGCTTTTCCGACTTTTCGTGCTTGCCGATGTTGGAAGATCCTCCATCAGCAATGTTGATGTCAGCACGGCATGGCTTACAGAAGGCATAGTGCGGGCCTTGTCGGGACTCGTCAATCCAATCAAACATTTCTTTGTACTTGGCGGTGAAACATTGTTGCACCTTGGGCTTCTTTGACTTCTTCGCTTGCTGTGATGGCGTGGTAGTCGCCGTGCTTGGTGTTTTGTCCGCCATTTTGATGGAAGAAGAGGGTGACGCGCATGCGCACCAACAAATTGGCTTTACAATGCATCCGGTTTTAAAAGGTGGATAAGCCTTTGGACTGATTCAGTTGCTTTTTTTTTTTTTTTTTTTTTTGCGAAAATTCAGAAATCGGAAAATGAACGCACAAGTCGTAATTTCGTAATCTGTCTCAGAATTCGTAAAAATTACGAAAAAATCGTAAGGGTTGGCAGCTATGTGTTGAGCAAAGAACTCCACCGACACTGTGTCTGAAAATACTACAGAACCAAAAATGAAAACAAATGTGGAAACTCTTTGTTAAGTTGTTTTTTGTTTGTTTGTTGTGCAGTCTAGTTCCAAATCTTCTCTCTATATCATTGTCACCAACCTCCCTCTGTTCCTGAAACACCAACATAATTATCTGAGACTTTGGACACTTTAATATTGTCATTGGGACAGCTACTGTTAAAAAAAAAAGGGGGGATCTATCATTGACATTTTCTCAGCTGAAAAAGAATAATTGTGAAAAATGAATTCTAACTCCCTGAGCATCCACCTCATAACAAGACAATTGAAAAAGCATTCATAGACACAGATACAACAGTCATAGGTTCTCTTTTTCCATATCATCATTCACCTTGAATGACAAAAAGGCAAAAGAGATCTCTTACTTAATTTGCCTTTCACAAATCGGTCAATACAAGTGATCATCAAAATAAACAAATAAAAGACAGAAACTAATGAAAAGTCACTTGCCTTCACAGTCCAAAACCTCCCTTGATGCCTTTTCACGACAACAGCGTTTGCATAATGCATACTGACATTTTGATCCCTGTAACAATGTTGTATCAAAAACAATAATTAAGATAAAGATTAAAGCTACATTTACAACACTTTACTACCCTTAATTATGTTCACATTCCTTGATATTGTTTTAACTTGGTTCCATGGAATTAAAAAAAAAAAACCAGAATAGCTGTGAAAATCTACTGGAAATTAACAAGTATTTCCAGCTTATATGATTAAAACGGGCCAAACATGAAAGACAAACAAACAAAAAGAAGAGACAGAGAGACGAGACAGAGCCTAGACGCAGAGAGAAAGACTGAGACAGACAGAGAGAAAGACTGAGACAGAAGCAGCACAACATGAGGCTGAGTCGACAAGAAGACTATCACGGGGCAGTCTGAAAACAGTATCGACGTAGGCGATAAAATATCATAGTGTGACAACTTTCCACAGTTTGAAAATATCCATTAGCGATAAAATCAATGTTTATCAAATGAATATGCACAATGATCAATGATATAGATAGTAATAGTATCTCTGGTTGTTTACAACACAAAATGACACAGCCTCACACACAGTGAATGATTAGGCAATTGGCCACAGCCATGCTAAGTCTTACTTACAACTCACGATGTATTGTAATCATTCAATAATGGGTCATGCACCACACTATACTGCACCTTTCAAAGTTTTCTCTCCTGATCTTTTTTTTCTCTTAAACACAGGCAACAGCACTGAAAGAAGGTGAGAGGTGAATGCCATCACAGAGTCTGATTCCATAAGTTCTGAACACAGTGCACCTGTCTGTATGAATCAGGGCAGTGGTCTGATCACCACACCCTGAACACAGTGCACCTGTCTGTATGAATCAGGGCAGTGGTCTGATCATCACACTCCCTGAACACAGTGCACCTGTCTGTATGAATCAGGGCAGTGGTCTGATCACCACACTTCCCAAGTCCAGTACAATGGGTTTTCATGTCTGTGCTGCTGTTTACCAACTGGAGTGCATTTTCCAGACAGAAATTTTCAGGTCAGCTCCTACTGGGTTTTGTCATGGGCCAACAGCAAGCTACCTGTGGAACCTTAGTTTACTGTCTTCTCCAACAGACTGGCATCTGAACTTCTCTGCAAGAAGGGGCACACAGCAATACAACTCACATGGGACAACTGCTTGGGATGTGGGACAGTCCATCCTTAGGGAGGGGCTCTTTTTCACATGTGACAGCTGTCTGGGATGTGGGACGGTCCAGCCTTAGGGAGGGGCTCTTTTTCATGTGACAGCTGTCTGGGATGTGGGACAGTCCACCTTAGGGAGGGGCTTCATGTGACTAGCTGCTGGGATGTGGGACGGTCCATCCTTAGGGAGGGGCTCTTTTCATGTGACAGCTGCCTGGGATGTGGGACAGTCCATCCTTAGGGAGGGGTCTTTTTCACATTGTGACAGCTGCAGACCTGTTTTACCCTCATTTGAGGCTTTGTTACTTTGTCACGAAAATGTGTACTCTCCAAAAAATTGTTGTACTAATCAAAGGAGGACAGAAACTACATTTCAGCGGTTTTAGATATACACATAATTGATTCCTGACAGTGTCACCTGTCCAGTGTCTGTGATGAAAGTAATGTCTTTTGGTCAGGCCTTTTCTTTTGAACACAAGAAAACTTCTTTCACATCCAGCAATACTGTGTTGGATTGTCACTGAAAATTCCAAGGCACACTTTGCTGAATTAAAAAAAAAAAAACATTGGTGTGATAACCTATTCACCTACTTCAGAAAAACCATGCCACCATTTAGCTATTTTCCCTTAATTTCCTACAATGCAGTGTGGCAATGTCAGTGTCAATGATTGTTGAAGTCTTGGTCACTGCATGGCGTTGACAACTGTTTCATACAACTAACACTATCTAGGACAGTGACTTATAGTAGGACGATTTGAACTTGGCCAGTTGTGTGTTGCTGTACTTCCTGTCTGCTGGTGTCCCCGGTCTTGATTTGACGACCATCAAGCTGTCCAGTGTCTGAGAAGACAGTGATGCCCTCTGATCAGTCTTGTTTTTGCGAACGCAAGAAAAATTCGTTCACAGCCAGCATTACTGTGTGGGATTGTCAAAATTCCAAGGCACACCTTGCTGAGGTTGGAAAACATTGGTATCCCAACTAGCATCCTTGACTTGGCCAATGGCATACCAGGTTTCATCAGCTCTTTCTTTCTCCAGCTGTGGAATTGCATCATGGGACCTGTAGTTGATGAACTCTTCCATAACTGTGTCATTGGTACAGCCCTGGGGAAGTAGACATGGAAACTGGGTGAGGAAAAAGGAGAGATCAGACTCTGTGACACCATCCAGTCGAAGGGAGATGTCAGCCACTTTTGCATGCTTTAACAGATCATTGTCCAAAGGACACTTGTCCTTCATGTATGTACAAGCAGAAACATAGAATTGTTGAGCAACTTGATAGAATTCCTCAATCCTCACATCTCGAAGTAGGTGTTCTTCCTTCTTCTCAATCATTTGTTTGACGTCTTCACTAAAGAGAATTTGCTTTGGCTGCTTCTGGTTGACCTTGTGAAGTCAACATCAAGAACACTCTTGCCTGTAAGAGCTGCAGGTTTGACAAACCGAACCATCAAGTCCCTCATCAGCTTGCACAGTGACCGTTGAAGGATGTGAATCTGTGGCTCTTCCTTCTGCAGCTGTTGATTCAAAACATCAAATGGTTTTAAAGCATGTTTCAAGAACAGGCAGTAGAGCTTGTTTGTAGGAGAACGAAAGAATGCTTTCAATCGTTCAATTCGAGACTGTGCTGAAGATGTACTTGCGGGAGCAGGTTCTTTTTTGAAGAAGTTCACCAGTGCTTCCAGTTCTCAAGCATGCGATCAAGACACCTGCCAACACTCAGCCACCTTGTCTGAACATGTTTTAGTATTTTCTGATTTTTCACTTCTGCTTGCAGCAATTCAAGGGAAGCTAGGCGCTTGGAAGACTTGTCAAAGTAGTAATACAAGTCAACCAAAAGTTCATCAATATTGAATGGCAGTTGTTCCGCAGCTTTTTGTGCAGCTCTATGAAGCAGATGACATGGGCAGCCAGCAAGATGGAGGTTGGGTTGTTGTCTAGTCATCCACCCATACACTCCATTCTTCCTACCCACCATAACTGCTGCATTGTCACATCCAAGTGACAAGCAATTTTTCCAGGGTACAGATGGCTCCTCTGTATCATCAGTTTTCACCAAAAGTTCTTTTTCCAACAGCTTGTAGATGTTCTCTCCTGAAAGAAACCAAATGATTTCCAGTTGTACAGTTTGTCTTTCCACTGAGGTACTCAGCTACAATTCTGTCCAGTTCCATCCAGTTTTCTGGGTTCTTAATTTTAAAATACAATCCTTGCAAGTGCAAGATTTGTCATCAAAGATACCAAAAAGTATTACTTTGAACTGGATGAGTCTATTTTCAGTTGGAAAGCAAGGATTGTGTTGTAAAACTGAGAGCGTGGCAAT
>CM031595.1:179181604-179205828 GCA_018398815.1 Conus ventricosus
AGTGCATCCCAGTTCTCACAATTGCCCACACATTTCCGCACACTGAGCCAACTGGTGGCCACTGTTTCAAAATCTTCTGGTTTCTTTTTTTTCTTTCTGCGTACGCAGGCTGATACTCCTGCGGACACTCCCTGTATAGCCAGGCAGTGGAGTTTTGTGTGTATGCCTTTTTTATCCCGCCTTTAAGGCAGCCATACTCCATTTCGGGGAAAGGGGCATGCTATGTGTCACGTGTCATCCATACCCCGGCCAAACTGGCCTTCTCTTCCGAAAGTTGGTGATGGGATTTTACGTGTGTGGGAAGATGTTATGCGTGCGTTTCACACACGGACCTCGGTTTATAGTCTCATTTTGAAGGACTATATGGGGGGAAAGGAGTCAGAACCAATTTTTAACTCGAGGGAAAATCCCCTATACGAAATTCGAACCCGCAACCCCAACATTTGGGTTTCCCACTGTTTGACTGACTGCAAAAAGGAAATTAAAAGGACCTTTTAAGGACCATAAATTTTTTTTTAAAGGACAAAATTTAACCCAAATTATAACTGAGAAAGCAATAAACATACCTTTCTTCCTTTAAAAGAGGGTAACACCCAATCATGGACTTTCACTTGCACAAGTCTTGCACAACAGTCTTGATACCATGAAATTGTCAGTTAAAGTGGGCCCCCAAGAAAATAAGCTACAGTGGGTGATTCACAGTACATTTTGATTTAAGTCACAAAATATGGGTTTGAGGGAAAGGAACATAGGAGAAGGCATCACCAACACAACTCGAGTCGCATGAATGTGGCTAAGAGAGGCAGAGTCCAGAGTCTAGTTTGATGAGTGATGAGGGAGGGGGGGGAATGGGTGAAGAGAAGCAGCACTGGGGTGGGGAATGGGTGAAGAGAAGCAGCACTGGGTGGGGAAATGGGTGAGAGAAGCAGCACTGGGTGGGGAATGGGTGAAGAGAAGCAGCACTGGGGTGGGGAATGGGTGAAGAGAAGCAGCACTGGGTGGGGAATGGGTGAGAGAGAGCAGCACTGGGTGGGGAATGGGGAAGAGAAGCAGCACTAACTCAGTTTCTTTCGTTCCTCCTCCATTTTGAGAAGTTGCTTAGTGTTGCCACGATTTCCTCTTTGTCTTTGGCAGACACACGAAAGAGCATCAGCACGGTCATATAGAGTGAGGCTCCTTTGCCTTTTGCCTCTGCAGAAAGATTGTCAGCTTCAGATTGACGAGTTTCACTCGCTGTTCCACTGCTGCTGGTGAAAAAAATCGGTCACAGTGCATCTGGTATCTGCCCGGCGCTTTCTCTCAGCTCTCTTGTGCAGTTCAGTCTTGGCATGTTGCTTCAAGACGGATTCCCCATTGACATTATGTTGAGGTTTTCTCACAGAAAGCACAACGAGCCACATGTTTGTTGTCAATAACTTTCCGCACCCAGTCTTTGTAGCTGTCCTCACGCAACCACCGATCTTGAAAGGAGCACTTCCCAGGCATTTTTCTGTTGCTTTCTGAGACAAATAGAAACTTTGGTGCCGCGAACAAGATGGCGCATGTTAAGTCTGCGTTAAATCTCGCGTACGGGATCTGCCGATTTCCAGGAAAACTGTGACTGTTAGACTGATAATATATCGTCTGCTACTGACAAAATCAACGAAGACAACGGAATTTTAAATTCGGTTTGCTTTTTAATGCTGTTGTAGTTGATTTTGTGTAGCCTTTTGGCTCAATTAAAGGATTTAAACTAACCGCAACAATTTTAAAAGGACCTTTGACTGTTTCAAAGGACTGCCTAGCTGATATAAAGTACTTTAAAGGCCTTTAAAATAAAACCCAATTTCACAGCACTTTAAAGCACCTGAAAGGACCGTACGAACCTTGCCCAAGATCACGAGTCCCGGCGCTCTACCAACTGAGCTATCCGGCCCCAAAATCTTCTGGTGTTTCACATCTTCCTGAAACTTTTCAAGGTTTGCTTGTCTTTTGCTTGACTTGTCAAGATAATAGTAGACATCCACCAGCACTTCATCAATGTTGAAAGGCAGCTCTGAGCAAGCTTTTTCAGCTGCACGATGCAGGAGGTGACAAGGGCAGCCGGCAAGATGAAGATTCTCATGGTGTTTCTTCATGTACCCATACACTCCTTTGTGTTGGCCTGTCATCACATTGGCGTTATCACAGCCCAGTGCAAGACAGTTTGTCCAAGACAGTGGTTGAGACTGTTGAGATGTTTCACCAGCCACTAAGTTGACATCTGGATCCATGACCTCTGGAATTGTCAACTGTTGCCCGCAGCCGCTCACCCTGCCATCACCTCTTGGTAGGTCCAGTGCATCAGCCATCAGGTTGAAGATGTTTTCACCTGCAAACAACAACAAGGAATTAGAACGTGTGTGTGTGTGTGTGTGTGTGTGTGTGTGGTGTGTGTGTGTGTGTGTGTGTGTGTGTGTGAAGAGAGAGAGAGAGAATGACTGTGTGTGTGGGGGGGGGGGGGGGACTGTGTGTGTGTGTGTGTGTGTGTGTGTGTGTGTGTGTGTGTGTGTGTGTGTGTGTGTGTGTATGAGAGAGAGAGAGAGAGCGCGAATAAAAATTAAAACAAAAAATAAAAATAAAAAAATCAAAAGAAAAATAAATCATAAATAAAAAAATAAAATAAAAAAAAGAGAGAAAGAGAGAGTGAGCTTACCGGTTGAAGCATCCTTTAGTGTAGGAACTGAAAACAGGCGGACTTCAACACCAGTGTCCCCGATGTATGTGAGCACCACAGGATATTGCTTTTCACGCTGGTCATTACTGCCATCTGTACTCAGGCAAAATGGTCCATGGCAATGATCTTCTTTAATGACTTCTGTTCAGTTTCAGCAATGTGGTTGATGATTGCTGTAGTCTTATTCCTGGAGCAACTGTAGTTCTTGGCAATGGCAGAATCGGGAAAGGCGTTTTTGAAAGTCTTTGAGATAACGTCAGACACAGACAATGGCACGTTCATTTTCACCAAGGTTTCCGTTACCATTGCTTCTGCCCTTATGACAGACAAATCATCGAACTCCTTTTTGGTATTCTTCTTTTCAGTCGTGAAAAAAACGATGTCAGTTTCTGTGAAGACTCGGCATCTTTCTTCGTTTCAACGTACTTCAGGTGTTTTTTCGTTTTGCAGTGTAACTCTATGTCATACTGGCCTGAATGCGCGATAGAAAAATCCGATGAACAGTAACCACAGAAGGCATACTCTTCGCCAAGTGACGATCTCTGTATTCCAGGCGTCTTCAGGTATGATTCACGGAACTGTTGCCGAACTTTTGCAACTTTTGAACATTTGGATGAACCAGCGTGGGCGCGCGTGTTCGCTTCGTCGCCATCTTTGCAAAGGATAAGACGCAAGGCACGCTGGGAAACGCTTCAATGCTGTTTGCTTTTGACCGGAATCGTAGCAAAAGAAACTCTGCGTTTAAGATTTTTTTTTTTTTTTCCCCCGTAATAATTTTTTTTGGCCGTAATTCCCGTAATTTCGATTTTTTCCCGATAAAAATTACGGCAAAATCGTAAGAGTAAACAGGTCTGAAATAGATACTGATACTATCTAGGTGTAGCAAACATTAATTAAACCTACCATTAAATACTAAAACCTAAAACTGATAATCATATTATTTTTTGAATGACTGCATTTGACTTTGACAGAAACAGTTCAAAACTGTCCTTTAGTTGCAAAATACTAAGATTAGGTAAACCAGGCAACTATGACAAACTTATTAATCATCAATGACTCTATCAGGCTATGACCGTTGGTCATACTCATACATAAGTGACAACAGTTCATACGATGTTTGAGTTATGAAAATCAAACAACAATTCTTAAAGTTATGACTGCGACTTATAAAGAAATTCAGAAAAAAAAAACTGTAACTTCATCAGTTTTGCATCGATGATATAATTCATATGAATGTTTTCGTTATTTTTTGCTTTTTTTAATGATGTTAATTTCATTTTGGAGGAAAAAAATTTGAAAAATGTTGACACATCCCTATGTTTTGCTATTGAGTAAGTACAATTCACATGTGTGTTGGGGGGGGGGGGGGGGGGGGGATGCCGATGGTGCTCACCTGTGGATGCTGACTGAAGACCAAGAACAGGTACAGACAGCAGACTCTGCTCAACTCCAGAATCCCAAATGTTGTTATCACAACTGGATACTGTTTTTCACGTTGCTCATTGCTGCCGTCAGTCGACACAGAAAAAGGTCCAGACGAAATTTTCTGTTTCAGTTCCACCTTAATGTCCTCAGCCATGCACTTCACGATGGCAGTCTGAGTCGCTTTGTTGCGGCAGCATGAATAGCCTTGTGCAATCTGTGAGTCTGGGAACGCTGATTTCATTGTTCGCGTGATGACGTCAGCAGTGCTGAGCGGAAGATTTGTTTTAACAATAAGTTCTGTGAGCATCACTTCAGCTCTGATCACAGCCTCCTCTTCTCTCTTCACTGTCTGTGACGGCATAAAACTTTGTGATGGAAGTGCACATTGACGTAGTCTTTGCAGCACGTTCTTGCATCTTATGCTTCTGCTTTTGGCAGTGCTGTTCAATGTCATAGATGCCAGAATGAGAAATCGAAAAGTCCGATTTGCAGAACAGACAATGTGCAAAGGTAATCCCAAGTGAAGAGGGCTCAATTCCTGGAATTTTCTTGTATCTATCAAGAAAACCTTGCTCTTTCTTCTTCTTCTTTTCTGTGCTCTGGCCTGCTGACGATGTTGAAGCAACTGAACGCTTTGACATCTTGTAAAATTTACAAATCACAATGCCGCCACACCGACTTAGAAAATCCAAGATGGCGCCTCTAAAACTTGGATCGGAACTTTTCCGGCCTTTTTTTTTTTTTTTTGTTTTGGATCGTACTCAAAATGTTTTTGGCGTACTGGCGTACTGCCAGTCAAAATTGTGTACAAAATACGCAAAAATCGTACGGGTAAACAGGTCTGCAGCTGTCTGGGATGTGGGACAGTCCATCCTTAGGGAGGGGCTCTTTTCATGTGACAGATGTCTAGGATGTGGGACAGTCCATCCTTAGGGAGGGGCTCTTTTCATGTGACAGCTGTCTGGGATGTGGGACGGTCCAGCCTTAGGGAGGGGCTTTTTTTCATGTGACAGATGTCTGGGATGTGGGACGGTCCAGCCTTAGGGAGGGCTCTTTTCATGTGACAGCTGCCTGGGATGTGGGACAGTCCATCCTTAGGGAGGGGCTCTTTTTCACATGTGACAGCTGTCTGGGATGTGGGACAGTCCATCCTTAGGGAGGGGCTCTTTTTCATGTGACAGATGTCTGGGATGTGGGATGGTCCAGCCTTAGGGAGGGGCTCTTTTTCATGAGACAGATGTCTGGGATGTGAGACGGTCCAGCCTTAGGGAGGGGCTCTTTTTCATGTGACAGATGTCTGGGATGTGGGACGGTCCAGCCTTAGGGAGGGGCTCTTTTTCACATGCTTTCAATCCTGTTCATGTGTGGTCAACTTACTCCCTTCTAACCCCACTACCCCAGAATAACTAGCGGATTTTTTCCCCAAGTATCAATGATCTGTATTACATACCTTTGGATTGGGGACAGGAGGAACATGTGTCAAATTTCTGTTTTTTAGCCGGATCAAAGTTTTTAGTGGGATGTTTCAGACGTTTCTTCAGCTGCCGTTTGGATATAAACCATCTTCTCGGATTCTCTCCAAACTCGCCTCTCTTCGCTGGTTCAGCTGGTCCCGGATTTCCCGTTTCTCGGGGTCAGAGTTGACATCAGGCCTGTAAAGTACTTCACATTTTACCTGCGTTATTTCCTGGTGGGTGTAGAAAAGCTGCCCATGTGTCTACAAATCTTCAGTTTACATGACCGATTTTCAAAAGAAGATAAACATAAATTGCAAATAACACACCTAATTATCATAACTGCACAACAAATATACATTTTGACCAAAAGCAAATCATTTATAACCCATAGTTATATAAATCAGTAAAGAATAAGTCAACCAGGCTACTGCTCAGCCTGTTCCCCAGTTAATTCTGTGACTATAATCAAGCAACGATTATAAAAATAAACCCAAGGTGATGACCTAAATGATGATAAAAATACACCAAGGTGATGACCAAAATGATAATAAAAATACACCCAAGGTAATGACCGAAATGTTGGTTGTCACTATCTTAGAGCCTCCACCGCCCCACTGTCATCAGTCAATACAAAATGCCCCTCATGTCTCACGACTTCGCTGTCTGGTGATCAGTAGCAGTCTTACTTTTTGTTTCAGCTCACCGTCTGTCTCACATCCCCTTCATCCCATTACTTCTATTCCATGATCAGTGGCAACACCTACCAAAAAATGACCACATCAAAAATGGAATTTCTTTTTAAAAATCAAATCAGCCTCCTTGCTTTACTCCTGAGTGACAATACAGAGACATCTCAGTATTGATCATCACAGGAAAGATCATGGCCTGTATCATCCCCAACCACATCACACACCATCTTCTGGATGATGCGGTGTCTAACAGTCGGTGCTGCTCTGAGCAGTAGTAGGACCATCAACATGATTTCTACAATCACGAAAATCCAGGAAAAAAGCTGTGAGCAGAATCAGATTCTTTACAAATCTTCATGGACCTGACAAAGGCTCTTGGCATCGTTAGCTGGAGGGTCTGTGGGCCATCCTGTCTGAGCTTGGCTGTCTGTCATAATTCATCGGTATCATTAGATCATTCCAGGACAGCATGATGGCCGGGGTTGTGGAAACTCTCTGTGTCAGACCCTTCCTGGAGGATGCAATGTAAAACATCAGTTGTGTCTTGGCAACCATGCTCTTCAGACTGGTGTGTGCACCCGTGCTCTTCAGACTGGTGTGTGCACCCATGCTCTTCAGACTGGTGTGTGCACCGTGCTCTTCAGACTGGTTGTGTGCACCATGCTCTTCAGATGGTGTGTGCATCCCATGCTCTTCAGACTGGTGTGTGTGCACCGTTGCTTTCAGTGATTTCAGGTGTGTGCACCCATGCTCTTCGGGACTGGTGTGTGCACCCGTGCTCTTCAGACTGGTGTGGTGCCCCATGCTCTTCAGACTGGTGTGTGCACCCGTGCTCTTCAGACTGGTGTGTGCACCCTTGCTCTTCAGACTGGGTGTGTGCACCCATGCTCTTCAGACTGATGTGTGCACCCATGCTCTTCAGACTGATGTGTGCACCCATGCTCTTCAGACTGGTGGTGTGCTGCCTGCTCTGTGGGCTCTCTCATCATGTCCACTACAGATGTGATGGCTGCTTCTTTGATTTGAGGCACCTCAGGCGAAAACCAAATCTCCTGAGGTCCAACAGAGACGTCCTGTTGGCAGATGACAGAGTCCTCGCAGCATTAAAGAGGCAGACTGCAGGAAACTCGTCAGCTGCCTGTCGTCAGCAGCCAGTCTCCAGAGCTGACCATCAGCCTGTGGAAACCAGCAGTGAGGCTTCAATCCTGCACCAGAGTGTCTCCAAAACCAGCTCTGAACTCAAGGGAACAGCTGAACAGCATGGACAGTTTCACCTACTTGGGGAGTACCTTGACCTAACCTGTAGCTGGACAAGGAAGTATCAGACAGACTTGCAGGCACTTCTTTTGGCAGGTTATGGAAGTGACTTTGGGCCATGGGGTGAACATGGCGTTACATTGGCAGGTTATGGAAGTGACTTTGGGGTGAAATGTGGCGTTACACTGTGCATCATGCTGGCTGTCTGCAAGGCGGCGGTCATTACATCCTGCTCTATGGCTATGACACACAGACGCTGTACAGGGAACATGTGACAAGACTTGATCAGCTCACATCTGCTGCCAGCGCAAGATCATAGGTATGTCCGGGAGAATGGGGGCTCAAACGTAGAAATACGCTGCATAGCAAACCTGCCTGGTATGAGGCATTCATCATGAAGCCTCAGCTCTGTAGTTAGACATCTGATCTCTAGGGAAAAACATGGCAGCTTCCAAAGCTGGTCTTCTCAGAGCCGGCATCTGGCAAAGGAAAACTGGTCAGCAACTCAAACACTACAAAGACTGCCTGAAAGCACCCCTAGGGCCGTAGTTTTCCCTCAGGTAGGAAGAGTCCTCGCCCTGATGCAAAACCCCAGCGTTTGTCCCCCACAAGGGAGTAACGTCGTTGAAGACGGGCTACAGGTCCCAAACCCAGGCAAAACCCCCTGAAAGGAGAGGAGACCTGACCGCCCCTTGCTGTCGCATGGCCACAGTGGGCGTCCCTGTGTTTCCCCCTTTGGGTTGCATCTACATATTGGTCATTCCCGTCATCATCGTCATGATGAAACTTACGACGACTTGTACATAAACTCAATGAAAAAACAGTGACCCCAAACGAAAAAAAAAAGGACGATAAAAAAAAAAAAATTTGCATCAATTAAAAAAAAGACTAGCAAAAAAAATTTTTTGCTTACAAAAGACGCAGTGTAAAAAGCAGATTTTGGACAAAAACAGAGAGAAGGAAAACAAATGCCGTCAATACGTCAATGGGGAAGCATCCTGTCTAAAAAACCTACATAGTAGTCTTCCCTGCATTAGAGGTGCCCTATAAAAAGGAAACAAAATCAATGCAGGGGAAGGTTCCTTACCCGGGTCTGAGTGGGTGGCAGCCCAAGGGCAGGGGGAGGTGGGGAGGGGAATTTGGACAGATCCTTCTTTTTCCGTATTCCTCAAGTCACTCTAAAAAAAAAAAAAGTGTTTCAGAGCTCTCAATGCTACCTTCTTTTTTGAAACTTCCCCCCAAATTTAGGTAATGTTGAGTGTGCTTTTGTGTGTGTTGTGTGTGGGGTGTGTGTGTGTGTGGGGTTTTAGGAAGGAAATTTTTTTTACGTCTCTCAACTATGGTGATTGCAGAGTCTAAAAAACTAGGGGTTACAATTTTAGCTTTATCATAAAAGAAAGAGGACTTTGTGGTTACAGGGAAACAAAAATAAAGGTTGAATTGTGGGGACAAAACTATGAAAAATTAGAAAAAAATAACAAAATAATCTAACTTAGATTTATTAAAATTTCCTTAATGGATTTCCAAAAGGGTTTATCTTTAAATTTAACAAGAGAAAAAACTGGAAAACGAATTAAAATTCAAAACATTAACATCCCCATGTCGCAATTGGGTATAACCCCATTCAAAAGGGTTTCTTAGTTCACAATCAAAATCCATGTTGAACTGAAAGATCCCCACGCATCCCCACTTAACAGTCTGGCAATCTTTTCTGGGGGAATTACTAAATCAAAAAGTCAGGTAGAACCGGTGGCTAACGACACAAATTTTTGCAGAGTTTGCTGACGAGGTTTGATGGGAACTGTATTGCTGAAATCCCTTCATTAATGATTTAATTTTTGTATGAAAAAGGAATTCACCTTAACACTCCAAAATTTTCTTTGCTCCCCTTTTTTGTCTATTCTGCTTAATCTTTAAAAAAACGAAGGAGGGGGGTGGAACCCCAAAGAAATTTAAAACATTAGCCCAAAATGTAAAGACGGGCCGACTTAATCTCTAAAAATTCTCTCTTTGTGTTTTTCAAAAAAACCAAAAATTTTTTTTAATACTGCTTTTTAAAAACCAAAATAGGAAAAAAATTTTGGACTGGAAAGGAAAAAAAAAATAATTTAAATGCCATGGACCAACAGTTCCTGTAAATTGGAATGCCCCCTTCCTAAAAATATGATTTTTCAGCTTTGAAATCTGGATTACAAAGCCGATCCCCACTCCCATATCAAGAACTGGCCGTCAGTGTATCTTTCAAATATTTGTAAACTTTTCTTCCATGTAAATTTTTTGATAGTTTGCTCTAACAATGCGGCGAAATGCTTTATTTAGATCAAAAGAAAAAATGTTAACTTTTACTTCCGTTAGTTCCCAAGGGGGTTCCGGCGGGGAACCAGTCGCGAGGCGTACCTCATGTTTGGGTCAATTTTTGATGAAAAAAAACGTCTAAAATAGAACGAAGCGTCCTAAATTTGAAATTTTTCTGTGCATTTTTTCGAAAAGCAATGTGGGATGTGTTTTTAATCTTCAAGGTCGTCCACCGCAATCCGTCTCACTAATATTTTACAGAACTTATTTTCCTTTCTTCTCAATGGAAAAAAGGCTGCTATTTTTATAAGTTTCGAGGACTTTAGTTTGCACAGGTACACCAGGCCAAAACTTTACGCTTTACTTTTAATTTTTGAAGTTTCTTTAAATGCGATCGCAAGCAGAAAAAAATACTTCCTGCCCTTTAAGTCAATCTTGTGTACAAGACTGTTGCTAAAGCAAAAAAACTTTAGGATCCTGCCCCCCAGGGAGAATGACTGACTTTTTTAGAAATTCAAACTTTTAACTGCTTTGAAAACAATTGGTAAATATTTTTTTCCCGTTTAGTTTTGGTGAAAGTAGGACCCCTAAAAATTTTCTTAATTTTAAAAAAAATTTCCCATCCCCAGAAAGAATATAGGCAGGTTTACTTGGGGTTAATCATTTTTTAAAGAGAACCAAATGGGTCTTTTCAACAGGTTTTAAAAAGCCTTCAAATCATATAACTTTTAAAATTTATCCAGTCGGCGAAAGGCTTTCTAAATATAATTTTTTGGACGTAAATTTTTGTTTTTTTTTTTAAAGATACATTAACCCAAAATTTGCAATGTCTAAAATTTTTGAGCTACCTTGGATATGATGAAAAACATGATAAAAGTCATTTGCATTAAAATTGAATAAATTGGGGAGATTTAGAACCTTGGGGAATTTTCCCATTTTTATAGACTTGGGATGTAAAGTCACCCCAACTTGGTCATTTTTTTCCCACAAAAAAATGTTTTTCACAAATTTTTGGGGGTGCCCAGAAAGACCAATTTGTTTTAATTTATTAATAATCGGCTGTCCAATCTATCGTAAGCTTTAGTAAGATCAAAAAAGGGAAAGAAAACCCTTTTTACGTTTGCAAACTGTTTCTTAATTTGAGTGTTATCGTTCAGGTGATCAATTTGACTTCGTCCTTTTTCTAAATCAGATTGATGTGAAAAATACTTTTTTTTTCACAAATAGGCCATTCTAAAATTTTATTATTTTTTCCATGATTTTTTCAGTATGAGACGTGAAAAAAATGGGTCTAGCTAGGCCAGACGGGGTTCCCCTGCTTTAATAGGAGTCACAAAGACGTCTTCCATAATGGGAAATTTTGTCCACATTCCCAACTTTTGTTAAAATATTTTATGTAAAATACTTCCCAGTTCTTGGTAAATGGTTTTAAAAAAACATAGTGTAAGAAATCCCCCCAAAACCCAACCAAAACCCCTTTTTTATTTCCCAACGACGGACAGCATTCCTGACTTCCTGTAAAGTTTGTTTTTTATGATTTTGTTGTTTGGCAGGTCTCTATAGTTTCAGTTTTTTTTTTTTCAATCTAAAACGACTTTTGCTCTTTTGGAAAACATTCTTTACAAAGTTTTAAGTAATAATGCAAATTCCCAGCCTTTTTTTTGGGGGAATAGAAATTTTTTTTACTTGTTTTTTTTGTTTGGGGTAATCTTGGGTTAATGCCCGATTTCATTTTTCACCTTATCCCAAAACCTTTTTAAAGTCTTACAGTCAGATATTCATTTAGACAGAAACTTGCCTATTTTCTTTTTGCTTGCGCTGAACTTGTTTGCTTTTTTTTTTTGTACTGCACATTTCTTTTGAGCGCATCTTTTATTCTTGCCGGGAACTTTTCAAAAACTTTTAGCCAAAAAAGTAAGTGTGTGTTTTGTTGTGTGTGGTGTGTTTGGGTGTGTGTGGTGTGGTTGGTGTGTGTGTGTAGGGTTTTTGTTTTGGGGTTTTTTTCGATGTGGTGTGGTTATGTGTATGGGGTTTTTGTGTCGTGGGGTGTCATTCGTGTGTGGTGGCGTGTGGTGTGCTTGTAGTGTAGTTTGTGTGGTGTGTGTGTGTGCGTGTGCTTGTGTGTGCTGTTGTGTTGTGCATGTGGTGTGAGGTGGTGTGTGTGTGTGGGTGCGAGGGGGTGTTTTGGTGAGCAATGCACATATGTGTGTGTGTTGTGTGTGTGTGTGTGGTGTGGTGGGGTTTTTGGGTTTTGTGGTTGTGTGTGAGAGAGGGGAGAGAGGTGTGGGGGGGGGGGTGGTGTAAAGGTGTGTGATTTCTTCCCCAGACCCCTCTTTTTTGGGTATCCCTTTTTAATCATGCGTTTTGTTTTACTTTGTTTTGTTTTTTTTTCATAACTTAGGGCATGAAATTATGATGCAAAAATCAATCCCTTTTCCCTTTTAAAAACCATGGTTTGAAAAGTTGCATTTTTTTTTCTTTTGGGGCTTGTTCATCCCCCCTTTTTTGTGGGGTTTTTTTATAAGTTAATCCTAAAGCCCTTTGGGAATTTTAAGTTTGAAAGACCAGGATTTAGCTCAATTCTAGGCCCCCAAAAGGTAGATGTTTCTTTTGTTTTTTAAACTTGAAATCGATGGAAAAATTAAACCTGTTACAGGGCTTTTCAATCTAGTTTATTTTCACATTTTTGTTTCAAAATAATGAAATCATAACTTGAAAAGACAGGGCCCCAAAAAGAACTTCCTGATTCACTCCCCCATGTCTGTGAATGTGTTGAGAAAAACAGTTGCAAAATGTTTTTTTATTCCCACTAAAAACCTGGGTGCACAAACCCTACAAAAAGAGGCTAACAACCCCTAACTTTTAAATTTTTTACATGTTATTTTTTTTACCATGTAAATAGGTATACATGTTTATATTTTCATTTCTTGCAAACCCTTTCCTTTTCTTCCAATCTTATGTATAAAAATTTTTTTTTTTTTCTCATCTATAGAGACTTTTTCAGTGCCTTTTTCCCTTTCAGTCTTTGAAAAGTTCATAACTCCTACAGATTTTATCCTCTTTCATCAATCTAATTTATTTGCATACTATTTAATTTCCCCCAAGCTTGCCTTTTCTATCTTTCTTTGCATACTTTTCATCATTCTTACCCTTTGCATCTTCTTTCATTCAGTCTTATTTTGTATCCGTAAAGTTCGGATATAAAAACGCGACTTTTTTCCCCAGCTTTAAAACCTGCGGCTTAAAAACTGCGGCTTTTGTGCGGATTTTTTCCTTTTTTCAGAAGCATCACACCCACGTCTTTCTTGCTTTCTGTCTCACCTATCGTGTTTATGTTTATGAATTTTTTTTATTTTTTTAATCGATTTTTGTTTTAAAGTGTAATGGAACGTAAATTTTCGAAATAGGGAATCGACAAAATAAAGCCATTTCTGATATCTTTTTTATCAGTTTGTCTTCTACAAAAAACCCCCATCCCTTCGAACGGGGCAATGTTTGGCCGTTTCCGACCCGTTTAATCTTGACTAACACTAATGAATTACAACAAAATAACTAAGCCTGGCAAAGGGATTAAGGAAATAAAACAATCAAATCGTTTCATTTAAAATTTGGTTTGTTATTTATGGTTTTTACCAGTGCGTCTTTCAATTCAAAACTTTTGCGCATTCAACTCGGTCATTGTCAGAAACCCTTTGGGTTTGTCCGCCCTTGTTGAAAATTGGACAGGGAGTGAAAATTTGCATTTTAACCCCGCTTTGATTGGTTGCGCTTTCGATACCAAAAAATCCTTATTTTATACACCCAAAACCCGGAGGGGGAAACTGCCTTTCTAGCCATCGTTTAAAGCGTTGTTTTTTTCGGTTTTTTTTTAAAAACAATGATGTTGGAAAGAAAACACTTTTAAAGAAGCCTCATAAAAACTTCGATTTAAAAGATTTAAAAAACACATCGTACAAAAAAAAAAAAAAAAAATGAAGAAAAAACTGGGAAAAATGCTTTGTTTTTGACCTTTTAAACGCCAAAGAATGCAGTAACACATTGTATGGAGGTTTTTGACACTATGTGAAACTCAAACGGGTCGGGGCCCGCTGCCGCCCGCGGCACATCGGACTGTGTTTTTATATATCGCGCTTTTTAAAGGGGCGGCTTATTTTTGAAAAAAGTTCAGATTTTTAAAAAAAATTTTGTGGGGGCGGCTTAAAAACAGGCGCTCAAAAACCGAACTTTTGGTACTATTTATTGCTACAGTTTTTCCCCTCCTTTTTTAATTTTACTTTTCTGTATTCTAATTATTACATGTTAAACACTTTTTCATGTAAGTTTTGTATACATACTATCATATTTCCTTTTTAATTTTTGCCTTTTTTTCAATTTTACTTTGTGTAATGTTTTTTTCTTGCAGACTTTGCGTCTTTTTTCATTCAACTTATTTTCGTACTTTCCGTTACAAGCTTTGCTTTGCTTTTAATTTTTTTCTCTCTTTCTGTTTTTTACAGGTTTTTGCCCTCTTTCATCAACCTTGGTCGCACCATTCATACTTCCCGCAAGCTTTGCCTTTGCTTTTAATTTTTCTTTGACTGTTCATCTTTTTACGGCTTTCTCTTTTGACTCAATTCGTCTGCAGTCTGCTAATTTATGTTTGCCTTTCCTTTTAAGTTTCACTTTGTCTGCACCAATTTCACATTTCTCACGGGTTTGCCTGTTCCCACTTCCGTCTTACCCGGCATCTTTCCTTACTTGGCGGGGTCTTTGAACTTTGCATGGTCCTCACGACCCACAATGCAAATGTCCGTTTTATGAAGCCTAAAAAAAAACAAAAACATTTTTTTTTAAACTTCATTAAGGGCAAAACTGCTCCCAAAAAAATGAAACGCAACTTTTTTTTTGGGGAAAAACGCAACAATATCTCGTTTTGACAACGAAAAAAGCCTTTATTTACGATGGGAAAAAAAACTTGCAGTAGCGTCCCCACGGTCATGTCACTTGAACAGCAAATCCGAAACCTTTGTCTCTATCTTGATTTTGCCTATTTCGTGATGGTGCGTTTTGTGTGTTTTGTGATATGTTAAGTTTCAGAAGTACTTTAAACATATGTCAGTATTAGAGTGAAAAAGATCAAAAAAAATACGGCGGGGGGGTGGGGGGAGTGGGGGGGTGGGGGGATGGGGGGGGAAGGAAGGGGGGGAAAAAAGAGACGGAGGGGAAAAGGGAAGGCAGGGGGGCATTTAAAATTCAAAACAAACTGTTTCCCAACATTTCAGACAACGAACTCACGCATGTGGAAGACTTGAAGAAATTTTCCCCCGGGCATAGGAAGTTGGCAAAGGGTATTTTTCGCATTTTCCAAAAACTCCCCGGCCCTTTCCCCGAAAAGCGGGGACAGCGGGAAGGCCGGATTGTGCAGGTTTCCCCCTTTGAGGGCAACGCGGCTACCATTTAAGATCTCACCTCTTTTCATTCAATTTATAAGGAATTTAAAGTTAAAAATCCGCCAGATAAAAGGGACAAACAAAGAACAGGGACAAAAAAAATTGCCTGAAGAAGACCCAAGAGGGCAAAAGACATCATTTTTTGTCTTGCAAATTTTTGTCCCTGTCATCTGGCGGATTTTCTTTCATTTTTCCTTTACAATTTGCTTTAATTTTTTACCCTCGTCACTACTTCCAAACCCTTTTTTTTTTGATAGCAGGGGAAAAAATCGTGAAATTCATGCAGCTTTGGGATTAACATGAACAAAAACAAAAAAAAAAAAACCGTTTTATCTATTAAAAAGCAAAACAAAGAAAAAACTGTGGTCAAAGAAAATAAAAATCAAAAAAGCACACAAAAAAGGTACAAAAACTACGCTTAAAAAACCCCGCCTACCCCGGATGCCGAGATCGACCCCGAGTTTTTTCCCCTTTTGATACCGGGTCGACCGAGACGACGCTGAATCTCGGGCAACGACCCCTTTCGCTTTCCCATCGCATATCCCAGAAAGCAATTGGACAGAAGAGTCTTCGTATTTTCCGTTTTTGGTGCCTTTTTGGTTTTGTTGATGAGTTTTGGTGGGAAAGTTTCGTGCTGTGAATTTTCAAAGTTCGGCTTTTTTTTCGCGAAGATTTTCTGGGAAAATGGCGCATCAAGTAACTATGCAACTTGCAGAATTCATTTTCTGAAGTGATATTGATGAAGAGAGCGTATTTGCGGGCTACACTCTTGAAGAAGATTTGAAGCAAGACGATTCGGACGTCAATCTTGACCTAGTTATGAATAAAGATCGACTGCTGACTGATTTTGAGGCCGGAATCAATAATGATTCAGGCGATGA
Organism: Conus ventricosus; assembly: GCA_018398815.1. NCBI lineage: Eukaryota > Metazoa > Mollusca > Gastropoda > Neogastropoda > Conidae > Conus > Conus ventricosus. Next base: position 179,197,733 of record CM031595.1, read on the forward strand.
TAATGACGATGTCGAATAGCCATTGCTGCTGGGCCCAGACCCCCAAAAAAAGAAAATTCGAAAAACAAAACTTGCTAGAGATTCTTTAATTCTTGACTGGAGTGGTTGGCTACAAGAAGTGAAGCCCCCCAAAGTTTCCCTTGTTTTGATAGCCAGGAAAACCGGGTCAGTCAGTGGGTGTGTCCCACGATTTGCCTGTAGGAGCATCACCTTTAGCTTTTTGATTTCAGAAGAATTTTGGCAGACTTTTAACGAGAAACAAATTTATTTGCTGCACAAAAGCAAGCAGAAAAAGGATGAACATAAACTCTGGCCTGAATAAAAAACTGCTGTTTATCAAAAAGCAAAGAGGAGCCGGACAAGAGGTACATCATCACCACAGTGTGTGTGTGTTGGGGGGGGGGGGGGGGGGGGGGGGGGGGTTGCTCAGTGCACTTGTGCAAAAGCACATTTTTGTTGAATTCCATCACAATCTAAAGCCCAGTATTCAGTAATCTGTTCTTGTTATTTTTTCCCCTCAGTAGTTAGAAGACAAATCTTCTTGTATGTGATGCCTTCAGTTTAACAAAATTGTTGAAGTTTGGGTTGTTGTTTTTTGCTTCACAATAAAAGTTGATTATTTAGTATGCATACCATACAGAATGACTTTATTTTGTTCCTGAAGGTTTCAGTACTTTGTTTAGACTTGGAAAATCACTCTGTGCTCCTAATCCATGATGTTCTGTGGGTACAGTGAATTTAGGGAAAATTGTTTTAGCACTGAGAATACCAAAGTACAGTTAGTCTGTTCATTTTGTTTTTTTTCCTCGTGTACCAGTTCACTATATGTGGGGGAAAATGGCTGTTTTGGATGGAGTGATGTCTTTGAATTTTTTTCATTACTTTTACAGAATAGATAAGTTAAAAACAAATTTTCTATTGAGGTTTCTTTATGGCAAGTGTGTATGTGTTGCGGAGTTACCTCTCTTGGCATGGTATTTCATAGTCATATAGCACAAAGTCATGCGGTAGGCAGAGGGTTAACCACCAACACAAAACAGATGTGACTACGCTTAACCACCAACACAAAACAGATGTGACTACGCTTAAACCACCAACACAAAACAGATGTGACTTTTTGACAAACCTGTCTGCTTCAGATGCTATAAACAAAACAAGGTACAAAGCTACGCTTAACCACCAACACAAAACAGATGTGACTTTTTGACAAACCTGTCTGCTTCAGAGGCTATAAATAATGAATTTCTAAAATGCACAAAAACAACACTCACCCGGATGATCCCATGGCAAGCAGCCAGGCCCTGCAGACCAACCGAAGTGGAGAAGTCCCTGCTGCCTGTCCTGTCTCTGTACTGGGCTCACTTCTCCACGTCTGCCCTTCTACCTGGCCATTCTCACACTGAACATAACAAGTCTGGGGGAGAAGTGTTGGGGCATTTACGGTGTGGCCTTTATAAAACAGAAATCTAAAGAAGGACAATGTGAACATTCATGTTGAAGAATCACCGTTGGCCATTGGTGTTTCCAACTTCTCCCCCCACATCACTTTTGACGACACATCTTGCTCAAGGTTGGTCGCCTATGACCCATATAGGTTACACTGGCTCTTTACTGTGTGTTTTTACCCTGTTTATCCATTACTGAGAGTGCAGTCGCCCTGACCCATGCAGGTTACAGGCTTTATTGTGTGTTTTTACCTGTTATCAGTACTGAGAGTGCCAGTCGCCCCATGACCCCATGCAGGTTACACTGGGCCCCCACCCCCCCCCCCCCCGGACTTTTTTGTTGTGTTTTTACCCTGTTTATCCATCTACTGAGGAGTGCAGTCTCGCCTCAGTCCCCATGCAGGTTACACTGGCGTTATTGTGTGTTTGGTACCTGTTTCATCCATCTAATGAGAGTGACTGTCGCCCATGACCCATGCAGGTTACCACTGGCTTTATTGTGGTGTTTTTACCCTGTTCATCCAGTCTGAGAGTGCAGTCGCCCATGACCCATGCAGGTTTCACTTGGGCCTTTATTGTGTGTTTTTACCTGTTCATATACATCTACTGAGAGTTGCAGTCGCCATGGACCATTGCAGGTTACACTGGGGCTTGATTGTGTGTTGTTTACCTGTTTTATCCATCTACTGTGTGTGCAGTCGCCCAGGATACCCAGCAGGATTTTCACTGGCTTTATTGTGTGTTTTTACCCTGTTCACCCTTCTACTGTGAGTGCAGTCGCCCATGACCCATGAGGTTTCTCACTGGCTTGATGGTGGTGTTTTTTACCTGTTTATCCATCTACTGAGAGTTGCAGTCGCCCATGACCCATGCAGGTTTTACACTGGCTTTATGGTGTGTTTTTTACCCTGTTCAGCCATTCTTCTGAGTGTGCAGTCGTCATGGACCCATTTGCAGGTCGTCACTGGACTTTAATTGTGTGTTTTACCCTGTGTATACATCTACTGTCGAGTGCAGTCGCCATGTACCCATGCAGGTTATACACTGGCTTTATTTGTGGGTTTGTACCCTGTTCATCCATCTTTGATGAGTGCTCAGTCGCCCAATGACCCACCACTTGTCACAGTCCTGCAGGGTTTCACTTTCACCAGCAATGTAGGTCGCCCACGACCCAGTACATCAGTGCCTGCCATTCCAATAACCTCTTTTTCTCAAAGAAAGGTCCCTTCATGACCTGCATCCAAAGAGCACAAGTTTCTCTTTTCTGTCCTTTTTGCTGCACACTCACCAAAATCAGCTCACTGGACAAGGGCTAGCTGGGAATTTTGAACAAAATTTACCCCAAATTTCATCAGGAAGAACTTCAAATGTTCCTGTGATGTAATGATTCTATGGGTCTCTCGAGGCTTGGCAATTAGGATCAAACAAAGTATGATCAGACGCACTACTTGACTCTATTACTTTGAGTTTACAGTTGTTCTGCCTTTACACCTCTTAAATGACGGTACCAAAATCGCAAAGTCCTATAAGCAGAGAGGCAGTACCGCGTACATGACCCCTGGGACACCTGTCTCCTTCTCACAGCGAAGGACTCATCGTCCAGATAACCAGATGTTCCGTTGGCAAACACGGTATGGACACCGCCTTCTGCAACACAGCACAAGATGGCCTCATTTTACACGCACCATACTGAACGGCACATTCAGATTCAGCACAGTGTAGGAGAATGTAAAATGCATGAGCCAGCATACACTGCAAATCTCATTTATGACTTCACTGTAATACTTTTGACAATTGCTATCCTGCCAGTTATTTACTATTACTGAAGTTTGGCTTTGCTTTTCCCGGTCTGCTAGTTTATTCGTACTGTTGCTGTGCTAATGCCTTTTTCTAGTCAAATGTGGACACTGTCAACCGTATACATTTATCTTACTTTGGCACCTCCAGCCACTTTGGATATCACTGTAGTATTTTTTCTATTTATGTGTGACAGTCACTGACTTAATGATTAATGCAGTTCAACGTGTTATTTTTTTATCCTTCCATGTCACTTTAAAATTGCTCTAAATTTCAATTTGGTCTAAGGATCTGTGTCACACGAATCATATGATGAAATAAAAACTTTCTCCTTTTTTTTAATTAAGTTTTCGGTGACAGAATGTATTGAAGCCTTTATTGTGGTTTGTAATTGGGATGTTATTGTATATTTCTTTTTATCTGTGATTGGTAACAATTGTATTAATGTTAAATGATATTTCTCTATGGAGTTTAAATCCTGTTAATCTGCTGTTTGGTAACAGTCTGTATCTTGATGTTAATTGATATTTCTCACAGAGTTTAACTCCTGTAATCTGCTGTTTGGTAACAATTGTACGTGTTGGTAAAGATATTTCTCAATAGAGTTTAATCCTGTATATGCTGTGTTGCTTTCATATTTCTTCCTGAAAAATAATGGCTTAGCCTCAGCATACATATTTTTATATAAGGCTATAACAAGGTGCTAATAAACACATATGTACCACTACAAGGCTGTCATCTGTAAGGAGAACACTAACAGGACATGTACACTACAAGGCTGTCACTGTTAAGGGAGACCACGAACAGAATCATTGTTACACTACAAGGCTGTCTAACTGTTAAGGGAGACATAACAGACATGTACATTACAACTGTACAAGGCTGTCAACATGTAAGGAGACACTATCAGGACATGTACACTGCATGGCTGTCACAGTAGGATGACACTAACACATATGTACACTACATGGCTGTCACAGTAACGGAGTAAGGATGTACACTAACAACATATTTACACTACAAGGCTGTCACTGTATGGAGAACACTAAACACATTATGTACATAACAAGGGCTGGCCAACAGTTTAAATAGGAGACACTAACAAGGAATCATATACTGTTACCAATACAAGGCTGTCACCAGTAGGAGACAATAGCAGGACATGTACACTATCAAGGCTGTCAACAGTAAGGGTGGACACTAAACACAAATGTACATTACAAGGCTGTCACAGTATGCGGAGACACTAAACACCATTTTGTACACTACAAGGCTGTCACAGTAAGGGACAATAGGACTTGTACATCTACTAGGCGGTCACAGTAAGGAGATACAACTAACAATATGTACAATTACAAGGCTGTCACTGTAAGCCCGGAGACTACTAACCCCCCCACAATTTTATGTACATCTCAAGGCTGTCAAGTAGGTGCTTAAACAGACATGTACACTACAAGGCCTGTCACAGTAAGGTGACAACTAACAGACATGGACAATACTAGGCCTGTCACAGTAAGGAGACACTAACAGGCATGTTTCACTACAAGGCTGTCACTGTAAAGGAGACACTAACAGACATGTACCTAACAAGGGCTGTCACAGTAAGGAGACATAACGACATTACATACACTTACAAGGCTGTACAGTAAGGAGACACTATCAGACAGTGTACACTACAGGCTGTCACAGTAAGGAGCTAATATCTGACATGTACTCTACAAGGCTGTCACAGTAAGGAGACAATAACAGAATGTACACTTGACCTGCAGCCTTGATGATCTTCCAATAACTTGCTAGACCAGTGTGAGCTCCTTTCTGGTCAATGGTTCGACCATGAACAGATAGCAACTGGATATATGAAACATAACCACATGGTAGTCAGTTTGATTTGAATATGAACAGTCAGAAACTGAAAACATGAATATATAACCACCTGGTAGTCAGTTCAACTATGAAACAGTTAGTAAACTGAAATACAAGCAATAATATACACCTGGTAGTCAGTTTACCTTGAACAGTTAGTAACTGAAAACAAGAATTTATAAACCTCCTGGTAGTTCCGATTCAAACTATGAACTGTTAGTAAAACTGAAACAAGGAAATATATCCACCTGGTAGTCAGTTTTACCATGAACGTCGATAACTGGAAACAAGAAAATTTAAAACCATATGGTTGTCAGTTAAACCTGAATCAGTTCGTAACTGAAACAAGAAATAAAACCACAGAGTTAGTTAGTTGTTGAACAGTTAGCAACTGAAAAACGTTTGCTTAAAAAGAAATATTGAAAACAATACTAAGTCTGGAGGGGATAAAACCACAAAAGACAATTATTAAACACACAATTGTTACATGCTACATATCAACACTAAGATATGATGACTCATCTGAGCAGCACATGATGTAAATATGCACATTACAGGACGCGCTGCTATTGCATACCCCCCATTGCCCGTTATCAGTACATGCTGTCACGTCTGAAAAATTGGCTAAGCACTTGTTGGTTATTGTACTGTGTATGATTTTCATTTGCTATTTAGATTGAGAGATAATGTTGCGGTATGCCCGCCGGTCTGCAAAGGGCCACATCAGGGCTGTCTACCACGTTACATTCAACTCACCAGTCACAGTTGCTATTTCGCTATATATCATCAAACATATTCTGAATTGTGCATACCAGCTCAGCATTTTAGATCACTGTTGTTTGGGGTTAGTACCCCTTTTGAGCTTAACAGCATCAACTTGTCCTATTGTCCATGTTTGCCTGCCAAATGTATAAAACCCCTTGGAGGAGAAAAAAGACTTGGAAATTAAAAAGTCAGAAACTTTTAGGTTTTTTATTTTTCACTTTCCACTGTATGATTCAGTTGAGTAGGAATATACATGGGGGAAGATAACTCTTTATTTATTAACTTTGGTAGTTTTTATTCTTCCTTTCCTGTGTATGAACGGATTGGGTGGAAAATACTTGAAAAAAAGGTCATAAACTTATGTTACAATCTATACCACAAATGATAATTATTGGAAGAGTTATGAATTTGTTTTCAAACTGGTTCGCTGGTACTGTGGTTGGTAAGTTCATTACCTGACATCGGACCGCTTCCAGCATCTTGGCGTATTTCACGGTCTTCTCCAACCTTGGAAACATCGGATCTTGCAGGTGAGGGGCACTTTCTAGTTTCTCAATGGATGCTCATGACCTGGTCAGGTAAAAATCAAATCAAACAACTAATAAATGATAACCACATTTGACGGATCGAATTCCTCATTTTTACTTCAGCAGTATTGAAAAGTACAACATGATAATGAATCCAGTAACAGCAATGCAGGCGTTCATTAAAAAAAAAGAATAAAAATGTGACAAAGTCACTCAGAGAAAGTTGAAGAAAATAAATAATGACGTAGAGGGTTAACAAGTAACAACTTGATGAGTTAAAGGAGGTCACTCCCTTGTGTGAAATTAAACATTTTTGAAAGAAAATAAACATTTTATTCTTTTTTTTTTTCTAATGGAGGTAGTAAAGTACGGTTATAACAAACATTACACTACTAAGGTTTGTTGGTTTATTAAAAATAGCCTGATGGGAAACATTTCATGTTCAGCTCCCTAAGATATACATCCATTTATGTGAATCAGGCTAAGCCGGGGCTGAGTCCACCCAATATGGGTCCTGAGCATCAGAGGGTTGAAACCACTGCTTCCATACCACATCGGCATACCTGTCTTCCAATAGTGGTGCTATCTGGGCAGTTAATGCATGGCATCTAATCTAACAATCGTGTTTCCTAGCCGGGGCCTAGGCTCTATTGTCCGGCCTGCTTGAAGGCCAAGGAGGTTGGGGGGGGTGGGGGCTGGGGTGGGGAGTTGGGATGACAGGGGGATTAAAATTGAATGATATTACAAAAAAAAAAAAAGCTTATATTACAAAATATTGCTTTTTTGTCATTATGGCCCCAGTAATAGTTTAAGATTTTATGGATTGCCTGGTTTGCTTAAAAAAAACATCTACCATCTCTTATTCACTCTGTATTGTGTGTATGCTATGGTTGCCGTTATCTGCTTAAGAAAAAACAATCCTACGTCACTTTTCTTCTCTCTCTCCTGATGTACATGCATGCGTGCTGTGTGCCGTGTGCGTGGATTCAACAACAAATATGTTGTTCCTTCGATTATACTTACCAAGGAACGTTGTCAAGGTCAGTGCAGCATTTCCTTGTTTGCCTGGCTTTTGACGTAACAATCAACACTTCCCTATCTGTGTGATTACCAACCACATGATTCACTTTTGTCCAGACAAACTTCTATTGTGAAAAGTAATAAAAAAGAGAGAAAAAAAAGCCTTCACCCAAGTTTCTCCAAAAAAGGTCCCACTCATCCGGCAGGTAAGGCTCCATTAGGGCCACGGCGGGGCAATGCTCTGGAGGGCAGCCAAGGTTCAAGTCCCACAGGGTCTCAGTGGTCCTCGGCCATCTTGGCGCCTTCAGGAATGTGTTCCACATCATTGGCACACAGAATACTGAAACATTCAACTTCTCCTCCAAATCAGGTGGAAATTTATTTGTACTAAAGATGTGTATGTGTTACCTGGCAAGCTGTCCTATGGCAGTGCAATCCTTTCAGCGATGCTTGAAATTACCTCACCTTACCACATAACTAATATCTTCTTTTTTCTATAGATGGTGAAGTCTGCACAGAGAAGTAAAGATGGTCTCTCTCTGGCTTTTTAGTGGTGTTTTTATTTGTGTGATTCTGGTGTGTGACTCGTCTTGTTTAAATAATCCTGCTGGTGCTTGTGGTTCTTGGACTTGGGGTGTCCCCACGGCTCATGAGGCAATGTCAACCCATGTTCAGAACA
>CM031595.1:179206828-179211828 GCA_018398815.1 Conus ventricosus
AAAAGAAATAGCGGCGGGAGGGTGGGGGTGAGATGGGGGGGGTGGGGGGGAAGGAAGGGGGGGAAGAAAGAGACGGAGGGGAAGAGAAGGCAGGAGCGGCAGTCTAAAATTCAAGACAACTGTTCACCAACATTTCAGACAACTGAACTCACGCATGATGGAAGAGCTTGAAGAGATGTCACGGACATAGGAAGTTGGACAAGGATATTTTTCAGCCAGTTCCAAATACTCCTCGGCCATTTCCCAGATTGCTGGGGACAGACGTGGAAGAGAGCCGGATTGTGCAGGTTTCCTCTAGAGGACAAGCAGCATGGCTACCATTCAAGATCCTCAACCTCTTATCATTCAGATTTAAGGAATTTAAGTAAATCGCCAGATAACAGGGACAAACAAATGAACAGGGACAAAAAGCAAATTGCCTGAAGAAGACCTAAGAGGTCAAAGACATCATGTTTTGTCTTGTAATTTGTTTGTCCCTGTCATCTGGCGGATTTACTTTCATTTCCTTTTACAATTTGCTTTAATTTCTACCTGCAGTCATTCACTTCCAACCTTCTTTCTGATCAGCAGGGGAAATAAATCGATGAATATTACATGCAGCTTGGGATTTAACATGAACAAAAACAAATAACAAAAACCGTTTCATCTATTAAGAGACTAAAACAAAGAAACAGACTGTAGAGTCAATGAAGATAACAATCAAATAAGCACACAAAACAAGGTACAAAGCTACGCTTAACACCAACACAAACTGATGTGACTCGCTTAACACCAACACCAAAACAGATGACTACGCTTAACACCAACCAACACAGATGTGACTTTGACAACCTGTCTGTTCGATGTATAACAACAATCAGGTCAAAGTCTACCGTAACACCAACACAAAACAGTCTGGATTTTTGACAAACCTGTCGTTTCAGATGCTATAAATATTGAATTTCAAAATTGCACAAAACACACCCCGAGTGGACATGGCAGCAGCAGCCTGCGTCAACAGAAAGTGGATGTCCACTGCTCCCGTCTGTCTCTGACTGTGTCACTTCTCCAACGTCTGCCTTTACTGGCATTCTCACACTGAAACATCTGGGGAGAAGTGTTCTGGGCATTAGTGGCTTGAAAAGACATCTAATGAAGCACTGTGACTGTCATGTTGAGAATCACCGTTTGCATTGGTATCAACTTCTACCCCCACATCACTTTGACTCACATCTGCAATGAGGTGCCTATGACCCATATAAGTTACACTGGCTTTACTGTGTGTTTTTACCGTTTATCCATTACGAGAGTGCAGTCGCCCATGCCCATGCAGGTTACACTGGCTTATTGTGTGTTTTTACCTGTTTACCATCTACTGAGGGCAGTCGCCCTGCCATGCAGTTAACTTGGCTTAATTGTGTGTTTTACTGTTTATTCTTACTGGAGTGGTCGCCATGACCATGAGAGTTACAGGCTTATTGCGTGTTTTTATACCTGTTCATCCATACTGAGGTGCAGTCGCCATGACCATGCAGGTGTTCACTGGCTTTATTGTGTGTTTTTACCCTGTTCATCATCTTGTGAGTGATTCGCCCATGACCATGAAGGTTACATGGCTTTATTGTGTGTTTTTACCTGTCATCCATCTACTGAGAGTGCAGTGCCATGACCATGCAGTTCAACTGCTTTATTGTGTGTTTTAAACCCTGTTTATCCATCTACTGAGAGTGCAGCGCCATGACCATGCAGGTTACACTGCTTAGTTGTGTGTTTTTACCTGTTCATCATCTATGAGAGTTGCAGTGCCATGACCATGCAGGTTACACTGGCTTTTTGTGTGTTTTTACCCTGTTATCCAATCTGAAGTGCAGTCGCCCATGACCATTGCAGGTTAACTGCTTTATTGTGTGTTTTTTCCCTGTTCATCATTATGAGAGTTTGCATCGGCATGCCATGCAGGTTACACTGCTTTATTGGTGTTTTACCTGTTTTATCCATCACAGAGAAGTGAAGTAGCCATGACCATGCAGGTTTACATGGCTTTATTGTGTGTTTTACCTGTTCATCCATACTTGAGAGGCTCGCCATAGACCCCACTTGTCACAGTCCTGCAGGGTTTACACTTACCAGATGTTAGTGCGACGACCATATCAGTGCCCTGCCTACCAAAACCTTTTCAAGAAAGGACCCTCATGACCTGATCAAAGAGCATAGTTCTCTTTTGTCCTTTTGCTGCACACTCACCAAAATCACTCCAGACTGTAGCTGGATTTTGACAAAATACCAATTTCATCGAGACTTCCAAAGTTCAGATGTATTGATCATTTGTTCTCTCGAGCTTTGGACATCTAGGATCAAACAAGATACTAGCATCTTGCTCTATCTTTGTGTGTACGTGTTGCGCTTACACCTCTAACTGACGGTACAACACAAAGGGCCATAAGACAAGAGGGGTACCGCAGCTTGACCCCCTGGACACCTTCCTTCCACAGCGATGGACTCGTCCAGATACTGGATGTTCCGTTTGGGAAACACAGGGTATGGACACCCCCTCTTTTGCAACACAGCACAAGATGGCCTATTTACCGCACCATACTGAATAAACATTCTGACAGCAAAAGTTGTAGAGAAGTCAAAATGCAGAGCCAACAACACTGCAATCTCATTATGACATCACGTAACTTTTACAATAGCTATCGCCAGTTCTACTATTACTGAGTTTGGCTATGCTTTTCCCTGTCTGCTAGTTCTACTATTACTGATGCTTGCTAATGCCTTTTTCTAGTCAAAGTGTACACTGTCAACTTATACATTTAACTACTGCACCTCCAGCCACTTCTGATATCACTGAAGTCTTGTTTTCCCATTTATGTGTGACAGTCACTGACTAAATATTAATGCAGTTCAACTGAGTTAATTTATATATCCTTCCATGTACATAAAATTTCTCTAAATTTCAATATGGCTAAGGATCTGTGTCACAAGAATCAATATGAAATAAAACTTTCATCCTTTTTTTAATCAGTTTCGGAGCAGAATGTATTGAACGCCTTATTGCTGGTTTGTAATTGTATGTTATTTATATTTCTTTTTATGTGATTGGTAACAATTGTACTTAATGTTAAAGATATTTCTCAATGGAGTTTTAACTCCTGTAATCTGCTGTTTGGTAACAGTTGTACTTGATGTTAAAGATATTTCTCAATAGAGTTTAACTCCTGTAATCTGCTGTTTGGTAACAATTGTACTTGATGTTAAAGATATTTCTCAATAGAGTTTAACTCCTGTAATCTGCTGTGTTGCTTTCATTTCTTTTCTGAAATAATGGCTTAGCCCAGCATACATTTTATATATATAAGGCTATAACAATAAGGAGCTAATAACACATATGTCCACTACAAGGCTGTCACAGTAAGGAGACACTAACAGACATGTACACTACAAGGCTGTCACAGTAAGGAGACACTAACAGACATGTACACTACAAGGCTGTCACAGTAAGGAGACACTAACACAAAGTCACACTACAAGGCTGTCACAGTAAGGAGACACTAACACATATGTACACTACAAGGCTGTCACAGTAGGAGACACTAACAACATGTACACTACAAGGCTGTCACAGTAAGGAGACACTAACAGACATGTACACTACAAGGGTGTCACAGTAAGGAGACACTAACAGACATGTACATACAAATGTACAAGGCTGTCACAGTAAGGAGACACTAACAGACATGTACACTGCAAGGCTGTCACAGTAAGGAGACAAATAACACATATGTACACTACAAGGCTGTCACAGTAACTGAGTAGGAGACACTAACACATATTTACACTACAAGGCTGTCACAGTAAGGGAGACACTAACACATATGTACACTACAAGGCTGTCACAGTAACTGGTAAGGAGACACAACACATATGTACACTACAAGGCTGTCACAGTAAGGAGACACTACAAGTAACATATATGTACACTACAAGGCTGTCACAGTAAGGAGACACTAAACAATGTACACTACAAGGCTGTCACAGTAAGGAGACACTAACACATATGTACATACAAGGCTGTCACAGTAAGGAGACACTAACACATATGTACACTACAAGGCTGTCACAGTAAGCCGAGACACTAACACATATTACACTACAAGGCTGTCACAGTAAGGAGACACTAACAACATGTACATACAAGGCTGTCACAGTAAGGAGACACTAACACATATGTACATTACAAGGCTGTCACAGTAAGCGAGACACTAACACATATGTACACTACAAGGCTGTCACAGTAAGGAGACACTAACAGACATGTACACTACAAGGCTGTCACAGTAAGGAGACACTAACAGACATGTACACTACAAGGCTGTCACAGTAAGGAGACACTAACAGACATGTACACTACAAGGCTGTCACAGTAAGGAGACACTAACAGACATGTACACTACAAGGCTGTCACAGTAAGGAGACACTAACAGACATGTACACTACAAGGCTGTCACAGTAAGGAGACACTAACAGACATACATTACACTACAAGGCTGTCACAGTAAGGAGACAATAACAGACATGTACACTGACCTGACAGCCTTGATGATCTTCCAACATGCTAGACCAGTGTGGACTCCTTTCTGGTCATGGTTCGACCATGAACAGTTAGCAACTGGAATATGAAACATAACCACATGGTAGTCAGTTTGAATATGAACAGTCAGAAACTGAAAAAAATGAATATAACCACCTGGTAGTCAGTTCAACTATGAACAGTTAGTAACTGAAACAAGCAATATAACCACCTGGTAGTCAGTTCTACCATGAACAGTTAGTAACTGAAAACAAGAAATATAACCACCTGGTAGTCAGTTCAACTATGAACAGTTAGTAACTGAAACAAGAAATATAACCACCTGGTAGTCAGTTTCTACCATGAACAGTCGATAACTGAAAACAAGAAATATAACCATCTGGTTGTCAGTTAAACCATGAACAGTTAGTAACTGAAACAAGAAATATAA
>CM031595.1:179216828-179219950 GCA_018398815.1 Conus ventricosus
CGAAGAACATGAGGAGATTAGAATGGAAACCCTTAGAAGAGAGAAGAGCTTTTATCAAACTTATCATCTTCTTCAAAGGCAGAGCTAAAGTAATTGATATTCCAATGGAACAACTAGTATTGAATAAAAGTAGCACCAGGAGTGGCGGTCAATGTTATACCATACCTGCATCAAATATTGACAGCCACTTACATTCTTTTTATCCCAGTTCTGTACGGCTGTGGAACTCACTGCCGGGTGCCATCAAGATTGCCACAAATGCAATCTCATTTAAAAAACAAATTGATTCGACAGTTTTGAGATCTGCATATTGACGATTTTCTATTTTTACTTCCCCAGATATTTTACTATTACCTGGGCCTGAATTTGGCCATTGCTTTTAACTTCTTGAATATCGAGTGCGACCCTTGTTGCCAAATTTGCTCCAGGGGCCAACAGTCTGAGTCGCACTGTTTTATGTTATTTTATTTTACTTTTTAACATGCGCGCTGGTGACCTACTCGTTTTTGAGTGAACCAGTATTTTAGGAAGAAGAAGAAGACTCACTGTGTGAGTGAGACAGAGAGAGAGAGTACATTTGTGAGTGTGTGTGTGTATGTGTGTGTACACGTGTGAGTGAGTGTTTACATGTGTGTACACTGTTTGTTGGTCTCAGCGTTCTGTATTCGCGCGCTGGTGACCTACTCGTTTTTGAGTGAACCAGTATTTTAGGAAGAAGAAATGTTAGAGTTCACCTGAACAATGAGGGGCCGGTCTTCTTGGCAGGACTGGAGAGAATCTCTGCGGTAGTTTGCGTCTCGCACAAACACCGAGGCGTGTAACATAGGCGTGTAGCACAGGTCTGCCCCATAACGTCGACTGAGCATCCGCCACGCCAGTTCACTCTGATCCACCATGGGAGCAACAACAAGTTTCGCGGAGCGCAGCGTGGTTTTCCAAAACTGAAAACCCTCTGGCTTACCCATGTTTGCCTTGGACTGGTTCTCGTTGATAACGCTGTCGCACATTTTTGTGAAAAATGAATTATAGGTTATTTCTGAATGGATTACTCAGCCTGTCAAAATAGTTGACAAAAAAAGTTGCATGAGGTTGACAAGCCATGTGTAACGGAACCGGAAATGTGAAGGCAAAAAGTACGGTACCTTTCGTAGTCAATAGTTTACAAATCAGAAAAGACACACTATGCACAAAATGTTTGCACAGCAGGCCTTTCAATGTTTATTTGATCTATGTGTATGACCTGACAAAGTGATTCAATGCAGTTGCACCCTGTTGTGTGTGTGTGTGTGTGTGTGTGCGCGCGCGCGCGCGTGGCGCGCACGTACAAGCACGCACAACTACCGCCAGAGCAAAAGAGAATGACGAACGTTCAGAATCAGCGCTAATTGTCTCACTTTTTAAGTCCCATCTTCATTACATTATTTCGACAGTCCGGATATCAAGGACCAAATGCAGTTTGTGGTCAGTGTTTTGAAATCACGACTTCACAGCCGTTTACAATAAGGTCTGTGATAACAATTAAGCTCAGAGTAAGTGTGACACTTTATATTCCAGTGGTTGAAATGCTTGTTGAGGATGTTTTGAAGGTGTTAATATCATATCATCTTTTGATGTAAGCAGGGGGGGGGGGGGGGGGACGGTGTTCCATAAACGTTCAATATTTACTGGTAAATGAAACAATAAACTGTCCTCTGTAAATATGGATCTATTCAATAAAGACTTTATCTGCATTGTTTTGTCATATCACAGATTGATAATCTGAAACTTATAAGCTTTTTGACAGTTGAATAACATAATTCAAATTCTTATTGCCTTTAACCCACTATAAGCTGATGATCCAGGCAGCATTTCAACTAACTGTCAATCCGGAAACCCTTTTGTAGTGTCAGAATCTTCAGCTGGTTGAAGGTGCACAGTTATGAAAGAAGAAGATTAGAATTATTGCAGCACATTTGCTTATGAATAATTTTGAATTCCTTGTCCTAATTTTGTTGCTTTTCTTTGCATCTTCACGATATGGACGCCATTACCTCAATCCACGTGCTTTAAGAGTGGAAATGTCTTCTTTTTTTTCTTTTTCTTTTTTCTTTTTTCTTTTTTTTTCTAAAAGCGAGCGTTATCTTTCATTGAAATATTCAAGGTTATCGGTTATGAGCTCAGTGTTTCGTGACGCCAAATTCGTCATACTCATGCTTCTATGTCTTTAAAGTATTCTTGCAGGTTAAGTATATATTTTGAAGGTGTTGATATTCTGGGCTCTTTTGGTGTACAACTGGCAACTTGTTCCATAAAAGTGCAGTTTTCAATTTAAATGATCTTTTACAATACACCCTCCTCCTTCCTCCTCCTTCTTCTTTAGTAGTAGTGGTAGTAGTAGTAGTAGTAGTAGTAGTAGTAGTACTAGCAGTAGCGGTAAAAGTAGCAATGATAGTAGTAATTGTAGCATCGTTATTATTGCTGTCACGAGTTTGTCACGAGGCCTACGACGATTGACCCATCTAGGATGGTGGAATTGTTCATTTGGTTGTTATCGTCGTTATTGTCGTATATCCGTCCCTTAATGTGGCTTGTGGTGTGGTTGCACCTTTGGTGTAGTTCAGCTCAGGTTAGGTTTACTTTCTCTCTCTCTCTCTCTAATTCCACTGCCCGTGCAATTCATCCTGCAGGTTCACGGGTGGCTGGTATCTTTTTCTTGTACTGGCTGTCTATCGGCCTCTCACCTGTCTTGTAACCTGCCGCACGTGTAACATTCCTCTTAGGCTTGAGGTATGCTCACTGTGACGTAGCGTGGCATGTTGGCTGCCATCGTTGAGGGAGGTTTTCTCTTCACTCGAGCGGAAGATGTCTCTGGGAGCGCCTGCTCCGGTCTTGGTTCTTCACCTTATCGTCGAAGGTACAGTCGGTACCTTCATTTCCTACAGTCGGCCTGTAGGAGAGAGACATCACTTCTTCTTTTTTCCGCATCTGCGCCTCTGTCCTCTCGACTGGACAGAGGGCAGAGAGAGTCGTTTGACCCGCCTCTTCGGGGTCACCCACGGGTAGCTGGTAAGCATCAGTTTCGTGGTTTGTTTGTTTTGGTTTGTGTTGTTAGCCGGCTTATCTCTCTTTGCGCATTTTCTTTT
>CM031595.1:179228323-179278715 GCA_018398815.1 Conus ventricosus
GGGCCGGGGCCCCCAGCCGGAAAAAAAAAACAAAAAAAAAAAAAGCAAGTGGGTAACATTGCTCCCTACACAAGTAATTTATTCAAGACTGGCCGCCTTTAAACTGATTAAAATCAGACAAATACATTTTCAAGACTGGCACAGCTTTAACTTGTTTAAAGTCAACAAATAAAGACGAACAATCTATAGGGGGAAAAAACAAGGCAGCCTACAACTGAACTGTCCACTAAAAGACTTGCAAAGATTGACTTAAGGAGGGGCAGTTCGAAGATGGAAAACTGGAACAGAAAAAGAAAATTTTACAGAAGAAAACCTTCACTAGCTGCACAAGGAACCATCGCAATCCCTTTTGAAGCAGATATATTTGCCTTTTTTATACAAATATATCTGCCTTCAAAAGGGTTTGCAATGGTTCCCTTGTCATTAGTGAAAGTTTTCATATCTGTAATGTTTTCTTAATTTCATGTTCCCAGTTCTCCATCTTCGAACTGCCCCCCCCCCCCCCCCCCCCCCCCTCCCTCCTTAAGTCCAAATTTTGGGCCAAGTCATATTGTGGGGACATTCATTGTTGGCCTGCGCTTGTTTTTTTCCCCCACTATTAGATTGTTCGTCAAATGAAATTTGTCTGACTTTATTCAAGTTTAAAAGGCTGTGCCAGTCTTGAATAAAATTACTCTGTGTTAGGTTTCTTATGGGAGCAAACGTTACCCCCACTTGTTTACTGTTTATTGTTTACTGTTCCCTGCCTCATTTCATTTCCAATTTAAAAAAAAAAATTTAAAAAAACCCCACACAATAGGGCTTTTTTTTTTTTAATTTGTTAATTCGGTCTCAAAATGCACAGATTGCACAGAATTGAATGTAGAAACCCCAAAAATTTTCCGGGCATGCCCCCGACCCCCTATACTTTTCCTCTTTTTCCTTTATGGAGATCCCACCCCTGTTAATGGAAAACATTTTTTTTGTTTTATTTTCCAGATTTTTCTGACAGAAATTCAGTGGATGTGGGCTATTGCTTGGAGGGGGGGATGGGGATGGAATGTAAGATATCATCATTGTCAAAAATTTTGTGGGGGGGAGGGGGGGGGTTCATTTCTTTTTTCTTCTTTTTTTTTTGAGTTGCTTTAAAATGTAAAGCTTTCAACCGTGCATGTTCACAAACCCATCAGGATTGTGTTACAGTGTTATAAAAGTGTGGGGTTGGTTTTTGGGGATTTGGGGCTACCAGTGTAAAGGCACTGTGTGAAATAGACAATGTAAACAAAGAAAAAATACAAATGTAAACAGATCTCGACAGCACGTTTTTGGCAGGACATGTCGGATAACAGAAACAGCAGGTCCCATTGCCATTGGGATTCACACCCAGTGCTGACTTAGATCATTTTCTTAGATCACTATATTTCATTTTTCATGGAAAAATTAAATTTAGTGTGTCTTTAGTATCGTTCTTTGTTCCAGAATGACCTCCTCCCCTTCCTCCCACTTTTGTTTTTCCTAATGAGTAGTTGTAATCTGTTTATGATCTATTTTTACACATATTAGTATGATGGTGTGTGTGTGTTTTTTTACCCACACTGTTAGTGTTACTACCTTGCTTTCTGACTCTGTGCACCAAGATTCTGACTGGCACTACCAAGTTGCTGTCACAGTGTGTTTGAACCAGGTGGTGGTCATCGTCATCAACACTTCTGACACATTTGTTTCAATGTCCAAGGTTGGATGATCACTGGCAGCTTCGTGTTGCTTTATACTGTTATTAAAAGCCGACTTCATATTTTGGTCAAAGTTCAGAAACAAAGCAATGTAAACAAAAAAGAAAAAAAATCTGTCAATCTCTCTGTCTATATTATACTATATATATGTTGTGTGTGTGTTCACAAAATGCAAGCATGATACCAGTCTAGGCCCGTGGCTGCTAGGAGTGTCTTCCCTTTGCACAGTCTGTAAGGACATCCCTTCACTCAACTCTTGCCACAGAAACTGTATAGATGACAAGGGCATCAAAGAAGAATACTACTTGAAATGTTTTTAGATTGGGTTTGAAGGATGAGAGTGGCTGGCAGACAGAGGTAGGCAGTGAGCTCCAGACGCGTGCAGCAGAAACACTGACAGCTCTTCCACCAGTCCTCTGTAAAGTTGGCCAACACTGAACTGACGCATTTCACTTTGGTACCAAAGCACACCGCCGCACTGTCATTGATGCTACACAAGACTACACCCGAGTATCTTATAAAAACATGGTCAGACTTCACTTCTGCAAAGATGACACATCAGTGTTCAGATCTGACGCTGCGATTCTTACAAAACTTAAGTTTTACAAAAGTGGAAGCACGTGTGATAAATATAGCATGTGGCAACTCTGAAATCCCCAAAGTTAGACTTGCCAGAAATATTGCAACTATCGTCTGTTTCATAATGAGAAGTGGGCTGGCCGGCTGAAGTCTGTTGGCATTTGAGGTGATCACAGACCGTTTTCCCCTGAAAATGCCATTGGTGTATTTTTAACTAAACTGCATGTCTACAAAGGTGTGAGGAGTGCCGGGGAGAGCTTCCACATTTTGTAAAAGGGGGGGGGGGGGGGGGGGGGGTGGGGGGGGGGGGGGGGGGGGGGGGGGGGGGGGGGTGGGGGGGGGGGGGGGGGGGGGGGGGGGGGGGGGGGGGGGGGGGGGGGGGGGGGGGGGGGGGGGGGGGGGTGGTTCTGGGCTGGGGGGGGGGGGGGGGTGTGGGGGGGGGGAGGGGGGGGGGGGGGGTCGGGGGGGGGGGTGGGGGGATGGGGAGGGGGGGGGGGGGGGGGGGGGGGGGGTTTTTCCTAATCCAGAGCCTGTTGTGTTTTAGTATCTGTGAAAGTCCTCCAACAAATATTTGGCTCTATCCCCACATCTCAGATCCTTTTTTTTTTCCTCAAAATCATCCTTAGCCCCCTATCTTCGCAATCGCTTTCTGTTGACGATTCAGACATAGCGAGACGTGATTGCCTGTGCAAAATCTAACAAAAATTGTCGCTCTTTTGGCCACAAGCACACCTAGACAACCTAGTGGTTACACACCGCAAGTGCAATTAGCACTCAGAACATTGTAGACTAGTTTTGACCTTTTTTTTTCCAGCTGGATTTCACCATAAATCTGTAAAAAAAAAAAAAAAAAAAATACAGTGAAATCATATGGGTGAACAGGTCTGTGAGTGTCACTCGTGGTGGTTCCAACACCACGACATGGCGACATGCCTTGTCACCGATCGGCAGTAGTAAACCAGCCGTCCATGTGGTTGGAGTAATGGTAGTTCAGAAATAGAGAGCGTGTGTGCGTGTGCATATGTGTATATTGTGTGCGAGCGTGCATGTGTAAGATTTGGGGTTTGGTTAAGGTGGAAGGTTAGGTTAGGTAGGAGGCTGGGAAATAAGACATACAATATTCTTGAATTCCAATCTTCACTTGTTGAAGGGATGGAAGCGGGAGGTTGGTTTCATTCCCGATTGTTACCCTTTTGTTACTTTGGTTCACACCAGAGAAGGCGGGGCAGGATATCGCTGTTGTCGGTGTCAAGTCTGTGAGTTGTTGTGGTAAATTGTCGTGTGGTTGCATGAGCAACAACTAGTCCGTTGGTCCGGCGTGTCAGCTCTGCGGAGGGATACGCTGCTCTGACCAATCGCTGTTTTGTGTTGTGAATAGAGTTCGCTTGATTCCGACCAGGTCGGAATGCGTTGGGGTAGCTTCACTTCGGTCCCCTGGTGTTCGTCGAGTGGACGCGCCTTGTAGTTGCGGCGGCAGCGCCGTTAGTTGAGCTGAGTGACTTCGAGTCATAGTTAGTGCCAGGTCCTCGTCGGGTCTGGTGTGCCCTTGGCCTGTGCAGGTTCTGTGTCGTCTTCGTTGGCAGCCACTTGTTAGCCAGTTGTAGAACGGTGTGGTTGATCGTCTGTCTGTCCAGGTTGGTGATCCGTTATGTTCGTGGTGTTGTGGTTCGTCGTGTCTTGTATTGTGCCGGGTTCTGTGTCGTCTTTGTTGGCAGCCACTTCAGCCAGTTGCAGAACTGGTGTGGTTGAACGTCTGTTTGTCCAGGTTGGTGATTTGTTAGGTTCATGGTGGTGTTGTTCGTCATGTTGTCTTGTATTATGGCGAGTTGTACTGTAGTTGTCTCATGTTATGTTTAGTTGTATTATGTTTGTTGCGTATACTGGTTGTCTAGTATGATGTCGTCTTGGTTCTGTGATTGAAACTTGTCAGCCGGTTTGTGTTACCTCTTTCTGTATATTCTGTAAGTAGTGTACAAGTGGTTCCAGAGTTCGATTGTCATGTGACAGTTTGGCTAGACAGTGTGGGTAGATATAATAACCGTTGATGGACGGTGATGTAGATATTGGTGTGAGTAGTTCATGTTAATTTCAGGGGGTCAGTAAGAAGGAAATACGAGGTTGCATTGTGTTGAGGATCATAGTGTGAGTCAGTGCAGATGTGTCTGCGTGAATCGTAAAGGGATTGTGCTCAATTTCAGTTGAAAAGTAGTGGTTCGTTGAAGTTGAGTAACGTTTCGGAGTTGACCTGCACAGCATTGGAATTGGTTAACTGTGCAGTGGGGCCAAGGTAATTGGTAGTCGAATGGTTTATACTGGAGTACGGTCGTGACTATTCAATTCATATTGGTGTCTTTTCACTTTCGTTACGAGTCTTGGTTTCTCGACGCGGGTGTCGTGCGCGTGCAGACTGTATTTGTGACGTACGTATTTGGTACAGGACAGTGAGTCCATATGGTTAAAGGTGGTTTTGGTTTTTTTTAAAGTAAAAGACAGTCGACACACATCAGGGATGTATGTGTTTTTGACATAATAGGGTTGGAGAAAGATATTTAGTTGTAGGGAGACAGTCCCATTATGAATTTTAGTATCGGAAAGAAGGGTAAGGTAAAGTTTAAGGCGGGTAGTTCAGCAGTTGATAGGATAAAAACGAGGGTGTGCAGCAGGTAATATTGTATGAAGTATGGTTGGGTTGGCATAACAAGATCTACCACTGGGTTGTCTGACAATAGATGACATGAGAGTGGGGTGCTGGATGGAAATTTTGGCGAACAAATCATGTGTTGATATATGATTATAATTGACAGTGCAAAGAGGGATGAAATGTGAAGGATTGTGGCTGCGAGCCGATTCTTTTGTATGAATATGCTAGGACTGTGAACCGTTAGAACTTGATAAGTTCTTTTTGTTGTTGTTTTTTAGATGTGTAATTACTACTGACTACTGTGTGGAAACATTCCTTGTGAGATTGCCCATTTCCTAGTTTATTTAGTATTTCCTAAGGGGACCCATGGATCCGTGTTGGATTGCTTAGATGGTTTTATTTCTCCGAGAATTATGTGCGAGTCATAATTTCAGATGTGTGAGCCATAATTTCATGTGTAATAGCGTGGATGGGGCTCAGGGAGAATATTGTTTTGCTGCTGTGGTAAGGGTTGGCAGGAAATGGATCTGATAACCCCAAAGTAACGGGTTGGGGGGTGTATTCGAAATTCAAGGGTCATTCTCATGCCCGAGTGGGAAGTAGGCAAGGGAGATGGAGAGTTAAAGATTTACCAGGTAGCTTATGGGCCTTATGACTCGGGTAGTAGCAAAATTACAGTGGTGGCCTACAGTTGTGTTAGCAGTATCCTGTTCCGTCCTGAGGCTGGGGCCAGATCACCGCAGTCTGCTGCCGCGTGCTGGCAGGTGAGCGCGGTTTCCCGTTGCCTGCTGCTTTCCCGGGAGAGGGAGACCATCCAGGCCGTCGGCCATCTGTGGGCAGCTCTCCGCCTGCTACCGGGGTTCTTCCGGGGAGTTCTCCAGCCACCTGTTGCTCTTCCCGGTTCGAGCGTCCTGTGAGAGGGCGCCGCACCAGACCTTCTCTCACCCTCAGTGTCCGCGGGGCCTTCAGAGGAGGAGGCGTCCTTCGAGCCCCGACTCGTCGAGAGGGCACTGCACCAGGCTTTCCCTCAACCGTTGTGGTCCGGCGGGGCCTTCAGAGGTGTTGGCCAGCGCGGGGAGGAGTCAGACTGAGGAGCCACGGTCGCCGCCGGGTGCAGAGTCTTCGGGGAGTCGGACTGTGGGAGGCCACGGTCAGCACCGGAGTGCAGTCGTCCGGGAGGCGTCAGCCTGTGAGGGGCCGAGTACAGCGCCGAGGACTGGAGCTCTCCGGGCCGGGATGGGTTGTCCCATGGGCGTAGTATAAAGGGTATAGTGTTAGGCAGTAGGGTTAAGTGTGTAGTGTTAGGTAGTAGAGTTAAGGGTGTTAGTTACTGCCTCCTTTTGGGACGTAGTGGCCAGCACAGTGTAGGGTACTTGTCGTTGCCTCCCTTGGGGACGCAGTGACCAGTGCGGTAGTAGTCCCGGGTCAAAGGAGAAGGGTGGGTCCTGGGAGAGGTGTGGGTGGTAGTAGTTTAGATATTAGAGTCCCTTGGTTTGTCCTTGTCCCTAGTAGTTAGTCACCACGTGTGCGGGCTATCTCTGCGTCCCTAGGTCGCAGTGATATACCGCAACTGGTGCTTTAGCATAGGTTAGGGGTCTCAGGGTCGTAGCAGGGTAGTGTGGGTCAGGGAAGAAGTGAGATAATGGTGTATGGGCGTGGATGGACGTGAGTGGTGGCGCCATAGTGTGTGTGTGAAATAAAGAAGTGCGCATGATTGTAAAGCTGTGTTATTGTGCTGTATTGTCTGCTCTAGTGTGTAATAGGTGTGGGAAAGGGTGGTAGGGCCGTCCGGCTTAGCGACCGTGACATGCCTCGACAGCCGACTACTGTGCACTCCAAATGTCTGTTTCTGTGTCAATAAAGTGCATTTAAAGTCACAGAGGTTTACTGTGGGATGTATGTTGTTAGCATGATTGTTAGGTTCTTACCTTTTTCGAGAAAAAATCAGTTCTTGATATTAGGAAGTTCATGATAGCAGTGTGGGTTTTTTTTGTTTTAATTGGAGAGTGAGAATTTCAGCAGAAGGGCCAATACTGTCAGAATGGCCTGGTCTTATCTCCCTTGATTTATGGAAATCAATGAATTGATCGTTGTGGAGAGTTTTTTTTTTCTTGGCTCCCATTTTAGGAGATTTAATATTTCTTTTCTGCGTGTTGACAGCCCAGAAAGGCCTGGTATGGTCGGCTGAGCTCTAATGATAAAACAATTAATTCTTTTCATGGTATGTAAATGTTGTATAGCATTGACTATAGTTAGTAGTTTGGAGTTTCAGTTGATGTAGATAGTGTTGGATAGAATGTCAATCATTTAGGAATAACTTTCCCATGTACCCAGCATTGAAACAGCCTGGTGCGACTTGTTTGTCAAAGAGGTGGGGGAAGAAAGGGGGAAGGAATGTCTTTGAACCCAACATCTGCACGTGATGTTCACATTTTTATTACTATCATTACCTTTGTAAATAAGAAATGTATCGTTATGTAAGCTTTCTGTGATGAAACAATGCATGCTTGTTCATCAGACTAGCCGCCCATCCATGCAAGTCTTTGGCTGAAATTGGACACAGAGTATTGCAAGGTATTTGTTGCAGAATGTTTGTTTGTTAGGATGTGTGTACTGGGTACTTGTGTTTTCATCACCGCATCTATAGGTCTCCCACAGAAGTGGAGTGGAATGGTAGAATTATCTACTGAATTGTGAATTTTTAGTGAATAACTCTTCATGACATTATGAAGTGAAAAGCACCAGTGTCTGTTGCAAGATGCATGTAGTTCCCAGGTACGGTGTTTGATGCTTGTTTTTGTGTTCATCATGAGGTTGGATTTCTTGAGGTTGAAAACCCTCTCTGTCCACCCACAGTAAATGGAAAACCCTCTCTGTCCACCCGCAGTAAATGGAAAAACCTCTCGTCCACCCGGCAGTAAATTGAAAACCCTCTCTGTCCACCCAGCAGTAAATTGAAAACCCTCTCTGTCCACCCAGCAGTAAATGGAAAACCCTCTCTGTCCACCCGGCAGTAAATTGAAAACCCTCTCTGTCCACCCAGCAGTAAATTGAAAACCCCTGTCCACCCAGCAGTAAATGGAAAAACCTCTCTGTCCACCCGGCAGTAAATGAAAACCCTCTCTGTCCACCCAGCAGTAAATTGAAAACCCTCTGTCCACCCAGCAGTAAATGGAAAACCACTCTGTCCACCCAGCAGTGAATGGAAAACCCTCTCTGTCCACCCAGCAGTAAATGGAAAACCTCTCTGTCCACCCAGCTGTAAATGGAAAACCCTCTCTGACTACCCAGCAGTAAATTGAAAACCCTCTCTGTCCACCCAGCAGTAAATGGAAAACCCTCTGTCCACCCAGCAGTAAACTGAAAACCCTCTCCGACTACCCAGCATAAATTGAAAACCCTCTATGTCCACCCAGCAGTAAATTGAAAACCCTCTCTGTCTACCCAGCAGTAAATGGAAAACCATCTCTGTCCACCCAGCAGTAAATGGAAAACCCTCTCTGTCCACCCAGCAGTAAACTGAAAACCCTCTCTGTCCACCCAGCAGTAAATGGAAAACCCTCTCTGTCCACCCAGCAGTGAATGGAAAACCCTCTCTGTCCACCCAGCAGTAAATGGAAAACCCTCTGTCCACCCAGCAGTAAATGGAAAACCCTCTCTGTCTACCTAGCAGTAAATTGAAAACCCTCTCTGTCCACCCAGCAGTAAATGGAAAACCCTCTGTCCACCCAGCAGTAAATGGAAAACCCTCTCTGTCCACCCAGCAGTAAATGGAAAACCCTCTCTTCCACCCAGCAGTAAAATGGAAAACCCTCTCTGTCCACCCAGCACTAAATGGTGCCTGATCAGCCCAGGGAAGGTGAAAGTGGCAGGAAGGATGCATTCCTTGACATTGTGCCCTAGACAGGGTGGCCCTCTTCACTGCCCTGACCTCAGGGGAGTGAAAGTGGCAGGAATGGGATGCATTCTTTAACGTTGTGCTCTAGACAGGTGGCCCTCTTCACTGCCCTGACCTCAGGGAGGTGAAAGTGGCAGGAATGGGATGCATTCCTTAACATTGTGCCCTAGACAGGTGGCCCTCTTCACTGCCCTGACCTCAGGGAGGTGAAAGTGGCAGGAATGGGATGCATTCCTTAACGTTGTGCTCTAGACAGGGTGGCCCTCTTCACTGCCCTGACCTCAGGGGAGGTGAAAGTGGCAGGAATGGGATGCATTCCTTAACGTTGTGGCCCTAGACAGGGTGCCCTCTTCAACTGCCCTGACCTCAGGGGAGGTGAAAGTGGCAGGAATGGGATGCATTCCTTAACGTTGTGCCCTAGACAGGGTGGCCCTCTTCACTGCCCTGACCTCAGGGGAGGTGAAAGTGGCAGGAATGGGATGCATTCCTTAACGTTGTGCTCTAGACGGGGTGACCTCTTCACTGCCCTGACAGCCATTAGATTATGGGACACTAAGTCCCCTTTTTTCCCTCCTGTTATCACCACACATCATTTCTGTCCACAAGGGCTTCCTGCACAGTCACTGTTTCGTTGATGTCCACCAAGAGATCTGTGCTTGTTCAGAACATGCAGGACAGGACAACAGCTAACAAGGGGATCTGTTATGATCTTATTAAGATTTTTTTTTTTTTTTTTTGTTAATGCTCTCCTGTTACGTGGCAAACTTAAAACAACTGCATCTCACCAAATTTTACTGTTTCAGTGATAAGCGTCCTTTGCAAACAGTCCACCTAAAACAAGATCACACATCATTTGTCAACAGATTTTATTGCAGACTAGCTTTTCCCACATAAATCTGCAATTGACATCACGCATATCTACAGTTATTTGGCTTCAATCACTGAAATTGTTCACTTGCTATACCATTTAAAAACAATTTTTTCAGTTAGATCAAAACCAAACAGACATCAGTTTCCCAGTAGCATAAAAGAATTGCTTGTAGCATTATTGAAATATGCTGCATTGAAGATTGCTGTTTTGTCCCAAATCATGAAAACCACTGTCATGTACTAGCTGTTATGTGTTGATTGTTTCACTTTGTTTTGTACGGAGAGTCTGACCAACAAGTCATACTGTAGGTGTGTGAGAGAGAAAGAGTGAAGTCAGAATCTCTAGCTTACAAATGTCTACTATCCCAAACTAGAACTGGGGGAGACGGGTTCTTTTCTTCAGAATTCTTGTGTGTTGTGTGCGCATTATGTCCGAGTTCAGATATGTACGTGTGTGTATACATCTGTCCCTGTGTTTGTATCACCTCAGTGGCATTATTCTCATGCAGATCAGTGTGACTGCTCCCCCCTGTCTCCGTGTGTGAATCACCTGAAAGGCATTATTCTCATGCAGCTCAGTGTGACTGCTCCCCCCTGTCTCCGTGTGTGAATCACCTGAAAGGCATTATTCTCATGCAGCTCAGTGTGACTGCTCCCCCCTGTCTCCGTGTGTGAATCACTTGAAAGGCATTATTCTCATGCAGATCAGTGTGACTGCTCCCCCCTGTCTCCGTGTGTGAATCACCTGAAAGCATTATTCTCATGCAGATCAGTGTGACTGCTCCCCCCTGTCTGTGTGTTGGTGTCACCTCATGACATTATTGTTATGCATCTCGGTGTGACTGCTTCCCCCTGTGTGTTAGTGTTTCTTCAGTGGCATTATTCTCATGCAGCTCATTGTGACTGCTCCCCCCTGTGTGTTAGTGTTACTTCAGTGGCATTATTCTCATGCAGCTCATTGTGACTGCTTCCCCCTGTGTGTTAGTGTTACTTCAGTGACATTATTCTCATGCAGCTCATTGTGACTGCTTCCCCATGCCCAACCACGTGCGGAATCGTCTTGTCACGGCTTGACTTCATCCTCACAGAAATCATTCGTGTCATGAGATGTCAAATCTGACCCACACTGATCTGGAAAGCAATCCTGACAGTGTTGTCCCAAGGGACCCCAGTTCAGATCCCCTGTACAGACTGATGCTGAAAGCTGTCAGGTTTGCCCTAGAGACCTCCCATTCTGACCCACTGTGTACAGATTCTGAACAGTCCTGAGGGTGTCTGTGGACCTCCATTCTGACCCACGTGTACAGATTCTGAACAGTCCTGAGGGTGTTCTGTGGACCTCCTATTCTGACCCACTGTGTACAGATTCTGAACAGTCCTGAGGTGTTCTGTGGACCTCCTATTCTGACCCACTGTGTACAGATTCTAAACAGTCCTGAGGGTGTTCTGTGGACCTCCTATTCTGACCCACTGTGTACAGATTCTGAACAGTCCTGAGGGTGTTCTGGGGACCTATTCTGACCCACTGTGTACAGATTCTGAACAGTCCTGAGGGTGTTCTGTGGACCTCCATTCTGACCCACTGTGTACAGATTCTGAACAGTCCTGAGGGTGTTCTGTGGACCTCCATTCTGACCCACTGTGTACAGATTCTGAACAGTCCTGAGGGTGTTCTGTGGACCTCCATTCTGACCCACTGTGTACAGATTCTGAACAGTCCCTGAGGTGTTCTGTGGACCTCCATTCTGACCCACTGTGTACAGATTCTGAACAGTCCTGGGGGTGTTCTGTGGACCTCCATTCTGACCCACTGTTACAGATTCTGAACAGTCCTGAGGGTGTTCTGTGACCTCCATTCTGACCCACTGTGTACAGATTCTCAGACCTGTTTACTTTACGCCTTTGGCGTAATAAATCACGATTTCAAACCTCCAATTACGCCATTACGCCTTCAAACATTAAATTCCGCCACGCGAATCGCCAAAACTACACGTTTCGAAAGCAATCATTCTCGTCGGTTCAACAACGCGATGGCCCGTTCACTCACTGTGCCGCCTGCGAAAGTTACAGTGTTCAGTTATTCCTTCATATCAGTGTAACCGAAAGCCAGCATTGCGGGCAGGCATGAGGTTGAACGTTTTAGTAAGGGAGATAACTTTCGCGGGTTGACATCATTATCAAAGATGGCGTCAAAGCGTGCTCAGCATGAGACAGACGACGATTCTGATTGCCGTGTTACGGAAGAAACAGTTCCTGAAAACCAAAAAAGGCACGAGTTGCTCAAAAATACCGCCAGGTATACAAGACAAGTATAACTGTCTTTTCCCATCAAGAAAAGGGCCGGGATATGTGCATTGTAGCATATGCAAGTCGGACTTCAGCTGTGAACATGGGAGAATGTTCGATTGTAAGAGACATGTGGGCACGGCTTCTCACAAGCAGTTCAATCGAAGCAGCTGGAAAGCAGAAATCTATCGCGAATTTCATGATCCAGAGCAAGCATGATGATTCTGGAAATTCATTGAAAAGATGACAACAAAAGCTGAAGCAAAGATGTGTTGGACATCCTGGCAAAAAATAACCTGCCTCCTCGCGAATGCTGACAAAGTTTGTCAAGGCATTTCAAACGATGTTTCCTGACTCCAAGATTGCTGCAAGAAAGTATGACTTAGAAAATTTGTTATGTATTAGTACCTTTTCCTTTATCTGTACATGCCCTTTTCTGAAATTTCAATTTGAATAGAAATAATATAAAAATAAATTATTGTTTTTTTTTAAATATCATCTCCATCTACTGATCTCACTCACTCACTCACTCACACACACACACACACACACACCACACACACACACACACACACACACACACACAGAGTGACACACACCTCACGAACACGCACACTTCACACACTTCACGCGCACACACAAATGTAAATCATGTTTTCGCCAGAATGTGCACCAGATTGCACCATTTTGCTTCCCCCAAAAAAATTTCCTATCTCGCGCGCTTCGCGCCTTCGATTACACTTTTCCCCCATAAGATATACACTTTTCAGTATTTGGGATTACACTTGGGTAGCCAAGGGGGTAAACAGGTCTGGATCTGAACAGTCCTGAGGGTGTTCTGTGGACCTCCATTCTGACCCACTGTGTACAGATTCTGAACAGTCCTGAGGGTGTTCTGTGACCTCCATTCTGACCCACTGTGTACAGATCTAAACAGTCCTGAGGGTGTCTGTGGACCTCCATTCTGACCCACTGTGTACAGATTCTGAACAGTCCTGAGGGTGTTCATTCCGACCTCTTCTACATTTTCACACTAAACCTCCCCCTTGCAGGTGGATGGAGATCTGTCCAAGAATTTTCCAGTTATTGCTGACAGTCGATAATGGTATGTGTCCATCGGCCTATCTGTACATGTGATGGAAGTGCTATTAAGACATGCCAAAGAGGTAAACTCAGAGCACTGCAACAGTAAACTGCATGTGCAGACAAGATTGTTCCATTGCATATTGTTTCAGTGTTCTCGTTCATGAATGTTTCTCTCATTCTTTTTGAAATATGCAGCATGTTGTGTAGACAAGATTTTCCCTGGTGTAGATGGGCTAGGTTTTCTGTGCAGTGGTTTTAAATGTGTGTAAAATTGTACAGGTTTGTCTTCACTGAATGTACAGACAGACATGATGAAATACAGAAATATATTATGAAATTCTCGATGGCTTCTTTTAATTTTTCCCTGTTCTTGTGACGCATGAATGCCGTTGATCCACTCAGTTGTGTCCATTTGTCACATTATTCTCATATTTTGTCACTCGCAATATACACTTGGCCTTTGACAGTGCCATAGTACAGAGTTGCCTACCGTTCCTGAGCAGCCGTATTTGATCCGGATCTAAGTAAAATATCCCCTTAGTCCGGAAAGTACGGTTATCGAAAGTATGCTCCTGAGAGTGTGAGTTCGAGCATGCGCAATGGAAACGCTTTGTAAACCAAGTTTTCTGATTGGTTGACCCACTTCACTTCACTTCCCTTCAAGCTCGCTGGCTGTGCTAGGCCTAGGCCTAGTAGGGCAGGCATTCAAGTTTCAAAATGGCCAGCAAGAGGAAGCAAAGCGATCAGTGTGGTTCGTCTGAAGATCGTTCTGAAACTCCACCACGGGATGTGAAAAAACCACGACGAATGCAGGCTTTCAAAACGGATTATTCCGAGAAGTGGCCCTGTTTAAAACCTGGACAGAAGGGCAAACATTCGGATTTTGCTCTGTGTGCAAGTGTGACTTTTCCGTCGCTCATGGTTGAACTGTCTTTCCTGACAAAAATCCTGTGTTCCTGATTTCTGAGACATTTGTTCCTGATGAGCAAATTTTGGGTAGGCATGTCTGATAGTACACTGCGTTCTGTGGACACGCAGCCCATTTCATAAGAAAATTTCACAGAAAATGCTTTGTGAAAAGAGTGGTTTAGAATCTGCATTTGTGATGCTGTTTGAACATGAAAACAACATGATCTGATCTTATCACTAGTTGCACAGATCTGTAACCCCAAGCGCTGTTGGAATATTCTATGTACCAAAACAGAGGCCCTGTTTAAGGCTGTCACTTAATACACATTTCACTTCACCACAAGCCATACCAGCTGTAACAAGAACCAGCCAACAGTCTTGGAAGGTAGTGACTCCCTGAAAGACACAGAAGGGAGAGGAAAACTAATCAACTGGCAGAAGGCCTGGAGTGACAGACCAGTAAAGCACCTCACAGTGGAATCAACTGGCAGAAGGCCTGGAGGTGACAGACCAGTATAGCACCGCACAGTGGAATCAAATGGCAGAAGAAGGCCTGAGGTGACAGACCAGTATAGCACCGCACAGTGGAATCAAATGGCAGAAGAAGGCCTGGAGGTGACAGACCAGTATCAGCACCTCACAGTGGAATCAAAATGGCAGAAGAAGGCCTGGAGGTGACAGACCAGTATCAGCACCTCACAGTGGAATCAACTGGCAGAAGGCCTGGAGGTGACAGACCAGTATCAGCACCTCACAGTGGAATCAACTGGCAGAAGGCCTGGAGGTGACAGACCAGTATCAGCACCTCACAGTGGAATCAAATGGCAGAAGAAGGCCTGGAGGTGACAGACCAGTATAGCACCTCACAGTGGAATCAGAATCGACTTTCGGAAGAACCCGGAACCTGTGCCAGACCTGTAATTAATGGTGAAGCTGTTGAACGAGTGAATGAGTATAAATATCTGGGAATGATTGTTGATGATAAATTAGTTTTTGATAAAAATGTTACTAAAAATCCATAAAATTTGCCAGTCAAGAATATTCTGTTGCAAAAGCTACGAAATATTGGTGTTAAACCTGTAATCTTACAAACTTATTACAGATGTTGTGTGAGTCATTGCTCACTGCTGTCTTTTATGTGCTGGTATGGAAGTTTGGGTGTGAAGAGCAAGCGAGTATTGAATGAATGTGGTGAATGTGTGTAGCAAAGTGATTGGAAGGAAGCAAGTTGGAATGCAAGAATTGTATGACAGACGAGTGGAGAGGAAAGCAAGAAGATTGCCAGTGATGATAGCCATGTTTTTAGCAAAATAATACGAAAATTTTACCATCTGGACGTCGTTTTAGGACCCTTAGAGTCAAATCTAGGGCGCAAAAAACTTTATACCCAGGTCGATCCATCTTCTGAATTCATGATGTCTTTGTACCATTTTTCATGCTTAGCGATGTGAAGGAATGCGAGAGAGAGGGAGAGAGAGAGAGAGGGAGAGAGAGAGGGGGAGTGGGGAGGTGCGAGAGAGTGAGAGCTTGTGGGTGGTTGAAGATGTTTGCTTGTGTGAAGATATGTGTATTTGCTTATAATATGTGCTTGTGTGTGTGTGTGAATATAATAATATATCTGCTTGTGAGTGTAAGCCTATGAGTGTGCTTGTGTAAGTGCATGTGCATGAGGTTTTTTCAAATGATTATAGTGTGTGTGTGTGTGTGTGTGGTGTGTGTGTGTGGTGTGTGTTTGTGTGTGTGTGTGTGTCGGACTGTATATGTAAATTCTATAAGTGGCCACTTGATGTGATGATTCTTGTTTTATGCATGTTGTCTTGTTATACTGTTTATTAGCACCTATCTTAATTTCTCATCCTTTGAGATAATAAAGTGTTCATATCATATATCAACTGGCAGAAGGCCTGGAGGTGACAGACCAGTATCAGCACCTCACAGTGGAATCAAATGGCAGAAGGCCTGGAGGTGACAGACCAGTATAGCACCGCACAGTGGAATCAACTGGCAGAAGGCCTGGAGGTGACAGACCAGTATAGCACCGCACAGTGGAATCAACTGGCAGAAGGCCTGGAGTGACAGACCAGTATCGGCACAGTGGAATCAACTGGCAGAAGGCCTGGAGGTGACAGACCAGTAAAGCACCGCACAGTGGAATCAACTGGCAGAAGGCCTGGAGGTGACAGACCATATAGCACCGCACATGGGAATCAACTGGCAGAAGGCCTGGAGGTGACAGACCAGTATAGCACCTCACAGTGGAATCAACTGGCAGAAGAAGGCCTGGAGGTGACAGACCAGTAACGGCACAGTGGAATCACTGGCAAAGGCCTGGAGGTGACAGACCAGTATCAGCACCTCACAGTGGAATCAACTGGCAGAAGGCCTGGAGGTGACAGACCAGTATCAGCACCTCACAGTGGAATCAACTGGCAGAAGGCCTGGAGGTGACAGACCAGTATAGCACCTCACAGTGGAATCAACTGGCAGAAGGCCTGGAGGTGACAGACCAGTATAGCACCGCACAGTGGAATCAACTGGCAGAAGGCATGGAGGTGACAGACCAGTAATAGCACCGCACAGTGGAATCAAATGGCAGAAGGCCTGAGGTGACAGACCAGTATAGCACCTCACAGTGAATCAACTGGCAGAAGAAGGCCTGAGAGTGACAGACCAGTACGCACAGTGGAATCACTGGCAGAAGGCCTGGAGGTGACAGACCAGTATCAGCACCTCACAGTGGAATCAACTGGCAGAAGGCCTGGAGTGACAGACCAGTATCAGCACCTCACAGTGGAATCAACTGGCAGAAGGCCTGAGGTGACAGACCAGTATAGCACCTCACAGTGGAATCAACTGGCAGAAGGCCTGGAGGTGACAGACCAGTATAGCACCGCACAGTGGAATCAACTGGCAGAAGGCATGGAGGTGACAGACCAGTATAGCACCGCACAGTGGAATCAAATGGCAGAAGGCCTGGAGGTGACAGACCAGTATCAGCACCTCACAGTGGAATCAACTGGCAGAAGGCCTGGAGGTGACAGACCAGTATAGCACCGCACAGTGGAATCAACTGGCAGAAGGCCTGGAGGTGACAGACCAGTATAGCACCTCACAGTGGAATCAACTGGCAGAAGGCCTGGAGGTGACAGACCAGTATCAGCATCTCACAGTGGAATCAACTGGCAGAAGGCCTGGAGGTGACAGACCAGTATCAGCACCTCACAGTGGAATCACGACAGAAGGCCTGGAGGTGACAGACCAGTATAGCACCGCACAGTGGAATCAACTGGCAGAAGGCCTGGAGGTGACAGACCAGTATAGCACCGCACAGTGGAATCACTGACAGAAGGCCTGGAGGTGACAGACCAGTATAGCATCTCACAGTGGAATCAACTGGCAGAAGGCCTGGAGGTGACAGACCAGTATAGCATCTCACAGTGGAATCAACTGGCAGAAGGCCTGGAGGTGACAGACCAGTATCAGCACCTCACAGTGGAATCAAATGGCAGAAGGCCTGGAGGTGACAGACCAGTACAGCACCTCACAGTGGAATCAAATGGCAGAAGAAGGCCTGGAGGTGACAGACCAGTATCAGCACCTCACAGTGGAATCAAATGGCAGGCCTGGAGGTGACAGACCAGTATCAGCACCTCACAGTGGAATCAACTGGCAGAAGGCCTGGAGTGACAGACCAGTATAGCACCGCACAGTGGAATCAAATGGCAGGCCTGGAGGTGACAGACCAGTATCAGCACCTCACAGTGGAATCAACTGGCAGAAGGCCTGGAGGTGACAGACCAGTATAGCACCGCACAGTGGAATCAAATGGCAGAAGAAGGCCTGGAGGTGACAGACCAGTATCAGCACCTCACAGTGGAATCAACTGGCAGAAGGCCTGGAGGTGACAGACCAGTATCAGCACCGCACAGTGGAATCAAATGGCAGAAGAAGGCCTGGAGGTGACAGACCAGTATCAGCACCTCACAGTGGAATCAAATGGCAGAAGAAGGCCTGGAGGTGACAGACCAGTATCAGCACCTCACAGTGGAATCAACTGGCAGAAGGCCTGGAGGTGACACACCATATCAGCATCTCACAGTGGAATCAACTGGCAGAAGGCCTGGAGGTGACAGACCAGTATCAGCACCTCACAGTGGAATCAAATGGCAGAAGAAGGCCTGGAGGTGACAGACCAGTATCAGCACCTCACAGTGGAATCAAATGGCAGAAGAAGGCCTGGAGGTGACAGACCAGTATCAGCACCTCACAGTGGAATCAAATGGCAGAAGAAGGCCTGGAGGTGACAGACCAGTAATCAGCACCTCACAGTGGAATCAAATGGCAGAAGAAGGCCTGGAGGTGACAGACCAGTAATCAGCACCTCACAGTGGAATCAAATGGCAGAAGAAGGCCTGGAGGTGACAGACCAGTATCAGCACCTCACAGTGGAATCAAATGGCAGAAGAAGGCCTGAGGTGACAGACCAGTATCCAGCACCTCACAGTGAATCAAATGGCAGAAGAAGGCCTGGAGGTGACAGACCATATCAGCACCTCACAGTGGAATCAAATGGCAGAAGAAGGCCTGGAGGTGACAGACCAGTATCAGCATCTCACAGTGGAATCAACTGGCAGAAGGCCTGGAGTGACAGACCAGTATCAGCACCTCACAGTGGAATCAAATGGCAGAAGAAGGCCTGGAGGTGACAGACCAGTATCAGCACCTCACAGTGGAATCAAATGGCAGGCCTGGAGGTGACAGACCAGTATCAGCATCTCACAGTGGAATCAAATGGCAGAAGAAGGCCTGGAGGTGACAGACCAGTATCAGCACCTCACAGTGGAATCAAATGGCAGAAGGCCTGGAGGTGACAGACCAGTATCAGCACCTCACAGTGGAATCAAATGGCAGAAGAAGGCCTGGAGGTGACAGACCAGTATCAGCACCTCACAGTGGAATCAAATGGCAGAAGAAGGCCTGGAGGGACAGACCAGTATCAGCATCTCACAGTGGAATCAAATGGCAGAAGAAGGCCTGGAGGTGACAGACCAGTATCAGCACCTCACAGTGGAATCAAATGGCAGAAGAAGGCCTGGAGGTGATAGATCATATCAGCACCTCACAGTGGAATCAAATGGCAGAAGAAGGCCTGGAGTGACAGACCAGTATCAGCACCTCACAGTGGAATCAAATGGCAGAAGAAGGCCTGGAGGTGACAGACCAGTATCGCACCTCACAGTGGAATCAAATGGCAGGCCTGGAGGTGACAGACCAGTATCAGCACCTCACAGTGGAATCAAATGGCAGAAGAAGGCCTGGAGGTGACAGACCAGTATCAGCACCTCACAGTGGAATCAAATGGCAGAAGAAGGCCTGGAGGTGACAGACCAGTATCACACAGTGGAATCACTGACAAAGGCCTGGAGGTGACAGACCAGTATCGCACAGTGGAATCACTGACAGAAGGCCTGGAGGTGATGGACCAGTATCAGCACAGTGGAATCACAGACAGAAGGCCTGGAGGTGACAGACCAGTATCAGCACAGTGGAATCACGACAGAAGGCCGGAGGGACAGACCAGTATCGGCACAGTGGAATCACTGACAGAAGGCCTGAGGTGACAGACCAGTATCGGCACCTCACAGTGGAATCAAATGCAGAAGGCCTGGAGGTGACAGACCAGTATCAGCACAGTGGAATCAATGGCAGAAGGCATGGAGGTGATAGACCAGTATCAGCACAGTGGAATCAAATGACAGAAGGCCTGGATGTGACAGACCAGTATCAGCACCTCACAGTGGAATCAAATGACAGAAGGCCTGGATGTGACAGACCAGTATCAGCACCTCACAGTGGAATCAACTGGCAGAAGGCCTGGAGGTGACAGACCAGTATAGCACCGCACAGTGGAATCAACTGAAGCCAAAACTGACAAGTACATGACAAAGTAGTTTGGTGTCCCACTGGGTCTTGCTGACACTGCACTCCACTGCTGTCAAAGCTATGTGAAGCTTCCGCTGGAATCTGTCCTTAAAGTGTACCAAGTGGATGACGTGAGGTTACTGACAATGCTTCAGGGCTAGAGATGAGTTTGGAAGATAAATCCGTCCTGAAGACTGGCAGACAACTGAAAGTTCTGGAGGCAGTTGATGCGGCGAAGAAAAAATCTCAAGATCAGGCAAATAACTGGACACATGCAAACTAACAGACAGGGTCAGCAGAAATGAAGTGGTGGTCAAAGGGAAATAAAGGAGATGGAGGACGAGGATGACCAGAGAATCCAGAAGGTAGCGTGGCAAGCCCAAGAAGGGCATTGGGCTATGTGGGAAAATGTTCACAGAAGACTCGACTGGAATGACACATGGAACCTCACAGAATCTGCTCCATTCTCAGATCCATATGACCTGTCCCGGGATTCAAACCTGGTCAAATGGAAATCAGATGACCCCAAGTGTCACCCCTGTCACATCAAACAAACAGTAGAACACATTCCGAGTTCATGCAAAGCAGTGCCAACTTACTCAGGTACACAGGCACAACCAAACGCTTGAGGAGACTGCTCATGCAGTCAGCAGCCACTTTTTTTTTTTCTGTCCCATCTTCCGAGGTACCTCAGTGGCATTGCACCCACGCCACTCATTCCGATTCCCTGTCCACAGCCACAGATATCAGTGGCATTGCACCCACGCCACTCATTCCGATTCCCTGTCCACAGCCACAGATGTTCCGATTCCCTGTCCACAGCCACAGATGTTCCGATTCCCTGTCCACAGCCACAGATGTTCCGATTCCCTGTCCACAGCCACAGATATTCCGATTCCATGTCCACAGCCACAGATATTCCGATTCCTGTCCACAGCCACAGATATTCCGATTCCCTGTCCACAGCCACAGATATTCCGATTCCCTGTCCACAGCCACAGATGTGTTTCGGGCAGAACTGAATTCAACATGGATGAGGGAAACGTTCTAGTCCATAACATTTGTGCCAGCCCCCCCCCCCCCCACCCACGTTTTAACGGACAAGCTCTCCAAAACCCACCAAAAGAGGCACTGCATGTTAACCACCGAGCTAAATTAGTCCTGGGCCCACGCGTGATGTTAGTACCAACCTTCCCACGCAAAACAGCCATGGCATCACCAGAAAAAAAACGGCAACACGATTGGTTCCACCCCGCCACAAATGTACTCGAAAACCTTTAGACTCCAAATTTAAGGTTCTAAAACCAAGCACCAGAAAATTTTTTAAATTTTGGCCCCTAAAAAAATAAATAGGTTTTTAACTAGTAAAAACGGTCACCCACAAAGAAACTCCTCCCCCAACCCCACCCGCGCCAGGAAGTTCATTTCTGTCGTCCTTTTCACCGAGGGGCTAACCCGTCACTGACTACACAACCGCAACCGTGCGCGGAGAAAGGGAAGCGGAAAGAGCCT
Source organism: Conus ventricosus (assembly GCA_018398815.1). Taxonomy (NCBI): domain Eukaryota; kingdom Metazoa; phylum Mollusca; class Gastropoda; order Neogastropoda; family Conidae; genus Conus; species Conus ventricosus. The sequence continues at coordinate 179,249,739 of CM031595.1, forward strand.
TTCCCTTTCCCGCAAACATTACCCGGCAGCGCGCTATCCTCAAATTCATTTGTGTTGCACGAACCGAAATGGTTGTTACATTAATAGGGAAAATAAATTAAGTGATGAAAAAACGGAAAAGTGTACACCCGCGAAGGTCTTTTAGCCCAACCCCCGTGTCGTCTGCCCGGCGTGTGTGTCAAGCCGCACGCACTTTTTTTGGTTACTTTTTTGTAGCGTTATTTCCCTCGGTTGTTCTCGTGCTGTTTGTGCTTTTTTTGGGTACCATCTACAAAAGGGGGAAAGGGGTTAGGGTAATACATGCAAATAAATGGTTCTTGGTAAAAGTTTTGCATGTGTCGATGTGTGTTTGTGTTGGCGCGCTAGCACATTTTGTGTGTATACGTTTTATTTGTAGCTGTATTGATATATGTGTGTGTTTGGTGCTGTGTGTGTTTTATTTTGCAGAGTAGCAAATGTAAAAAAGTTATGTAATAAACAAAAAAATGTGAGTCTTGGGAAAAGGGTTGCATGTTGTTATTGAGTCGGCCAACACTCGCACATGTTGACAATAGATTTGATGTTTTTGATATTGGGGTACTTTGTTTTAAAATTGACTTTCTATTCAGAGAAACATGCACGAACCACCAGCACGACCCAATCTGTTTGTGGCTGTCAGCACAGTCAGGGAAAATCGATTGAGAATGGACCTCTGTAGTTTGTGTGCGTGCGTGTGGGGTGTGCGCGCTGCGAGTGTGTGTGCGCATGCATGTGTGTGTGAGACAAAGAGAAAGACGACACAGCTAGAGAGAAAGACATATAGACAAGGCAGAAAGAGAGAGATAATGTTTATGTGCCAAATGAAAGGCCGCAGAAAAATGGTATACCCAGCCTTGAACTAAATAAATAGACAGAAAGATGAATAAAACCATAATTAAATAAAAAACAGTAAAATTATAACTTCTAGACACACCGCACACATACACACATGCTGGGGATTCATGTGCACTCATACTAACCGACACATAATCAAATCAAAACCATATCACATGAAAACATTTTATTGACGAGATAATAGATGAGCACATTAGTACTTGTTTTCATTCTTCACCCTATGGCACTTGAAACAATACAAACGGCAAAATTGAAGCAAGGTACAATTCACTCAAATGTTTATTTCCCTGACCCATGGTAAGGTGGGAATGTTAAAACATAACACAGAGACAGAGAGTTGAATATAAGTGTGCATCTACACTGTCTAATATCAATCTTCAAATGAGTTGATTATGGAGTAGGTGAAGTGTATCTAAATTGTTTTTATTTTATTTGATGGAATGAATAATCCCATTCACATACATGTTTGTAGAGTGCGTTATGTTCTGACGTTTCAGGGGAAATTTTGGGGACCAAGCACCTCTGCGTCAACTGCAGATAAAGGGGAAACCTGTGGGCCTCCTCCCATCTCCTCGGAACCTTGTTTGAGCAGGGAGGATGACAGGGATGGGGGAGGAGCCCCGCCCTCCTGCCGACGGGGACTCTCCGATGAAGCTCTGGGAGGAGGTGGAGGAGGAGGAGTTAGAAGAAGCTACTGATGGAACCCTGTGGAAAAAAACCCCCCCCCCCCCCCGGGAGTCCCAACAAAAAACACCCTCCCGAAATATCGTAAAACGCCCCCACCCAGATTCCAGGTTGTCAGAACGGGGAACGATCCAGTGGATGCATTCAAAAGAGAGAGAGAGAAGAGGGGAAGAGAGAGAGAGCAGTATGTATGTATGTATAAATTGATTTATTGAGTGCACCGCTTGCACTTCAGTGACACGGGCCTCCATGTCGCTTGGCCAGGTCCTCCATGGTGACGTGGTAACCCTGAAACACACCAGTGTGGGCCCATGTAGTGACACGCATGCAAAACAATGCATACACGAGCACACCATTCTCAGTCTTATATGTTTGCATAAGAATGATACAGTCAAATTTGGTGTAGCTCATGAGAGATGTCATTACAGTTGTATATAGACTCAGTCTGCCAATACATACTGTTAAAAAAAAAGTTAACAGCTTTATGCATGTGAAGGGCAACAGTATCCATGACAAAATGTCTTATCTTGGCATTACGGGTTGATGATTGGGCATCATATGCCCCGGCATCAGGGGGGTTTTGCCGAAGCGCTTGCGCACGGCCTCCCGCACCTCCTCGGGGTAGACGAGGGTGTGCTTACCCCCTGTGTTGAGTTTTGCAACGTACTGAAAAAGAAAAATGCATTCATAAGAAAAAAATGGGACAATGAGAAAGAAACTGTGTTGCAGTATGTGTGACGTGAATGACATATTACAGGTATGTTCATTTTTGTTTTTACATATCTTAATGACAAATTGTAACATTTCCTCGGTTGCTTCTTTTTATGCCATCATCAAATGAATTTTCTTGCATTCTTTCACATGCATGTTTTGTCACTTGAAAATGTCATTCTATTGAATTTCTGATGTGAGAACCTTGATGCTTCTGCTTTTGTAGCGGCAAAAATGCAAGCTTTGTTCTGGGTCTTTTGTCTGTATGTGAACAGACATGGTTGATCACTACATCATACATGATTTTTTTTCAATTTTTTTTTCAATTACTTTGAGTCTTCTTGGCCATGTCATTATTGTTTGTACATAACAAAAATTATTACTGAATAAATGATATGTGAACATTATAAAAACTTGTCTATTTTTTCTAATCCCTCTCTCTCTCTCTGTTTTCTCTCCCCCTCTGTCTGTCTCTCTCTTTGCCTATGTCTGTCTCTTTCTGCTTCTCTATCTGTCTCTCTCTATCTCTATCTGTCTGTATCTCATTCTCTCTGTGTCTCTGTTTCTGTCTCTCTATCTCCCTTCTGCATCTCCCTCTCTTTTCTCTCTCTGTGTGTGTGTGTGTGGGTGTGTGTGTACCAAAGATGAAAAAAAATGCTTACCTTGAGGCTCCCCACAGAGCCCTGTACCCTCCTTCCTGCTGCCACCCACATAAACAGGATGTGGGCAAGACCTGGGGCAATAGTATATCTGAAACAAAGGTCAAAAATTTCATTCAATCATATTTCTTTTCAAAGCTTACCAATAAATATTTTTAGAATAGATGCAGTATCAACTTGATAAGCATACTGTTTACCTCATTCATTCTGCCTTCATCTATAGCTAGTTCATGAAATATAACAATACAAAAAAGACAAAGCAGTTTTGATTTCATTACTGGGGGTCAATGGAATCATAGAAAAGCAAACTACACTAAAGGCTAAGACACACACACACAGACGTATGCATGCAATCAAAAACACATACACACTTTCAGATGCACACACACCACACACACACACACACTTCCGACAATGCACATCAATATTCACACACACACACACAATCAAACACAGATGCACACACACCACCACACACACCACAGATCGACACATACACCTGCAAATATCACACACACACACACATACACACACCACTTGTTTAAACATGCGCTCGTGCGAACACACACTCAAAGCATGAAGAAAAGCGAAAATTAACTTCAGTTGTCAACATATCGAGCGCTTGAATAACGGGAATTTTGTGGGTGGTGGGGCATCATTTTTACCCTTCACCGATCAGGTCTGCGGTACAAAGTTCGGGGAAAAATTTTCGTCGGCATTTTTATAACAATCACGAGACTCCTAACACATAAGAAAAGTCCGTGAAATTTCATTAGCAATGCTTACGTTTAACTTTACTGTGACAAAGGAACGTTTCGGTGATTGTACTTACCCCAACACCTCAAAACTTTCCTTCAGCTCACACACCAAAGCATCAGCTGCAGCCATGTTGTCTGGTAGCACTGGAACCGGTGCTAGCAGCAACTCTCCCCTTTCACGGAAAGGCACACCGCCCGGGGTTTAGCACCGGCACAGGCTGGCTCGCATTGCGGGCTGTATAATGAGTCTGGGTGTACGCGCACCCACATAGCAAGGATCTTATATGCCCGAAAAGGCTCTTTGACGAGAGGGGTTTTTTGGGCACCCGTGTGATCGCTTTAGGGATAGTTAAATTTGTGCTATTTGACGAGCATGGGTGTGTGTGCACCCGTGCGATCGCTTCCGTGTAGTCAAAAATCGTGATCCGGTAAAGGGTTTAAAGGGCACACTCAAGACTCACTGAAGAGCTTTGACATTGACCCCGACACCTGAGAAACTGAAGCAGACCACCCTGTCAGCAAAACGGCTTCAGCACGGAAGCTGCCTTTACAAACAGCACCCAAACAGCAGGGTCCAGAGGACGCCCGAGATCCACAAGCTCGGACCCATCTCCCCTTATCTTCAGTGCACACGGACCAGTTGTGCCGGCCTTGCTGAGGGCCCCGCCCTGCCTGCGTTTGGCTCGTCAGCCAGACACTGCCAACTTGACCAACAACCAAGCTGCTTGCACACATCAGGTAAACAATAGCACTGCTTTTTTGCATTAAACAATACCATTGCTTTTTAATTTAATAATGCTTTAACGCATCAGTAATAAAATAAACTTTTCACTCATCAGTCATAAACAGTTTTTCAAATACTACCATGTATCTGTCAATTATACCACTTAAATGCATCAGTCCTATAAAAACAGCTTCCACACGTCAACAGCTTCCACACGTCAGTCGAAAAATAACACTGATTTTTCACATCAGTCCAATTCCAAAAGCTTCTGCTGCTGTGAATCATTAACAGTATCTGTGAATCAAAGAAAATCTGTGAAGTTCATTTCTCAAATTTTTTTTACAATGTATTCTGATAAGAACAAATGTTCTGGAGTCTGTAGTTTGACCACTACTTGTGACTGGCACCTTGAAAGAAGGCAGACACTGATGACCAGAATGTACACTGCATTTTCTGGGTCATCTAAACTGCTTCCAGAACATGTTTCTTGGAAATCCACACATTGTTTAAGGTATATGAGAATCCATTGTCAAAAACCTGTACTATATTCTGTTCTTTTCCCACCATGTAGTCAAAGAAGAAAAAAACGATGACTGCGAAAAGGGCATGTAGAAACATGACCACAGACCAGCCAACCCTAGCACCAATATGGAGTAAATTTCACCAAAATCTGATTCTGTTTTGGGGTAATTCTTAACAAAACAAACTTTAAAAAAAAAAAAAAAAAAAGGAGATACGTATTCACACACACAAGCAAACCTGGGATTGAGGTGGGACATTTTATGTTTATACTTTTTATTTGTATCGCAGTTTTGCAGCCTTGTCGATCGGTTTTTTTGGTGTTAGTTTTGAGGTTTTGTTGATCAAAAACAAATCCATGAGATATCTAGCCATATTTTTGTTCCTTAACCCATCATATTGTGTACAAGAGGTTGTGACTTAAAGTCTGACTAGAAGCATCTCATATAGTGCTATGCTTACATTTTAAATTCTGCTCTTTGGTCGACATGCAACACTTTTTGGTTTTGAGACTCAGCAGCTCTGTGGGAGAACAACGGTGAGCGTTCACCATGTCTGATGTGAAATCTGTGCATGGATTTCAACACTGAACATGCCAGCATGCTGGACAACGAGAAACAAAAAACGAACATGCACCCGCTGGACAACAGAACAACACTGAACAGCCAGCATGTGGACAACGAGAAACATCTGAAAACCCAAATGAACAGTGAATAGCAAGTCCAGCTGACAAAACACAAACTTTTTTTTGGTGTTAGGGAGAGACAGCAGCAGATTTCAGCAAGATGAAGGCTAAATTGTTGACTAATTTTACGTGGAATCTGATATCCACCTAGCTGTGATGATCCATCTGTCAACTGTTTAGGCGAATGTTTTTGAAGAAAATCACCAGAAATATCATTTGTAGAACAAGCATCAAATGCAATCATTATTAAAGCTGATTTTGTATGGTGGGATGCTTTGCCCCCCCAACAGACTTTTCAGGGTTAATTTGTTATAAAGTCATGAGTGCCCCTACATTTTTTTCGAAACAAGAAAACATTACATTTACTCATTCAGTCCCAGGTTTTTATTATGAGTGTGATTACTTACTTATAATAATAAATTACCTCAAAATCAGAGATGTCAGGTTGGCAACTCCGAAACGACCTAGGCCCCCACAGAGTGCAAAGACTTGCCCCTTGCAGGAGGGCGACTCGGACGACCTTTTGATGTCCAACTCTTCCAGGAGTTTCCCTTTCCTGCTTCATCATCTGTCCTGCTCTTAAACATGAGTGACCATACATGCAGGTCATGGTGGGGGGGGGGGGGATTCTGCTTCTTCATCTGTCCTGCTCTCACATGAGTGACACATACATGCAGGTCATGGGGGGGGGGGGGGGGGGGGGGGGGGGGGGGGGGATTCTGCGGGAGAGACTTCGGGGTCCACTTCATAGCGTTGACAGCTGGTTTCCCATTTGCCTCCCCCTTCTTCATCTTGGCTTTGTGTGTCATCAGCATATCTCAACTTCAGCCATACTTATTCCTCCGCTTAATTCTCACACTGTTACCAGAACTGACTTTTGTACCACCCCAAAGCGGCAGAAAGAGATGAGAGGTGTCAAAGGATCACAAGTCTGAAATCACAAAATGTTGTCATCAAAGGATCACAAGTCTGAAATCATTCCCCAGCCTTGTAAAGAATCGGCCGTCAAAGGTGAGTCAGAGGATAACAGCTGACATTTGTTATCTGTGGACTCGGTGTGGGAACCAATCAGGTGTTCTTCTGGAATCTGAGGATGTGGGGGCCTGCCGTCACTGCTGTCTTCAGGTCTGTGGGAGTGAGGTGGTGGGGCACATGGTCTTCACTCCGTTCTGTGGCATCACCCACCTCTTCCACACAGTTCAGCTTGGCTGCCTTTGTCTTGTAGTGTAAACCATGACCTGAAACCAGCATCTTTTGTATTTCACATTCTTGAAATACCTTACCAGTGCCTTCCTCTGTCGAAGACTTGATCATGTAAATGAGGGAATCTATGTGATAAAGGAAACGGACAAACAAGACAGTAAAAAGAAAATATCTTGAGGGGAGGTGTTCTGACTCTGGATGAATAATTTCTCTAGTGTTTTCAGAGTCAATGAGTTATTCATTGAAATATTTCAATGAAGTCCCACAGTCGTCATCAGACACTGAAGTGGAGAGTTTGCAAGTATTGAGTTGGTCTGACGGGGAAAACATTCACAATTTCTTTGTCAAGTTCAGTGGATGGTTGACTGACAAGGCTTGACAACGCAACGGAGCGGTTCCTTCATTCAGAACAGCTGATCACAGCAATTTCTACTTCAGTGTGCCCATGAAAACTGGGAATCCAGTCAGAATGTTAACATAGCTGCCAACCTCAGAGATGCAGAAATAGTAATGGGGGGTGGGTTCGGGAGGGGGTCACCCCCCTCCCGAAAAAAGCGGGGGTCAGGGGCGCAGCCCCCTGAAGCTGAAGCATTTTCAATTTCCAAGCAGTAAACTTTGCACTTTTCAGCAAGATTGTAAAGCTTTTAAGTATTATATAAATGGAACAAAAATGAAAGATAATTCTCTAGGTTTACTATACATTCCCTCCTTGGAAACTTCAGAAGAAAAAAAAATCAAGAAAAATCAGTGTGGATTAAATACCTTTCATGCGAACTTGTTTGCGAACTTGTTTGTTGATAGCCAGTCCAACACAAGAGTACATCACAATCACATGCTCAGCTCAGGGAGTTTGTCTCATCTTCAATCCTTGAATGTTTTTATTTTGCAGATGTTCACCTGACATGCGGTCTTCTGACTTGGAAGTTCTGTTCGTTTTAGTTTCACCGGTAGCTGATTTTGCCACACACAAAAATGTATCTTTAAAAAAAACTTCCGTTCATAATATTTAACACTTGCACTTCACACAAGAGTACATTACATACACTGCTTAAAAGTTTGTCTCATCTTTTGACGTACACAGGTCTCTGATAGTCCTAACAGTGTTTATCTAGCATGTATTCTCCCTTGAAGTGCCAGGCTTCTCACAGCCTGCGTTTCTTCCCAGCGTTCCGTTTGTGCTTTTCCGACTTTTCGTGCTTGCCGATGTTGGAAGATCCTCCATCAGCAATGTTGATGTCAGCACGGCATGGCTTACAGAAGGCATAGTGCGGGCCTTGTCGGGACTCGTCAATCCAATCAAACATTTCTTTGTACTTGGCGGTGAAACATTGTTGCACCTTGGGCTTCTTTGACTTCTTCGCTTGCTGTGATGGCGTGGTAGTCGCCGTGCTTGGTGTTTTGTCCGCCATTTTGATGGAAGAAGGGGTGACGGCGCATGCGCACCACAAATTGGCTTTACAATGCATCCGGTTTAAAAGGTGGATAAGCCTTTGGACTGATTCAGTTGCTTTTTTTTTTTTTTTTTTTGCGAAAATTCAGAAATCGGAAAATGAACGCACAAGTCGTAATTTCGTAATCTGTCTCAGAATTCGTAAAAATTACGAAAAAATCGTAAGGGTTGGCAGCTATGTGTTGAGCAAAGAACTCCACCGACACTGTGTCTGAAAATACTACAGAACCAAAAATGAAACAAATGTGGAAACTCTTTGTTAAGTTATTTTTTGTTTGTTTGTTGTGCAGTCTAGTTCCAAATCTTCTCTCTATATCATTGTCACCAACCCTCCCTCTGTTCCTGAAACCACCAACATAATTATCTGAGACTTTGGACACTTTAATATTGTCATTGGGACAGCTACTGTTAAAAAAAAAAAGGGGGATCTATCATTGACATTTTCTCAGCTGAAAAAGAATAATTGTGAAAAATGAATTCTAACTCCCTGAGCATCCACCTCATAACAAGACAATTGAAAAAGCATTCATAGACACAGATACAACAGTCATAGGTTCTCTTTTTCCATATCATCATTCACCTTGAATGACAAAAAGGCAAAAGAGATCTCTTACTTAATTTGCCTTTCACAAATCGGTCAATACAAGTGATCATCAAAATAACAAATAAAAGACAGAAACGAATGAAAAGTCACTTGCCTTCACAGTCCAAAACCCCCCTTGATGCCTTTTCACGACAACAGCGTTTGCATAATGCATACTGACATTTTGATCCCTGTAACAATGTTGTATCAAAACAATAATTAAGATAAAGATTAAAGCTACATTTACAACACTTTACTACCCTTAATTATGTTCACATTCCTTGATATTGTTTTAACTTGGTTCCATGGAATTAAAAAAAAAAAACCAGAATAGCTGTGAAAATCTACTGGAAATTAACAAATATTTCCAGCTTATATGATTAAAACGGGCCAAAACATGAAAGACAAACAAACAAAAAAAGAAAGAGGACAGACAGAGAGAAAGACGAGACAGACAGACAGAAAGACTGAGACAGACAGAGAGAAAGACTGAGACAGACAGAGAGAAAGACTGAGACAGACAGACAGAAAGACTGGACAGACAGAGAGAAAGACTGAGACAGACAGAGAGAAAGACTGAGACAGACAGAGAGAAAGACTGAGACAGACAGAGAGAAAGACGAGACAGAATGCCCATCCATAGGCTGTCGCACAATCATCTCCACAGTTCTGAAAACATATCCACTGTTAGGCGATAAAAATTCAATGTTCACTTTCCAGAGATGAAAATTCATCAACCATACAAAATGTTTATCAAAATGATATGCACAATGATCAGAGAATAGATAGTACACTTCTCTGGTTGTTTACAACACAAATGACACAGCCTCACACACAGTGAATGATTAGGCAATTGGCCACAGCCATGCTAAGTCTTACTTACAACTCACGATGTATGTAATCATTCATAATGGGTCATGCACCACACTATACTGCACTTTCAAAGTTTTCTCTCCTGATCTTTTTTTTCTCTTAAACACAGGCAACAGCACTGAAAGAAGGTGAGAGGTGAATGCCATCACAGAGTCTGATTCCATAAGTTCTGAACACAGTGCACCTGTCTGTATGAATCAGGGCAGTGGTCTGATCACCACACTCCTTGAACACAGTGCACCTGTCTGTATGAATCAGGGCAGTGGTCTGATCACCACACTCCTGAACACAGTGCACCTGTCTGTATGAATCAGGGCAGTGGTCTGATCACCACACTTCCCAAGTCCAGTACAATGGGTTTTCATGTCTGTGCTGCTGTTTACCAACTGGAGTGCATTTTCCAGACAGAAATTTTCAGGTCAGCTCCTACTGGGTTTTGTCATGGGCCAACAGCAAGCTACCTGTGGAACCTTAGTTTACTGTCTTCTCCAACAGACTGGCATCTGAACTTCTCTGCAAGAAGGGGCACACAGCAATACAACTCACATGGGACAACTGCTTGGGATGTGGGACAGTCCATCCTTAGGGAGGGGCTCTTTTTCACATGTGACAGCTGTCTGGGATGTGGAACGGTCCAGCCTTAGGGAGGGGCTCTTTTTCATGTGACAGCTGCTTGGGATGTGGGACAGTCCAGCCTTAGGGAGGGGCTTCATGTGACAGCTGTCTGGGATGTGGGACGGTCCATCCTTAGGGAGGGGCTCTTTTTCATGTGACAGCTGTCTGGGATGTGGGACAGTCCATCCTTAGGGAGGGGCTTCATGTGACAGCTGCCTGGGATGTGGGACGGTCCATCCTTAGGGAGGGGCTCTTTTCATGTGACAGCTGCCTGGGATGTGGGACAGTCCATCCTTAGGGAGGGGCTCTTTTTTCACATGTGACAGCTGCAGACTGTTTACCCTCAATTTGAGCTTTGTGTACTCTTGTCCAGAAAATGTGTACTCCTCCAAAAAATTGTGTACTAATCAAAGGAGGACAGAAACTACATTTCGCGGTTTTAGATATACACATAATTGATTCCTGACAGTGTCACCTGTCCAGTGTCTGTGATGAAAGTAATGTCTTTTGGTCAGGCCTTTTCTTTTGAACACAAGAAAACTTCTTTCACATCAGCAATACTGTGTTGGATTGTCACTGAAAATTCCAAGGCACACTTTGCTGAATTAAAAAAAAAAAAACATTGGTGTGATAACCTATTCACCTACTTCAGAAAAACCATGCCACCATTTAGCTATTTTCCCTTAATTTCCTACATGCAGTGTGGCAATGTCAGTGTCAATGATTGTTGAAGTCTTGGTCACTGCATGGCGTTGACAACTGTTTCATACAACTAAACACTATCTAGGACAGTGACTTATAGTAGGACGATTTGAACTTGGCCAGTTGTGTGTTGCTGTACTTCCTGTCTGCTGGTGTCCCCGGTCTTGATTTGACGACCATAAAGCTGTCCAGTGTCTGAGAAGACAGTGATGCCCTCTGATCAGTCTTGTTTTTGCGAACGCAAGAAAAATTCGTTCACAGCCAGCATTACTGTGTGGGATTGTCAAAATTCCCAAAGGGCACACCTTGTGAGGTTGGAAAACATTGGTATCCCAATAGCATCCTTGACTTGGCCAATGGCTACCAGGTTTCATCAGCTCTTTCTTTCTCCAGCTGTGGAATTGCACCCTGGGACCTGTAGTTGATAAACTCTTCCAAACTGTGTCATTGGGTACAGCCCTGGGGAAGTAGACATGGAAACGGGGTGAGGAAAAAGGAGAGATCAGACTCTGTGACACCATCCAGTCGAAGGGAGATGTCAGCCACTTTTGCATGCTTTAACAGATCATTGTCCAAGGACACTTGTCCTTCATGTATGTACAAGCAGAAACATAGAATTGTTGAGCAACTTGATAGAATTCCTCAACCCTCACATCTCGAAGTAGGTGTTCTTCCTTCTTCTCAATCATTTGTTTGACGTCTTCACTAAAGAGAATTTGCTTTGGCTGCTTCTGGTTGACCTTGGCCTTGAAGTCAACATCAAGAACACTCTTCCCCGTAAGAGCTGCAGGTTTGACAAACCGAACCATCAAGTCCCTCATCAGCTTGCACAGTGACCGTTGAAGGATGTGAATCGGGTGGCTTTTCCCTTTCTGCAGCTGTTGATTCAAAACATCAAATGGTTTTAAAGCATGTTTCAAGAACAGGCAGTAGTGCTTGTTTGTAGGAGAACGAAAGAATGCTTTCAATCGTTCAATTCGGGGACTGTGCTGAAGATGTACTTGCGGGAGCAGGTTCTTTTTTGAAGAAGTTCACCAGTGCTTCCCGTTCTCAAGCATGCGATCAAGACACCCCCAACACTCAGCCACCTTTCTGAACATGTTTTAGTATTTTCTGATTTTTCACTTCTGCTTGCAGCAATTAAAGGGAAGCTAGGCGCTTGGGAAGACTTGCAAGTAGTAATACAAGTCAACCAAATTTCTTTCAATATTGAATGGCAGTTTTTTCCGCAGCTTTTGTGCAGCTCTATGAAGCGATGACATGGGCAGCCAGCAAGATGGAGGTTGGGTTGTTGTCTAGTCACCACCCATACACTCCATTCTTCCTACCCACCATAACTGCTGCATTTTTCACATCCAAGTGACAAGCAATTTTTCCAGGGTACAGATGGCTCCTCTGTATCATCAGTTTTCACCAAGTTCTTTTTCCAACAGCTTGTAGATGTTCTCTCCGGGAAAAAAACAAATGATTTCCAGTTGTACAGTTTGTCTTTCCCTGAGGTACTCAGCTACAATTCTGTCCAGTTCCATCCATTTTTCGGGGTTCTTAATTTTAAAATACAATCCTTGCAAGTGCAAGATTTGTCATCAAAAATACCAAAAGTATTTTCTTTGAACTGGGTGGTCTATTTTCAGTTGGAAAGCAAGGATTGTGTTGTAAAACTGAGAGCGTGGCAATTAGCTGGAATTGTATGTTGGACGAATTGTAACTGAGTACCTAAGAGTAATACCCTATAGAAAATCCGTTCGGAGCTTGGATTTTTTCCCCCAGTCACTAGACCAGAAGTGGTGTGGTCTTGAGCACTAGTCTTTCGGATGAGATGATAACCCAGGTCCCCTGTGCACACACTTTCAGCGCACGTAAAAGAACCCACGGCAACAAAAAGAGTTGTTCCTGGCAGAAATCATTAGAAAAATCCACTCTATTTAAGGAAAAACAAATACATACGCAGACAGAAAAAAAGGGGTGGGCTGCACATGTGGCGATGCGCTCTCCCGGGGGGAGCAGCCCGGAATTTCACACAGAGAAATCTGCTGTGACTTTGACAGATATAAAAATAAAATGAAATGAAATAAAATGATATGTAAGCGTACATTTGTGTGTGTGTGTGTGTGTTGTGTGTGTGTGTGTGTATGAGTATGATGGCCCACTGTGTGTGTGTGTGGTGTGTGTGTGTGTGTGTGTGTGTCTGTGTGTGTGTGTGTGTGTATGTATGAGTATGATGGCCCACTGTGTGTGTGTGTGTGTGTGTGTGTGTGTGGTGTGTGTGTGGTGTGTGTGTGTGTGCCTGTGTGTGTGTGTGTGTGTGTGTGTGTGTGTGTTTTGTGTGTGTGTTTGAATTCAATTTATACTGTTTTACATTTGTGGTATCAGACTTTTAAAAAAGAAAAAGAGGGGAAATGAGGTAAATTCTGGTTGCAAAATAGCAGACCTGTTTACCCAATTTCGGGTTTTACCCGTAATGTCTAAAAAAAACCCTGTAAAATTTTAGGAAAAAACCTGTAATTTTCATAATCGCAATATTTAGCGACTTTTTGCACTTACACATTTTAGATCAAATGTAAAGCATTTATACCATAAAAACAAGACTTTGGTTAATTATACAATTATAGTATTTAATTTTAATAACACTTTACTTACCTTCAAAATTTTTCAGTACCAGGCACCTCAAGTCTGTTTCATGCTTGAACTTGTAAACAGCCTGATGTGGCCCCTTTTCGGTGGGTGGGGTATAAGCAAATTATCTTATCTTATTTTTATCTTGAACTGTAAACACCACCCAAATGGGGGGTGGAGTATCCTTGTATTTCATTACACACAAATCACTTTATGATGAGAAGCCCCTCTTGATTTCTGTTTATAAGTATACTAAATGTTTCAAGTCACTATATGTTGTTCAGCTTGCAGGCACTTGAAGTCAAGTTCAGCTTCTTGAACTTGGAAACCCACAATTGGAAATGGGAGTTTTCTTTGTATTTTGTTCTCTTTTGGATGCAAACAAGCTACAGTACACACACAAAATCAAATGATAATACAGAAGCTACCTTCTCTAGATCTACACACTATTACTCAGTCACTTTTGCTACACTGTACAAGTCACATTCTTTTGGCAGGCTCTTCAATCAGTCTGCTGCTTTCTACCTTTCTTCAAGGAATTATAATATGCAGACTTGATTTCCTTGAGCTGGTCATCTGGTATTTTCTTTCATGTGCCTCGCCAGGAAGAGACTTCACACCATCATGCTTTCCAGGGTTTTGTTCCAAGAGATGCTCTCTGATCAGTTTTGTTTTTTCTGACACAGCTGAAGATCCTTTCACAACAAGCATTGAATGGGGAATGGTCAGAATGCCAAGCATAACCCGGGCCAGATTCTGGACAGAGCAACTCCCACGCATCTTTCAGTTTCCCTATGCTCGCCCCAGACATCAATGTGTGTTTCCTCAAACTGTGGATCTGACGTGACCTGAGTCAGGCTATCACTTGATATTCAGCAAACTCCTCAAGCCCAGTCTGTTTGGAACTCCAGCTGGGAGCATGCACGGAAATCTCTCCAGGAAGAATTCCAGGTCTGAAGTTTCGGCACCGTCAGGACCACCCACAGCTCTGATCTTTATGTCTGTGACTTTTGGGATGCTTCAACACATCTGAGTGGAAAGGAAACTTGGTTTTCAAGTACGTGCAAGCACTTTTCCAGAACTTTCTCACACATGAGTAAACTCCTTGATTTTTTTGTCCCTCAGGTGATTGTGCTCTTTGTCTTCAATGTAGGTGTTGGCATCATCCCATGAAGAGTTCTTTGTCACCTTTCAGCTGGTAAGATTCGATGAACTCCACATCCAAGGCACATTTTCCTACCATTGCAGATGGCCTTGACAAATTTTGTGAGACACTGTCTCAGGAACCTCAGCAGCACTCTGTGTAGAACATGGACCTGAGGTGACTCATTCTGCAGCTGCTGGTTCAGAGTGTCAAATGGTTCCAATGCCTTGAACAGAAGAGGGCCAATACAGCTTGTTTGTGCGGGAGCGGAAAAAAAATCTTCAAGTCTCCGAAGTCTTGCTTGTGATGAAGGAGCTGATGAGATACTGGTTGATGTACTTGCAGCAGAAGTACAGGTAGAACCAGAGCCCAAGATTTGACCTCTTCCTCAATGAAACTCTTCAGTGCATCCCAGTTCTCCAGCAATCTGCCCACCACATTTCCGCACACTGAGCCACCTGGTGGCCACATGTTTCAAAATCTTCTGGTTTCTTTTTTTTCTTTCTGCGTACGCAGGCTGATACTCCGCGGACACTCCCTGTATAGCCAGGCAGTGGAGTTTTGTGTGTATGACCCTTTTTTATCCTGCCATTAGGCAGCCATACTCCATCTTCGGGGAAGGTGCATGCTATGTGTCACGTGTCATCCATACCAACGGCCAAACTGGCCTTCTCTTCCGAAAGTTGGTGATGGGATTTTACGTGTGTGCAAGATGTTTATGCGTGCGTTCACACACGGAACCTCGGTTTATAGTCTCATTCGAAGGATATATGGGGAATGGAGTCAGAACCAATGTTAACTCCGAGGGGAAAAAATCCCCCTATACCGAAATTCGAACCCGCAACCCCAAACATGGTTCCCACTGTTTGACATGACTGCAAAAAAGGACCTTAAAAGGACCTTTTAAAGGACAAAATTTTTTTTCAAAGGAAAAAATTTAACCAAGTTATAACTGAGAAAGAAAATAACTACCTTTCTTCCAAAATTTGGGGTAACCCCCTCCTGGACTTTCACGCACAAGTCTTGAAAAACAGTCTTGATCCCTGAAATTGTCAGTAAGGGGGCCCCCAGAAAAAAGCTACGTGGGTGTTTTTCACAGTACATTTGTTTAAAGTCACAAATTGGGTGGGGGGAAAAGGAACATGGAGAAGGCATCACCAACAAACCGAGTCGCTTAAATGTGGCTAAGGAGGCAGGCCCAGAGTCTAGTTTTTGAGGTGTGGGAGGGGTGGGGAATGGGTTGAAGGAAGCAGCTGGGGGGGGGGAATGGGTGAAAGAAAGCAGCCTGGGTGGGGAAAAGGGTGAAAGGAGCACCCTGGGGGGGGGAATGGGTAAAGAGAAGCAGCACGGGGTGGGGAAGGGGGAAAAAGGAAGCACATGGGGGAAAAATGGGGTGAAGAGAGCGCACTGGGTGGGAAGGGGGTTGAAGAGAGCAGCACTAACTAGTTTCTTTCGTTCCTCCCCCTTTTTGAGAAGTTGCTTGTGTTGCACGTTTCCCCTTTTTGTTTTTGCGGGACACACGAAGAGCATCAGCAGGGTTTATAGGTGAGGTCCTTTGCGTTTTCCCCTTGCAGAAAGATTGTCGCTTCAGATTCAGTTTCACTCGCTTTTTCCACTGGCTGGTAAAAAAAAAATCGGTCAGTGCTCTGGTATCTCCCCGGCGCTTTCTCTCGCTCTCTTGTGCAGTTCAGTCTTGGCGTTGTTTTCAAGGGATTCCCCCATTGACATTTTGTTGAGGTTTTTTTAAGAAAGCACAACGAGCCCAGTTTGTTGTCAATAATTTTCGCACCCAGTTTTTGTAGCTGCCACGAAAACCACCGATCTTAAAAGGGGAGCATTCCCAAGCATTTTTGTTGCTTTCTGACCCCAAAGAAACTTTGGTTTGCCGCGAACAAGATGGCGATGTTAAGTCTCGCGTTTTTCGCGTAGGGATTTCTGCCGATTTCCAGGAAATGTGACTGTTGATATTTTTTTTAAATATATCGTTTGCTACTGACAAAATCACAAAGACAACGGAAATTTAAATTCGGTTTGCTTTTAAGGGCTTGTTGTAGTTGTTTTGTGTAGCCTTTTGGCTCATTAAAGGATTTAAAAAAAACCGCAAATTTTAAAAGGACCTTTGCTGTTTCAAGGACTGCTAGTGATTAAAGTCTTTAAAGGCCTTTAAAATAAACCCAATTTTCAAGCCTTTAAGCACCTGAAGGACCGTACAAAACCTTGCCCAAGATCGAGTCGGCGCTCTACAACTGAGCTATCCGGGCCCCAAAACTTCTGGTGTTCACATTTTCCCTGAACTTTTCAAGGTTTGCTTGTCTTTTGCTTGAATTTGTCAGATAATAGTAGACTTTCCACCCACCTCAATGTTAAAAGGGGCACCCTCTGAGCAAGCTTTTTCAGCGCACGATGCGGAGGTGCCCAAGGCACCCGGCAAAGATAAAGATTCTCTTGGTTTTTTTCTTCATGTACCCATACCACTCCTTTGTGTTGGCCTGTCATCACTTTGCGTTTTTTCACGCCCAGTGAAAAGGACGTTTGTCCAGACAGTGGTGAGACTTTTGAGATGTTTCCCAGCCACTAAGTTAAATCTGGATCCTTGCCCTCTGGAATTGTCACTGTGCCCGAAAGCGTACCCGCACACTTTGGTAGGTCCATGCATCCCACCCAGGTTGAGTGTTTTCCCTGCAAATAAACAACAAGGATTAGACGTTGGTGTGTGTGTGTGGTGTGTTGTGTGTGTGTGTGTGTGTGTGTGTGTGTGTGTGAAAAGAGAGAGAGAGAATGACTGTGTGTGTGGTGGGGGGGGGGGGGGGGCTGTGTGTGTTGTGTGTGTGTGTGTGTGTGTGTGTGTGGTGTGTGGTGGGTGTGTGTGTAGGTGGGTGAGAGAGAGAGGGAAGTAGTGATTATAAAAAAAAAAAAATAAAAAAATCAAAAAAAAATAAATCATAAATAAAAAAATAAATAAAAAAAGAGAAAGAAAGAGAGAAGTAAAGCTTACGGTGTTGAAGCATCCTTTAGTGTAGGAAATAAAACAGGCGGACTTCAACACAGTGTCCCCGATGTATGTGAGCACCACAGGATATTGCTTTTCACGCTGGTCATTACTGCCATCTGTACTCAGGCAAAATGGTCCACTGGCAATGATCTTCTTTAATGACTTCTGTTCAGTTTCAGCAATGTGGTTGATGATTGCTGTAGTCTTATTCCTGGAGCAACTGTAGTTCTTGGCAATGGCAGAATCGGGAAGGCGTTTTTGAAAGTCTTTGAGATAACGTCAGACACAGACAATGGCACGTTCATTTTCACCAAGGTTTCCGTTACCATTGCTTCTGCCCTTATGACAGACAAATCATCGAACTCCTTTTTGGTATTCTTCTTTTCAGTCGTGAAAAAAACGATGTCAGTTTCTGTGAAGACTCGGCATCTTTCTTCGTTTTCAACGTACTTCAGGTGTTTTTCGTTTTTCAGTGTAACTCTATGTCATACTGGCCTGAATGCGCGAATGAAAAATCCGTATGAACAGTAACCACAGAAGGCATACTCTTCGCCAAGTGACGATCTCTGTATTCCAGGCGTCTTCAGGTATGATTCACGGAACTGTTGCCGAACTTTTGCAACTTTTGAACATTTGGTATGAACCAGCCTGTGGGCGCGCGTGTTCGCTTCGTCGCCATCTTTGCAAAGGATAAGACGCAAGGCACGCTGGGAATCGCTTCAATGCTGTTTGCCTTTTGACCGGAAATCGTAGCAAAAGAAACTCTGCGTTTAAGATTTTTTTTTTTTTTCCCCGTAATAATTTTTTTTTGGCCGTAATTCCGTAATTTCGATTTTTTCCCGTTAAAAATTACGGCAAAATCGTAAGAGTAAACAGGTCTGAAATAGATACTGTACTATCTAGGTGTAGCAAACATTAATTAAACCTACCATTAATACTAAAACCTAAAACTGGATAATCATATTTATTTTTTGAATGACTGCATTTGACTTTGACAGAAACAGTTCAAAACTGTCCTTTAGTTGCAAAAATACTAAGATTAGGTAAACCAGGCAACTATGACAAACTTATTAATCATCAATGACTCTTATCAGGCTATGACCGTTGGTCATACTCATACATAAGTTGACAACAGTTCATACGATGTTTGAGTTATGAAAATCAAAACAACAATTCTTAAGTTATGACTGCGACTTATAAAGAAATTCAGAAAAAAAAAACTGTAACTTCATCAGTTTTGCATCGATGATATAATTCATTGAATTGTTTTCGTTATTTTTGCTTTTTTTAATGATGTTAATTTTCATTTTGGAGGAAAAAAATTTGAAAAATGTTGACACATCCCTATGTTTTGCTATTGAGTAAGTACAATTCACATGTGTGTTTGGGGGGGGGGGGGGGGGGGGGATGCCGATGGTGCTCACCTGTGGATGCTGACTGAATGACCAAGAACAGGTACAGACAGCAGACTCTGCTCAACTCCAGAATCCCCAAATGTTGTTATCACAACTGGATACTGTTTTTCACGTTGCTCATTGCTGCGTCAGTCGACACAGAAAAAGGTCCAGACGAATTTTCTGTTTCAGTTCCACCTTAATGTCCTCAGCCATGCACTTCACGATGGCAGTCTGAGTCGCTTTGTTGCGGCAGCATGAATAGCCTTGTGCAATCTGTGAGTCTGGGAACGCTGATTTCATTGTTCGCGTGATGACGTCAGCAGTGCTGAGCGGAGATTTGTTTTAACAATAAGTTCTGTGAGCATCACTTCAGCTCTGATCACAGCCTCCTCTTCTCTCTTCACTGTCTGTGACGGCATAAACTTTGTGATGGAATGTGCACATTGACGTAGTCTTTGCAGCACGTTCTTGCATCTTATGCTTCTGCTTTTGGCAGTGTGTTCAATGTCTTAGATGCCAGAATGAGAAATCGAAAAGTCCGATTTGCAGAAACAGACAATGTGCAAAGGTAATCCCAAGTGAAGAGGGCTCAATTCTGGAATTTTCTTGTATCTATCAAGAAAACCTTGCTCTTTCTTCTTCTTCTTTTCTGTGCTCTGGCCTGCTGACGATGTTGAAGCAACTGAACGCTTTGACATCTTGTAAAATTTACAAATCACAATGCCGCCACCACCGACTTAGAAATCCAAAGATGGCGCCTCTAAAACTTGGATCGGAACTTTTCGGCCTTTTTTTTTTTTTTTGTTTTGGATCGTACTCAAAAATGTTTTTGGCGTACTGGCGTACTGCCAGTCAAAATTGTGTACAAAATACGCAAAAATCGTACGGGGTGTAACAGGTCTGCAGCTGTCTGGGATGTGGGACAGTCCATCCTTAGGGAGGGGCTCTTTTCATGTGACAGATGTCTAGGATGTGGGACAGTCCATCCTTAGGGAGGGCTCTTTTCATGTGACAGCTGTCTGGGATGTGGGACGGTCCAGCCTTAGGGAGGGGCTTTTTTTCATGTGACAGATGTCTGGGATGTGGGTACGGTCCAGCCTTAGGGAGGGGCTCTTTTCATGTGACAGCTGCTGGGATGTGGGACAGTCCATCCTTAGGGAGGGGCTCTTTTTCACATGTGACAGCTGTCTGGGATGTGGGACAGTCCATCCTTAGGGGGGGCTCTTTTTCATGTGACAGATGTCTGGGATGTGGGATGGTCCAGCCTTAGGGAGGGGCTCTTTTTCATGAGACAGATGTCTGGGATGTGAGACGGTCCAGCCTTAGGAGGGGCTCTTTTTCATGTGACAGATGTCTGGGATGTGGGACGGTCCAGCCTTAGGGAGGGGCTCTTTTTCACATGCTTTCAATCCTGTTCATGTGTGGTCAACTTACTCCCTTCTAACCCCACTTACCCCAGAATAACTAGCGGATTTTTTCCCCCAAGTATCAATGATCTGTATACATACCTTTGATTGGGACAGGAGGAACATGTGTCAATTTCTGTTTTTAGCCGGATCAAAGTTTTTAGTGGGATGTTTCAGACGTTTCTTCAGCTGCCGTTTGGATAAACCATCTTCTCGGATTCTCTCCAAACTCGCCTCTCTTCGCTGGTTCAGCTGGTCCCCGGATTTCCCGTTTCTCGGGGTCAGAGTTGACATCAGGCCTGTAAAGTACTTCACATTTTACCTGCGTTATTTCCTGGTGGGTGTAGAAAAGCTGCCCATTGTGTCTACAAATCTTCAGTTTACATTGACGATTTTCAAAGAAGATAAACATAAATTGCAAATAACACACCTAATTATCATAACCTGCACAACAAATATACATTCTTGACCAAAAGCAAATCATTTATAACCCATGTTATATAAATCAGTAAAGAATAAGTCAACCAGGCTACTGCTCGCTGTTCCCCAGTTAATTCTGTGACTATAATCAAGCAACGATTATAAAAATAAAACCAAGGTGATGACCTAAATGATGATAAAAATACACCCAAGGTGATGACCAAAATGATAATAAAAATACACCCAAGGTAATGACCGAAATGTTGGTTGTCACTATTCTTAGAGCTCCACCCCCCACTGTCATCAGTCATACAAATGCCCCGTCATGTCTCACGACTTCGCTGTCTGGTGATCAGTAGCAGTCTTACTTTTTGTTTCAGCTCACCGTCTGTCTCACTCCCTTCATCCATTACTTCTATTCCATGATCAGTGGCAACACCTACCAAAAAATGACCACATCAATAATGGAATTTCTTTTTAAAAATCAAATCAGCCTCCTTGCTTTACTCCCTGAGTGACAATACAGAGACATCTCAGTATTGATCATCACAGGAAAGATCATGGCCTGTATCATCCCCAACCACATCACACACCATCTTTGGATGATGCGGTGGTTGTCTAACAGTCGGTGCTGCTCTGAGCAGTAGTAGGACCATCAACATGATTTCTACAATCACGAAAATCCAGGAAAAAAGCTGTGAGCAGAATCAGATTCTTTACAAATCTTCATGGACTGACAAAGGCTCTTGGCATCGTTAGCTGTGAGGGTCTGTGGGCCATCCTGTCTGAGCTTGGCTGTCTGTCATAATTCATCGGTATCATTAGATCATTCCATGGACAGCATGATGGCCGGGGTTGTGGAAACTCTCTGTGTCAGACCCTTCCTGGAGACTGCAATGTAAAACATCAGTGTGTCTTGGCACCATGCTCTCAGACTGGTGTGGCACCGTGCTCTTCAGACTGGTGTGTGCACCCTGCTCTTCAGATGGTGTGTGCACCCGTGCTCTTCGACTGGTGTGTGCACCATTGCTCTTCAGGACTGGTGTGTGCACCCATGCTCTTCAGGACTGGTGTGTGCACCATGCTCTTCAGATGGTGTGTGCACCCGTTGCTCTTCAGACTGGTGTGTGCACCCATGCTCTTCAGACTGGTGTGTGCACCCGTGCTCTTCAGACTGGTGTGTGCACCATGCTCTTCAGACTGGTGTGTGCACCCGTGCTCTTCAGACTGGTGTGTGCACCCATGCTCTTCAGACTGGTGTGTGCACCCATGCTTTCAGATGATGTGTGCACCATGCTCTTCAGACTGATGTGTGCACCATGCTCTTCAGACTGGTGTGTGCTACCATGCTCTGTGGTGCTTCTCATCATGTCCACTACAGTGTGATGGCTGCTTCTTTGATTTGAGGCACCTCAAGGCGATAACAAATCTCCTGAGGTCCCAACAAGAGAGTCCTGTTGGCAGATGACAGAGTCTCGCAGCATTAAAGAGGCAGACCTGCAGGAACTCGTCAGCTGCCTGTCGTCAGCAGCCAGTCTCCAGACTGACCATCAGCTGTGGAAACCAGCAGTGAGGCTTCAACCTGCACCAGAGTGTCTCCAGAACCCAGCTCTGAACTCAAGGGAACAGCTGACAGCTGGACAGTTTCACCTATGGGGAGTACCTTGACCTAACTGTAGCCTGGACAGGAAGTATCAGACAGACTTGCAGGCACTTTTTTTGGCGGGTTATGGAAGTGATTTTGGGCCATGGGGTGAACAGGGGTTTACTGGCAGGTTAGGGAAAGGACTTTGGGGTGAAATGTGGCGTTACACTGGCTTTTGTGGCTGTCTGCAGGCGGGGTCATTACATCCCTGCTTATGGCTATGACAAAAGACGCGTAGGGGGAAATTGACAAGATTGATCCTCCACATCTGTGCCGGCAAGATCTTGGTATGTCGGGGAGATGGGGGTCAAATAGAAAACCTGACTTTGCAAACCCCTGGTATTGGGCATTTTCTGAAGCTCAGCTCTGATAGTTAGACTCTGATTCTGGGAAAAATGGCGTTTAAAAAGTGGTTTCTCGGGCCCGGCATTGGCAAAAAAAAACGGTCAGCACTCAAACATACAAAGCTCCCTGAAGCACCTAGGTGCCTGTGTATTCCTCGGGTGGGAAAGAGATCTCGCCACTGACTGCGGCCCAGCGTTTGCTCCCCAAAAGGAGTAACGTGTTAAAGACAGGAGCTCACAGGCCCCGGGCCAAAAGCGTAAAAACCCTGAAAGGGAGGAGACTGCCCTAGCCCTTGCTGTCCATGGCCCAGTGCGGTTGTCCCTGTGTTCCCCATTTGGGTTGCATGTACTTGAGTCATTGCCGTCATCATCCCCTATGATGAAATTAGACGACTTGTACATGAAACTCATGAATCGTGACGCCCAAAGAAAAAAAAAAAGGCACAGAAAAAAAAAAAAAATTCATTTATAAAAATGACTTGCAAAAAAAAACCTTTTGTTACATAAAGACAGCGTGTAAAAAGGCAGATAATGGACGAAAAACAGAGAGAGGAAAACCAATCCCCGTCAATCACGGTCATGGGAAAAGCCCCGTCTAAAAACACATACATAGTAGTCTTCCCATGCTTAGAGGTGACTATTTTAAGGAAACAAATCAGACAGTGGAAGGTTCCTTACCAGGTCTGAGTAGGGCGGCGCCCCAGTAGGGCAGAGGGGGTGGGTGGAATTGGCAGTCCTTCGTTTCCGTTTTCCCTAATGTCCCAAAAAAAAAGTGTTTCAGGCTTCAATGCCTATTCTTTTTTGAAATTTTCCCCCCAATTGGTTAATGGTGAGTGGGGTGTGTGTGTTGTGTGTGTGGGTGTGGGTGTGGGGTTTTGTGTGGAAGGAATTTGTTTTACGCTGTCAACATATGGTGATTGCAGCGTCTAAAATAACATTGTTTACAATTTTAGATTTTCTAAAAAAAAAGGGGCGATGTGGTTACATGGAACAAAAATAAAGGATAGAGAATTGGGGGGACGTAACTATGAAAAATTGTAAAAAAAAACTAAAATAATCTAATTTTCTTTTTGTTTAAAAAAAAAGTTCCTAATGGATTTCCCAAAAAAGGTTCCCCTTAATTTAAAAAGAGAAAAAAATGGCAAGAATTAAAAAAAGTCAAACATTAACTGCCCAGTGTCGCATTTTGTATAAACCATTCAAAAGGGTTTCGTTAGTTCCAATCAAAAACACATGTTGAAACTGAAAGATCCCACGACAAACGCATTTAAACATTTGGCAAATTGGTTTTGGGAATTACAAAAAAGTCTAAAGTGGTAGAAAACCGGTGGAAATCGACACAAATTTTTCAGGTTTGCTGCGAGGTTTTGATGAGGAATGTATTGTCCAGAAATTCCGATTAAAAGAAAATTTCCCTTTGTTGTTAAAGGAAAATCAATTTAAAACCAAAATTTTTCTTTGCCCCCCCTTTTTTGCTGCTCTATCTGCTTTCTTAAAAAGAAGGGGGGTGTGCGTGGAACCAGAAAAACAACATTTACCTTTCTGTAAAGCGTGCAACATGTATTTTAATCTCAAATAAAAATTTCCCTCTCTTTGTGTATTTTCAAAACAAACAAACTTTTTAAAATGACTGTGAATCAACACAAAATAGGATAATAAATATTGAGAATGGAAAGGGAAAATTTAAATAATTTATGCCATCAGGACAGCAACTAGTTCAGCTGTAATATGGAATGACCTTACCTAAATAATATGATTTTTCAGCTTTGAAATCTGGAATTACAAGCCAGATCCCGCATTTACCATCATCAGAACTGAGCCGTCAGTGTTACTTTCAAATAGTTAGTAAACTTTTCTTCCATGTCAATTTTGATAGATGCTGCTAACACATGCGGCGAAATCGCTTTATTTAGTCAGAAGAAAAAATGTTAACTGGTACTTCCGTTAGTCCAAGGGGGGGACCGGCGGAACCAGTTACGCGAGGGGGCTACCTCTTTGTGGGGTAAATTCTTTGATGAATTAAAAACGCCCTGAAAACATTTGACGAAGCGTCTCTAAATTTGAATTTTTCTGTGCTTTTTCGAAAGATCAATGTCGGATCTGTTATTTAACTCTTCAAGGTGTCCACCGCAATCCGTCTCACTACATATTTTACAGAACTTATTTTCCTTTCTTCATCAAGTGGAAAAAGGCCTGCTATCTTATAAGCTTCAGAGGACTTAGTATGCACAGGTACCCCCAGGGCCAACTTTACAGCTTTATGTCAATTCTTTGAAGTTTCTTTAAATGCGATCGGAAGCGAAAAGAATATTCTGTCCGTAAGTAAATCTTGATCGTACAAGACTGGTTGCTAAATGCAACAAAACTTTAGGATCCTGTCCCCATGGAGAATGACTGACAATTTTAGAAAATTCAAACTTTTAACTGCTTTAGTAACAATTGAGTCAATATGTTTTTTCAGTTTATTTTTGGGTTGTAATTTAGGACCCCTAAAAATTTTACTTAAGTTTATAAAAAATTTCCCATCCTCCCAGAAAGAATATAGGCAGGTTACTTGGGTTATATCCATTGTTTAAGAAAACCCAAATGTGTCTTTTCAACAGAAAATTGAAAGCCATTCAAATGCATATAACTATTTAATTTATCCAGCTCGTGCTGAAAGAGCTTCTGATATAATTTATGTGACTTTAAATTTGTTCTTTTCTTTAAAGATACATTAATCCATATTGCAATGTCATCGCATATTGAGCTCCCTTTGGTATATGATAAAAAAACATGTATATAAGTCATTTGCATTACTTTTGAATAACAATGGGGGATTATAGAACCTTGTGGAATTCCTATTATAGATCTTGAGGATGATAAGTCACACCAACTCTGGTCATTATGTGTCTCCCACTTAAAAATGATTTCACATAATTGTAGGCGTGCCCAGAAAGACCAAATTTGTTTTAATTTATATAATAATCGGCTGTGCCACACTCTTTCGTAAGCTTTAGTAAGATCCCAAAAAAGGAAGCAAAGGGCACTTTTACGTTTAGCAAACTGTTTCTTAATTTGAGTAGTTAGTCGTGTCAGGTGATCAATTGTACTTCGTCCTTTTTTAAATCCAGATTGTGTGAGAAATTTCATCATTTTTTATCACAGTAATGGACATTCTAAAATTTATTTTTTTTTCCATGACTTTTCCAGTATGAGACGTGGGCTGAAATGGGTTATAGCTAGACGTTCAGACCGAGGTTGCCCTGCTTTAGAATAGGAGTCACAATAGACGTCTTCCATATATCGGGAATTTGTCCACATTCCCAACTTTTTTTAAATAAATTTTGTAAAATGGTTATCCCGTTCTCTGGTAAATGGTTTAACATAGTGTAAGAAATCCCATCCAAACCAACGAAACCTTTTTATTTCCCCAAAAGACGGACAGCATTCCTGACTTCCTGTAAAGATATTGATACATTTATAGTACTATTGTTGTTTGGTCGGATCTCTATTTGTTATCAGTATTTTTTTCTTCTCTACGACTTTTGCTCATTAGGCAAACATTCCATTAACATGTTTTAACGTCATAGATGCAAAATTCCCCAGCCTTTTCTTTGGGAGATAGAAATTCTTTTCTTGTTGTTTTGATTGGGTTTAAACTTGGAGTTTTAAAGCCCGATTTCATTTCTTTCCTTATCCACACCTTTTTCAGTCTTTACAGTCAGATTACTTCATTTAGACAGAACTGTTGACCCGTATTTTTCTTTTTGCTTGCGCTGTAACTCTGTTTGCTTTTATTTTTTTTACTGCACATTTCTTTATGAGCTGCATCTTTTATCTCTTGCACAGGAACTTTTCTAACTTTTAGCCAATTAAGATAAGTGTGTGTGTGTGTGTGTGTGTGTGTGTGTGGTGTGTGGGATGCGTTTTTTTATCTATTTTTTTTTTTTTGTGGTTTGTAGTGCCTGTCTTCAGTCGTGTTGTTTGCTTGCTTGTTCGTGTACGTTTGTTGTTGATGTTGTGCATGTTGTGCGATGTGCGCTGTGTGCTTTGTCTTTTTGCATTGTTAGTGTGTTGTGTGTTTGTGCATTTGTTTACATGACATAGTGTGTGTGTGTGTGTTTTGGGAGTGTGTGTGTGGGTTAGTGTGGTTTGTGCGGTTTTTGTGAGAGAGAGAGAGGTGAGTGTTGTGGGGGGGGGGGGTATGTGTCAGATTTGTGTGATTAATCTTTTAATCTCTTCTTTGGTATCCTGTTTAATCAGCTTTGTTTACTTTGTTTTTTGGATTGATTCATAACTTAGAGGCATGAAATATGATGCATTTCATCTTTGCTTTGAAGATACCTGGTTTGAAGTGCTGTTTCTTCTTCCTTGGACTTGTTAATCCCACTTTTCTGTGGTTTTTTCATAACTGTTCAGGATCTAAAGCTTTGGAATTCAAGTGTTATGACCAGGATTTAGCTTCAATTCTAGGCCAAAAGGTAGATGCTTTCTTTCAGTTTAAGTCTTGAATCAACGATGATATTACTGATTACGGACTTTTCAACCTATTGTATTCTTCCTTTTTGTTTCATTAATGAAATTTACATTGAACATACACTGTGCACCAGCACTTCTGACTTCACTCACATTCGTGAGTGATCAGAAACCAGTTAGCAACATGATTATTATCCCACATACAACTGTGTTGTGCCTACTTACAGAAAGAGGCTAACAACCCTAACTTTCAAACTTCTTTACACTAGTTTAGTTTTATTACATGTAGTATGTATACATGTTTACATTACATTTCTTGCAGACTTACCTTTTCTTCATTCTTACTGTATTAAAAATTTTTATTTTTCTCATCTAGAACTTTGCAGGGGTTTTCCCTTTTCAGTCTTGCATACTGTTCATACTCCTCAGACTTGCATCCTTGTCATCAATACTAATCATGAGTTTGCATACTATTCATTATTTCCTCAAGCTCTGCTTTTTATCTTACTTTGATACTATCATCATTCTTACCTTTGCACTCTTCATCCGTCTTATTGGTATATCTTATCTGCTACAAGTTTTGCCTCTCCTTTCAATTTTACTTTGCATGCTATTCATAATTATTACATGTTAAGCATCTTTCTTTCATGTAAGTTTCGTATACATACTACTATATTTCCTTCAAGTTTTGCCTTTTCTTTCAATTTTTACTTTGTGTACTGTTATTTCTTGCAGACTTTGCGTCTTCTTTCATTCAATCTTAGTTTGCGTACTATTCACGTCTACAGCTTTGCTTTGCCTTTCAATTTTTTCTGCATATATTCATGTTTCTTACAGGTTTTGCATCTCTTTCACTCAACCTTGGTCTGCACACTATTCATACTTCCTGCAAGCTTTGCCTTTGCTTTTAATTTTTACTTTGCACATGATTCATCTTTCTTACAGGCTTTGCATCTTCTTTGACTCAATCTCAGTCTGCAGTCTGCATACTATTCATGTTTGCCTTTCCTTTAAGTTTCACTTTGCACTCTGCACACAATTCACATTTCTCACAGGCTTTGCCTGTTCTCCACTCCGTCTTACCTGGCATCTTTCCTTCAGCTTGGCAGTGACGTCTTTGAACTGTTGCATGGTCCTCACAGACGCCACAATGTCACGAATGTCTCTGTGTTTATGAAGCCTGAAATAAAAACACAAACATTTTTTCAATACTTCATTAAGGGCAATCTGCTCCAGAAAACATGAAACCTGCAACTTTTTTTAGGGGAAAAACGTCAACAATATCTCGTTTCTGACAACAGAAACCTGCTACATTTATTTCACCTGATGGAAAAAGACTTCGCATGTAGCATTAGTCCTACGAGTCATGTCACTTTGAAACAGCAAATCTCGAACACCTTTGTCTCTCATCTTGATTTTGCCTATTTGCGTGCATGCGTGCGTGTGTGTGTATGATGCATATGTTAAGTTTCAGTAAGTACTAATCATATGTCCAGTATCTAAGAGTGAAGAGATC
>CM031595.1:179278815-179283815 GCA_018398815.1 Conus ventricosus
GGAAAGAAAAAAAAGGAGGGGGGGGTGAGAGAGGAGGGGGCAAAGGAGGGTAGGAAGGAGAGGGATAGATACAAATAGTAAGTGAGAAGAAAATAAATGAATAGATAAAAGAAAAGAAAATAGAAAAAAACCAAAAAGACAGGAGACTGGGGAGCTAACCCTACTCAGAAACTCCTGGCAAAAGATACAGGCTCTCAAACGATCATTCCAGTAGGCGCTAGGCTCTACGGTCAAGAAGAGGCCACTGATGCAGACCAACCATGCATAGGTAAGTACTAAAGGGAAAGGGAATGATAAGTCATTGTCCACCTGAATTGTCTCGGGGAAAAAAGAAGTACACAGAAATTGCTAAGCTTTTTCATTGATACCAGCTGGATTCAATATATACTGAACAACATTAAAACGCCCCGTTTTGATTTGCCGATTTCCCATTTGGAAAAAAATGTGTATTTGGATTTGGTATGTTGACACAATTTTTAAGGGACACAGATTCACACTGCCTCGGTTTCTCCGCGCTTGCCGACGTTCGTGTGACGCCCACGTGCAACTCGCCAATACACTTTTCTTGCCACTGGGGCCGAGACTGAACGTAGCACATCTGTTTCTTTGTCTCAAATGGTGAGTTTGAAGTCATGCCGACTGGAAAACGGTATCAGTTGTCATTCGACCAGGCGAAGTGGTCCGAAAACAATGCCGCGACTGTCTGTGCAAGAACGCGAGCGAGCCATTGGAATGCTAATGGTCGGTATGTCGTCGAGAGAGACAGCCAGACAACTGAACTGCAGTCACTCTACAATTGTAAGGCTATCACAACGTTTGGCAGCAACTGGTTCCACCACTGATCGGCGCCGAACGGGCCAACCTCGTGTTACCACACCAGCGCAAGATCGATACATTCGGCAACTTCATCTTCGTAATCGATTCCTTACAGCTGCAGAAACATGTCGCCAGGTGGTTGGTCGACGGGGGTCCAGTGTCTGGGACAAACCGTTCGACGTCGATTGCAAGAATCAGGGCTCAATGCAAGACGCCCTCATGTTGGCCAGTCCTCACCCGTAGACACCGTCAGCAACGCCTGCAGTGGGCCAACCTGCATCTGCCATGGCACGACGTCAGTGGAGAGCTGTGCTGTTCTCTGACGAAAGTCGATTCGCGTTATCTCATGCTGACAGGAGAATGAGAGTCTGGAGGCGTGTCGGGGACGCTGCGCCAACTGCTGCGTGTTTGAAGCCACTAGATGGGGAGGGGGCAGTCTGATGGTTTGGGGGGCATTCAGTCATGACTACCGAACACCTCTGTACTTTTTTGACAACCATGTGAATGCCAACACCTACCAGCAGGTGCTGCAGAACCACGTCGTCCACTGTTTGGCCAGCACCTGGAGCTGCAGTTCTTCAGCATGATAATGCACGACCCCACACCGCAAGAGCCATCGCTGCGTTTCTCCAGGCGAAAAACATTGCCGTGTTGCCCTGGCCATCTCTGTCCCCTGACATGGCTCCATTGAACACGTCTGGGATGAGCTGGGGCGTCTTGTGGCCCGTGGAAGACGTCCACAGACTCTCGATCATTTGAGGCGCGCACTGACCGAGGAGTGGGATGGACTGCCACAGGCGTTCTTGCACAACCTTGTCTACTCCATGAGGAGGCGCTGCCAAGCGTGCATCGGGGCAAATGGCGGACACACTCGGTATTAGAGCTCGCGGACGGACATGCTCGTCGTCGTGTACTTTTTGACAGGGACCCTAGTGATGTCAGCACCTCATTTCAGATGAATTCGGCCATTCTTGTCAAGAACAGACATTTTGTTTAATTGAAAAATGGATGCGTAATCAAATATGCTTACTTTCATTAAATAATTCTGTACTACCAACGTTGTCTGGGTCTTTTGGCAAGCGGTGCATTTTTAATGGTTGTTCAGTATATATATATTTTTTTCGTGTGTGTGTGGGGTGAGCCTTGCAGCTCTTAGCTGCGTCTGGCTAGTGGGTTTTTTTCGGGGTTCTCCCGTTTTCCCTCTCACCCCTGGTGCTTGGGTAGGGCAACCTACCCTTGGGTCAGACTTGGGTCGGATGCTTTAGGCGGCTGACCCCCTTCTCTCCCCCCCCTCCCTCCCTTGTCATTTAAAATGCTTTTTCGAGTTATATTGATCTTATTTATTGTGCTTTCTCTTGTTCATTTCATTCATATGCAACACCACCCACTACATTCCATCACACCCTCCCCCTCCACTCACTCTCCTTCCCTCCTCTTCTCTCTCTCATTCTCCACTCTTCCTCTACTTCCATTCTCTCTCTGTTCGCTCCCCTCTCTTTCTCCCCCCCTCTCTCTCTCTCTCTCCTTTTCCTCTCCTCACTTTACTCTACCCTCTTTCCTCGTGCCCTATTCCTCGAACTCTACTCACCCTTTTCTTCCACTGTCCCTCTGTCTTCTTCATTCACACTTTGGCTTCACAAGTAGAGTATTGTGCATGTTTATGTCTGTATTTTTTTGTCGCTGAGGAAGGCATATTGCCGAAAATTTCTTGTCTGTTTTGTGTCGTGCATTAATTCTGCGTTACTTCCACTTTGTTTTGTGTGCTCTTCCGCTTTTTTTGTCTTGTTCCAGTAACGCCGCAGTTTGTTTCATTTGCCGTTGATACTACATAATGTTATTTGCAAATATTGTTACAAACAGCAACATACTATAGAGAAACGGACCCTTTTTAAAAATCTCCTCACACATTTGTTTGTATCAGTGGAGCCAGTCTTTCCCACGTGGGTGTATTGTCATGGTCGCACGATCATGCGAAGCATGTTTAGCAGTTTGCTACTTTCGTTCTGTTTCTGCGTGAGCCCTGCGGCTTAGTTCAATAATCGCCATTTTTACAACAACTTCCAAGATGTGGGTGGGAGAAGATTGGTGTCTCGCCTCAGTTACTCACTATTCGCTTTTGTTGGAGTCCTGTCCGCTCTCAAGGGTCACTAACTACTTCCAGGCGAGAAAAAGGTTCAGTTTGCCTGGCTGCCCTCTTAGGTTACTGCGTATGCCAGTTTCATCTCGTCCACACCGCTCAGCGAGGTGGCCTTCTGCCTGCACGTAGCCTTTACTCAGGCGCGAAGCACCCCGCGTGTGCTTTAAACTTGAGAGTGTGACACTATCAGCGGCAAAAGAGTTGGGAATAAACAGCCGAGTGGTGAACAGGTGGCACACACAGAGCTAACAAGAAATGGTTTTAACATTCAATATGTGCAGTGGAACGCCAGTCGGTGAAGGGCGAAGATACTTATCCTCTGCTCTCTTCATCTTGATGAATTCAATCGTCCTACCTAAAATTCAGTAAATTTTTAGATGAGACAGCGAACACACACACAAAACGTTTTTAAAAAGAAAACAAAAACAAAACAAAAAAAAACGAATAAGGAGGGCAGCTCTTGCTCCCGTCATGATGTCATGACACGCCCATAACCCCAAACGAGTGCTGCTTGCGACGCCGAATCGTCTGGCAGAACTGCCAACACCAGCGCACAGAACAAGCAGAGATGTCTTCTTGTGTGCTCTGTGTTGTCCTTTCTGCTGGGCGACTCGATGTCGCAAGCGGCACTCGTTTGGAGTTATGAGCGTGTCATTATTTGATCATGGGAGCAAGAGTTACTCCAAGAGTTACTCCACTTGTTCGCCTTCTACCTAAAATAAGTTTAGTCGACCGTCTAGCGAGAAAAACAAACGACCCGATATCTTTTTTCACATGTCAGTGAGTAGGTGGGGTGGGGATGTCAGTGAGTGGGTGGGGTGGGGATGTCAGTGAGTGGGTGGGGTGGGGAGTTCAGGTGGCAGGTGATCAGTCCGAGGAGAAAGCGAACGGATATCTCTTTCCGCTCTCAGTGAGGGAGTGGGGGTGGGGTGGGTTCGGGTGGTGGGCACAGGCAATGTGGCTGACAGCTTAAGACAAACTGGCATCCAGTTTTTAATACTTTCCTCAGTTGTCCCACCCTTTGCCCTTCAGGCTCATGTGTCGTGTGTTCATAGCACGTGAGCGAAACAGGCATTGCTTTTCCTGTCTTCTGTTTCTTTTCGCTTTTTGTTGTTGTTCTCTTTCCATGCTCGAGAGTCTAGGGATTACTATGATGGATGTCTCATCACTCTAGACTGGACACTCCGCCAGGCTGAAGGACAGAAACACAAACAGAGAGGAGAGAGA
Organism: Conus ventricosus; assembly: GCA_018398815.1. Taxonomy (NCBI): domain Eukaryota; kingdom Metazoa; phylum Mollusca; class Gastropoda; order Neogastropoda; family Conidae; genus Conus; species Conus ventricosus. The sequence continues at coordinate 179,282,996 of CM031595.1, forward strand.
GAGAGAGAGAGAGAGAGAGAGAGAGAGAGAGAGAGAGAGAGAGAGAGAGAGAGTCGAATAGAAATCAGGAAATTACAGGGACCACATTTAGCTAGACCTCAGGCTTTTAAAAGCCCCATCTTTTAACAACCAATTAAATTATAAATAAAAGTAGAAAAGAGAAAATGTCAAATAAATGAAAATAAACATATAAGCAGATGAACAGATGAAAAATAGTGATTAAGATTTTGACACTTTGACATTTTACTGTCATTATCAGAAGGCCTCTTGACAAGGGAGTGTAATACCTTTTCTGTTTTTAGAGAGAGAGCGAGATTTTAGGAGAGAGAGAGAGAGTGAGAGAGAGAGAGAGAGTAGAGAGAGAGAGAGAGGAGAAGTGAAAGAGAGAGAGAGAAGAGAGAGGAGAGGAGGAGAGAGAGAGAGAGGGAGGGAGAGGAGAGATAATCAAACAGAAATCAGGAAATCATAGGGGACTACATTTAGCTAGACCACAGACTTTTAAAAGCCCCATCTTTTAACAACAATTAAATAAAAGAAAAAGAAGAAGAAAAAGAGAAAATGTCAAATAAAGAAAAATAAACAATATAAGCAAAATGGATAGATAGAAATAGTGATCAAATAATGTCACTTCATTTTCAAAGATAGCTGATTCTTTTCTAGTTCTTCTGTTTATTGCTCATTAATTGTCATGTTCTTAGCAGATCTAGTTGCAAAGCGAGACGACTGCAGGCGGAAATCTAAACAAATCTTAAATAAAATGTTTAGCGAACGCCCAGAGAACGTGGACAAACGAGTCACAAGACAAAACACAACGCGTTTC
>CM031595.1:179288815-179291315 GCA_018398815.1 Conus ventricosus
GCGCGCGCGCGCGTGCGTGCGTGCGTGCGTGGTGTGCGCGTGTATGCGTGCGCGTGTGTGTGTGTTGTGCGTATGTGTGTACGTGTGTGCGTGTGCGTGTGTGTGTGTGTGTGTGTGTGTGTGTGTTGTGCGTATGTGTGCGTGTGCGTGTGTGCGCGCGCTTGTGTGTGAGTGTATGCACGGGTTGGCATGCCTGCTATGTGGATGGTTGCAGTGTCGAACTTCTCCATGACGTGGGAAGTGTCGGAGGTGTCGACGGGCACCAAGTACAAGGCGGGCACCGGGGAGGAGATCCACGCCAAGGTCGGCGTGCAGATCGGACTGCGAGGCATCAACGTCACCCTCAAAGGTCGGCTGGACCACGTCCTTCTCTCACTGGCTGGCTGGCTGGCTTGCTGTCTGGCTGGCTGTCTGTCTCTGTCTGTCTGCTTCTGTCTGTCTGTCTGTCTGAGGCAGACCGATTTGTCTGTCTGTCTCTCTCTCTCATTCTCTCTCTCTCTCTCTCTCTCTCTCTCTCTCTCTCTCTCTCTCTCTCTCCTTCCCTCCCTTCCTCCCTCTCTTTTTTCTCTCTCTCTGATTATGTCTTTCTTCCTCCCCCCCCCCTTCTCACTGGATGTGGAAATGCACATGAATGTGTATGGATATGTGTTTTTCTCTCCCTGTCTCTCTGTCTGTCTGTCTGTCTGTCTGTCTGTCTTCTTCTCTCTCTCTCTCTCTCTCTCCTTCTCTCTCTCTCTCTCTCTCTGTGTTGTTTACGTTTTAAGCTCGGTGTTTCATTCTTTCAGTTCGGTCCATGGTTACAACTGAAGAAGCTTTGAATAAAGCGAAATATATTGTGCACTTACACCGGGTGTTTGTAGTTTTTTGTTTAACCATTCTCTCTCTCTTTCTCTCTCACTCTCTCTCTCTCTCTCTCTCTCTCTCTCTCTCTCTCTCTCTCTCTCTCTGTCTCTCTCTCTCCATCTGTGTGTGTGTGTGTGTGTGTGTGGTGTGTGTGTGTGTGTGCCCCGTTTTTTTGTTTCTTTTTTTGAGAATTGACACATAAATTTAAATCGAGGGGTGGAGTGAAAATTGGGTTAAAAAAAGTTTCTTTTCCCGCTTTACACCCAGATCAAACCCAATCTCAGATCCTCTGTGGATGTCAATGCCTCCTCTCTTCTTTTCTGTGGCAGGAGAGCCCGAGAGGCAGCTGAACGAGACCATCAACTACAACGAGCACTTCAGCTGGGAGTGGAGGCAGGGCGTTTCGGCTTTGGGCCTTTCGGTAAGTGCTGTCCCCACAGGTCGCTTCCTTGGATGCTTCAAGCATTTCACTACGCAAGCCGAACCTTGGTGATGATGATGTGATCACTATTGTTATGATTGTCATCATGATCACAATGATGTGATGGAGGGGCTTGATAGAGGGGAGAAGAGAGAGAGAGAGAGAGAGAGAGAGAGAGCAACACACACACACAGACAATGAGAGACAACAACACACAACCCCACAACACACCCCACACACACATAGACACACACACACACACACACACACACACACACACCACACACACACACACACACACACACAGAGGTAGTTTTCAAAATGACAGCTGATGGTATGAATACAATGACCGGTGTTTACGGTGTAAATTGCACTCAGTTCTGGAAACTGATAATCTATACCACGAATACTGATAATCTATACCATGGAAACTGATAATCTATACCATGGATACTGATGATCTATTCCATGGATACTGATGATCTATACCATGGATACTGATAATCTATACCACGAATACTGATAATCTATACCATGGAAACTGATCATCTATACCATGGATACTGATGATCTATTCCATGGATACTGATGATCTATACCATGGATACTGATAATCTATACCACGGATACTGATAATCTATACCATGGATACTGATGATCTATACCATGGATACTGATGATCTATACCATGGATACTGATAATCTATACCACGGATACTGATGATTTATACCATGGATACTGATGATCTACATACTGATAAGATAAGATAATGTTGCTGATCTATACAATGGATACTGATGATCTATACCATGGATACTGATGATCTATACCATGGATGCTGATGATCTACATACTGATGATCTATACAATGGATACTGATAATCTATGCCATGGATACTGATGATCTATACCATGGATAACCGATGATCTACATACTGATGATCTATACCATGGATACTGATAATCTATACCTGATGATCTATACCACGGACACTGATGATCTATACAATGGATACTGATGATTTATACCATGGATGCTGATGACCTACATACTGATGATCTATACCATGGATACTGATGATCTATACCATGGATATTGATGATCTACATACTGATGATCTATACCATGGATACTGATGATCTACATACTGATGATCTATACCATGGATACTGATTATCTAAACCACTGATACTCATGATCTGTACCATGGAAACTGATGATTATACCATAACAA
>CM031595.1:179296315-179336473 GCA_018398815.1 Conus ventricosus
TAAGCAGCATCCGTTTTGGAGTTATGGGAGTGCAACTGTTTCATAATGGAAGAAGAGTTACCCTACTTGTTCGTGGAAGAAGAGTTACCCTACTTGTTCGTTATTCCCTGTTTACTGTTCTCTGCTTCATTTGAGATTTCCTTTCAGTCCTATGGGAGTGCAACTGTTTCATAATGGAAGAAGAGTTACCCTACTTGTTCGTTATTCCCTGTTAACTGTTCTCTGCTTCATTTGAGATTTCCTTTCAGTCCTATTGTTTTTAGAATCATGTGGTTTAAGGTACCGTGTACGGTTATTTTGTGAATATGAAACAATTAACAAAATGGTCAAAACCATCCCCAAGGCCATTATGTAGGCAAAACATCATTTTTTTAATATTCCTGCCAGCAGAATAACTCGAGGAGGACGTCGGCATTAAACACAGGGGTGGCTAACTCGGCAAGTTCTGGTGTTGCAGGGATCGTGTGTGTGATCCTCGCCGTGGTGGTGCTCATCATGGACCTCCGCTTTCCTCAGCAGATCGCTCTCTTCTTCAACGTGGACATCATCCAGGACTCGGAGGAGTTTCAGGTGGAAGGTAGGTAGAACATCAACGTGAATATCATATGGGACTCAGAGGAGTTTCAGGTGGAAGTTAGGTAGAACATCAACGTGAATATTATATGGAACTCAGGAGTTTCAGGTCGAAGTTAGGTAGAACATCAACGTGGACTTCATCCAGGACTGACAAGAGTTTCAGGTGGAAGTTAGATAGAACATCGAGGTGGACTTCATCCAGGACCGACAAGAGTTTCAGGTGGAAGTTAGATAGAACATCGAGGTGGACTTCATACAGGACCGACAAGAGTTTCGGGTGGAAGGTAGGCAGAACTGCAAAGTGAGCATCATCTGGGACTCCGAAGTGTTAGAGATGGAAGGTAGGTAGAACTTAAACTTTGACATCACCCAAGACTCAGAAGAGTTTCCAGTGGAAGATAGATAGAAGATAGATAGAACTTCATCGTGAACATCATCCGGGACTCTGAGAAGTTCCAGGTAGAAGGCAGGTATAACTGCAACGTGGACTTCAAGGCTCAGAGGGGCTTTTGGTGGAAGGCAGGCGCACTCGCTTGTATGTGTATATAGCTGAGGGATGTATGTGTATATAGCTGAGGGATGTATGTGTATATAGCTGAGGGATGTATGTGTATATAGCTGAGGGATGTATGTGTATATAGCTGAGGGATGTATGTGCATATAGCTGAGGGATGTATGTGTATATAGCTGAGGGATGTATGTGTATATAGCTGAGGGATGTATGTGCATATAGCTGAGGGATGTATGTGCATATAGCTGAGGGATGTATGTGCATATAGCTGAGGGATGTATGTGCATATAGCTGAGGGATGTATGTGTATATAGCTGAGGGATGTATATGTATATAGCTGAGGGATGTATGTGTATATAGCTGAGGGATGTATGTGTATATAGCTGAGGGATGTATGTGCATATAGCTGAGGGACGTATGTGTATATATAGCTGAGGGATGTATGTGCATATAGCTGAGGGATGTATGTGCATATAGCTGAGGGATGTATGTGTATATAACTGAGGGATGTATGTGTATATAGCTGAGGGATGTATGTGTATATAGCTGAGGGATGTATGTGCATATAGCTGAGGGATGGAGGCGCAAGACGGGTGGGCGCAGCCATGCGCGTGGTGATCCAGCATTCTATTTGTTACTCACTGACACTTCTCCATGAATGTGGTCTTTCATTGTTCAAATTAAGTAGCTGGCGTCATGTTGTTCGTTTAGCTAAGTGCGAGAAAACTGAACGAGATGTTCTAAATGTACCATATTATTGGAGAATAGACGGCAAGTATCAGTTCCATCAAAGGATGAAACAAATCTGTATGCATTTATGGTAATTTTCGAGTGTATAGAAAAAAAAATCTTAGAGATATCAAGTGTATAGTGCTCTGATAGAATAATATGACAGCGAGTCACCTGGCATTGGACAAATGTACGCTTCCTAACTGGAAAAGGTACCAGCAGACACATCGCCATTCAGCTCAATCCTTTCACGGATGCAGTCCCTAGAAGAGAAGAAGCGTGGCTAACGACTTCTAAACTCCGTATAATAATGACTCCACAGGAACCCGGTGTGTTCTATGGGATGGATTCTCCCATCGTGTCCGACGGATGAGTAGGCAGGCAGGTCATCTGCTGATGTGCAGGCAGGTCATCTGCTGATGTGAATACTCATGTGGAACTGAAGACCACTTCCCGAGGCACAAAGTCGCCCACCGGCGCTGCACGGAAAGGAGTCCATGCAGTATTCTATGTAACCTACTCATGATAGTTAGTGGCAAGTCTTTTGACTTATTCTGGAACTGGACGCTTTCGTCCTCACGAGTCGTGGACAGGCGGAGCTAGTCAGCACCATTCTGCAGCCCATCTATGAGAAGGAAAATTCCCCAGTGAGTTTGTGTGGAGGAAGAATCTTTGTCCAGGGTCAACTCTTTGTGCAGATCCTACAATATCCGCTGACTACTCTCCACTTTTGGTGGAGATCTTCCTAGGACACCAATTCACCGAACAACACAACTGGACTTGCTGAGGTCCACGCACATGTGACAGTATCTTCACCTGTGTCTCTTTGAGCGCTGGTAGAAGAGAGGGTAAGGAGGTGACTACACACTCTCGCTCCACTTAAAAAGTCGGGTAAAGGTAAGCTACACGAACTCTCTAAAGGCCAGCCTTAGAGGTGCAACATGGACACAGTCACCCGGGAACCTCTTGCCCTTGAGAGACCCTGCCGGAGACACCTGTGTTGAAAGGGCTCACAGACCTTCAAGATGAACAGACTGACGACCATCCACGCAAAGAGCAACAGGAGGAAAGCAGGGCCCCCACTTTGATGACTCTCTGCCCCTGCAACATCTGCACATGACAGTGGGCCGCAGTGACCGGTCTCCATCACCCCCTGAGGACCCCACCCATTCTGGCCAGTGACCTGTCTGCCTGCTCGTCCATAGACCCGTCAGGAGAGTCCAAAACAACAAGGGAAGGAACTCTGAAACCCTAGTTTCAAAGACAAGGAAAAGAACTCTCATTTCAAGGAGTTCGAATGAAGTCGCTCTTCATGGTCTTTTCCAAAGACCTGTCGGGAGTTTCTCCTGTCACTGACTGGTGATCTGTCACGTGCAGGGGAGGAGACCCCACAGCCAGTGGAGACCAACGAGGACGAGGACGAGGACGAGGACGAGAGGACGGACCCTGCAGCTAACGGGGGGTCGGGGGCGACCAACGGGGACAGGCCTCCAGCTCCGGCACCTCCCGAGGACGACGAGATCTACGGCATCCGGATTTCTGTGAGTGTAGCAGAGAGGGTGTGTCCATCAGGAACACGCATGTATCAAAGGGTCATGACGAAGTGCCCATCCGTGACCGCATGTGTGTATTTGCACACGCCTGTGCTTCGTGTGTGTGTGTGTGTGTGTGTGTGTGTGTGTACTGTGTGTGTGTGTGTGTGTGTGTTGTGTGTGTGTGTGCGTGCGTACGTTCGTGCACGTGTACATGCGTGGGTACGAGCGTGTGTGTGTGTGCGCGCGCGCGCGCGCACGTGCGTGTGTGTGTGCGCGCACGTGCGCGCGTGTGTATGTGTGTGTGTGTGTGCGCACGCGCGTGCACGTGCAAGCACGTTTGCACAAGCGCGTGTTTATCCACTTGTTTGCACGCTTGCATATGTGCATACGGATGAATTATAGGAATGCACTTTAGAAGGTGCTGACTTAAGTCCGAGTTGATTACAAGAATGTATAAATGAAGCCACTAGGTGCACACACACACCACCACACGCACGCACCCCGCACGCACGCACGCACGCACGCACGCACGCACGCACGCACACACACACACACACACACACACACACACACACACACACACACACACACACACTGTCCTACACATTTAAAGATCTCTACAGATATGTCACACAGCCCCTCAGTGGTTAAACAGCCAGTCCACACCACCTCCCCCTCCCCCTCTCATCCTCCTCCACCTTCTCCATCCGCCAACACAACACGCGTGCACCTCGCACGCACCAGTCAGTGTTATTATGAGTCCTGCAACTCACCTGTCTGTCTGTCTGTCTGTCTCGAAACAAATTCTCTCTCTCTCTCTCTCTCTCTCTCTCTCTCTCGCTCACAAAAGTTCTCTCTCTCTCTCTCTCCTCTCTCTCACTCTCTCTCTCAAAAAAAAAAAAAAAAAAAAAAAAAAAACACAAAGAAAAAGAAAAAAAAAAAAAACAATATATTTATACAAGGCTGTTCAGATAAGAGAGTACGCGATATCATTCTCTCTCTCTCTCTCTCTCTCTCGGTTTGTCTTGTTACGTTTATGGTAATGTGGATTGGTCGTTTATAATGCACACACCCTTCATTAAGGGGCGCTGCCTTTCTCAAATAAACAATTGCCATTGTCTCTGTCTCTCCCTCTCTGTCACTGTCTGTCTCCCGCTCTCTCCGTCTCTCTCTCTCTCTCTCACACATACACGCACACACACACACACACACACGTGCGCGCCGCACACACACACGCACGCACGCACGCACGCACGCACGCACACACACACACACACACACACTTCTCTCTCTCTCTCTTTCTTTCTCTCTCATCACCTTTGTCTTCCGTCGTGTTTTAGATGCCCCCCGAAGGGAGACGCCCAGGCCGCAGTCTGGCCAACCGCTTCACGCAGCGCTTCCAGAAGCCCAGACGGCTGCCCCCTCCCCCACCCCCCGCCGCAGGGCCTGAGGACGAGGACCCCGACGCCGAGGACTACATCAACATGCAGGATGAGGTGTACGAGAACACCGACGCCATGAGGTAGGTCCGCCTGTCGGCCACACACTGCTGCTGCTGCTAGTGGCCACACACCACAATTCAGAACTTTGCTCTAAAGCACTATAGATCCACTTCAGCGTTTAGAGGCCTAGCATAAGTTCGAGCCAGCACTTGATGTTAAACTGATAGTTGATCAGAAGAACAACCCCACCTCACCCTCTCCTCCGATTATTTCACTTTTTTTCTTTTTTCTTTTTTTTCTTCTTTTTTTGGGGGTGGGGGGGGGGGATGGGCGGGGGTGGTGGGGGGGTATTGGGAATGGGGAGTGGGCGGGTGATTTCTACCGATGACATACTTCACAATCTTCAAATGCGTGACCTTCTCCTTGGCTGACGTCACATGTCAGGCCTTCTCACTCACCCGTGCAACTATCTTTGCGCCAGCTGGGTCTTCCCAAATAGTCCCATTCCTTTCATTTTAATCCGTCTTCGGAACCTCCTGATGGGCATATCAAAGAAAAGAAGGTAAATGAACATTCAGACAATAAGAATTGTCAAAACAGTCTCACTGTGCCTGTTCATAAATGCTCCACTCCTTAAGCAAGGCCTTGGCGCATTCATTTTGGGTGTGCAGCCTGCTGCTGCTTGTGCACTATGGGGGCCAGAATAGCTCAACTGGTACAGCACCGTGTTCCTGGTGATCCTGGAGTTGCGGGTTCGAATCTCTGCTGAGCCGTTTCCGCGTTGGGGGATCCCCCCCCCCCTCCCCCGGAGTTAAATTGATTCTGACTCCATTTTCCGAAAAGTCCTTCGGAATGAGACTGTAAATTGAGGTACCGTGTGTGAACGCTCTCTCAACATCCTTCACACGTAAAATCCCATCACCAACTTTTCGGAAAGGAAGGCCAGTGTGGGTGTTTGACTCGTTGCACATAGCATATATCCTGCGTGAAAAGTTAAACAAATGAAAGGGTAAAAAAAGAAGAAGCTGAATTGCTGATATTGATTGAATGACACCCGTAATGACTGAATGTAGCACCAGCGGGCAGCTCTTCAGTTGGCTCTGCTCAGGTAGGCAGTCTGTTCCGTGAAGGAAAGCATGGACTTGGAGCGCTTAGAGTTTGGTGTCCAGTCGAGCGAGGTGCTAAAAGGTACTCTCAGTGACGATGATAATAATTCTTAGCAGCGGATTGGGTTTTAGCTGTGAGGGTGATGATGAGATGATGCGGTGACAACAAAATGTACTCCTGAACCATGATCTGAGGTCTACTTGTTTTTTGTTGTTGTTTTTTTCTCATCTGTCATTTAAACGGTTATGGGTTGGATTCTTGGTTGTCAGGGGAACATTTCAAAATGAGCGCTAAATAACTCTCTTTCGCACTTTATTAGCTCTTTCTTGGGTTGAGGTATTACTTTTTATGTTTTCTGTCTTTTTTTTCTCACATTCTTGGTCATAATGTGTACAATAGTTCTTGGTGACAACACGTTGACATCAACAACAACAGCAGCAGCAGCAACAACAACAACAACATCTACTGCTACTACTGCTGCGACTACTACTGCTGTAGCTGCATCCGCTGCTTACAACTACTTACATTTTTTTTTTTAACCGGTTTCCACGAAGCCATATAGTGTAGTTTATTTGACGATATGTGAAGATACTAATGTGTTTCATATCATCCGCAATGTTGTCTCTACATCTGTTTCAGAATGGAGGAGGTACACTGAGGGCTGTGTGTCAGTGCACCTGATGGTGATTCTGTATCAGTACACCTGATGGTGATTCTGCATCAGTACACCTGATGGTGATTCTGTATCAGTACACCTGATGGTGATTCTGTATCAGTACACCTGATGGTGATTCTGTATCAGTACACCTGATGGTGATTCTGTATCAGTACACCTGATGGTGATGTTGTATCACAGCCAGAGAAACTGTTTCCTGCATGACTCACGGTCCTGTGGCATTCGCCAACACGACATCCAGAAAAGACCTTTGACCTTTGACTCTGACATTGTGTGTCATTTGAACTGAAAGTATGCAATTTTATATCAATTTCAGAAATATGAAAATCCATTTTGCGTTTGTAAAATTATTGTTTGCAGCATTTGAGTAAGAAATAATCAGAAATTATTTTACTTTCAATTGAAATCCATCTTTGAGTTTTGGTATGAAATGTTGTCGACTTTTTAAATAATCAATATGTTGACCATTTTTATTCCATTCTTTTTAATTTTATGTTTTTTCTATTCATTATTATATACTTTTGCTGTTGCTTCTATTTTCCATTGCAAAGAATTAAACAAAAATTGCCTGATTTTGAACATGGTCTATGAATTTTATTGTTGGTAATTCATTTTATTTGTTAGTTTTAAAAGAAACTGTACATTTCATTTTATGCCGGTTTTTTTTTTTTTTTTTTTTTTTGCATTCCCTGTATAAACTTCATCACCAGTGGCGAGTGAAGTCACGTCTGTTTTTTACACAAGAGACTGAAAGAGAGTCAAGTAATGAAAGTGATTACAATTTTGGACTGACACACTTTGTAATAACAACGGTTGTGATGATAATAATGATGATGATAATGATGATTATAATGGTGATAATAATAATGATAACAATAACGATCACAATAATCATAACAATAATAATAAAAATAATGATAGTAACAATAATAATGATGATGATGATAATGATAATAATAATAACAGCAACAACAAGAACAGTAATAATAATAATAACAATCATTATCATCATTACAGTGATGACAACAATAACAAAATATATGATAATAAAAAAGCAACAGCAAAAGCAACAACAATAGTAATCATCATCGTCATCATCATCATCACAACAGTAATGATAACAACGCTTTCCGACATAGATATTTATAACAATAACGCTTTCCGATACGTCTAAGCGCCGCAGAACATCATGGAAATACAGTATTCACGCATCTGCTCTCACAAGACAAGCGCACCTTTTCGCACGGTCCTGGCTCTGTTGGGTGTGGCACGCCATAGTCACCCTGCATGGAAAGAGCTCAAGCTCACTCGCCTTCACATAGGATTTTTATCCCGTTGCATTTTTTCTCCTTAAAGGATCAAGGTGACCTCAGTCAGAAAACACCATACTATTCCACAAACGCCAACTAAACACGCAAGTTTCATCCGACCATAATATTTGACAGGAAGTTCTCTCTTTCAAAGGGAAGTGATTTTGTGGCTCCTCTATTCAAAACTCTTTTTAGGTAACTTCCCTTGGTCGTTTTTTTTCTGGTGGGATGGTATTTATAGCGTATTACTCCGGCATCCCCTCCCCTCGTTATCCCTCCGCACTTCCGTTCGCTCCAGGCATAGCAGCACAGTATACAGATGCGCACATGCGTGCCTTCAGATCCATGCTTTGACACACTGTCTGTCTGTCTGTCCTGTCTGTCTCTCTCTCTCTCTCTCTCTCTCTCTCTCTCTCTCTCTCTCTCTCTCTCAGACACACACTCATGACAAACGAAAACACGTATGGATGGATAAAGTTCAGAATGGCATGATTATCAAAGACTGCTCGAAAATTACTTTATAAGATTTGTGACGCTGCATGTAAATTTCATTAATCATTAATAAGAAGCCAGCCCTAGTGATTGCTTGACTTCCCGATGTATTAAATGTTGTAAAGCATGCCTGGAGAAGACCAATAGGTCGAAATGCATCGTGTCTATTTTGCAGCTTGTTGTGAATTCAAACGACTTTCATTCCGAGTGTCTTAATGGTGAGAGATGGACTGTGACAGATGCAAAAAGGCAAGAGTTTCAAGAACTGAATACCCTTGCCCTGTGAGGTTTGCTCAACCGGTTTTATAATAGCATCATAGACAGGAACACTCTTTACAGTTGTCTTGGGCAATATCTGTAAAAAAAAAAAATCCATTGAAATACCTTCTGCAGACATCTGGAAATCTGGTATGTACGTGTGTTTTTACTCCTCGTTTGAATTGTTTGTGGAGAGGGTATGTTCTGTAACAGAATTAAAGGTCTGGCTCTGGCTGATGGTAGGGAGAGTGTCTTCCCATGCACACTGTGTAGCTCTGCCACTTCTTTAACAGACTAGTTGGCTCTGTGAAGCAGGAGAGTGTTTCCTGCACTGTGTACTCTGCACTTCTTTACAGACTATTAGGTTAGCCTGTGGAAGCAGGAAGGCTTCCTGGACACTGTGTGCTTTGCCACTTCTTAATATGAAAAGGTCTGGCTCTTGTGCAATGCAGGGGGTTCCTTGGACACTGTGTAGTCTGCACTTCTTTAACTATTATTTGAGCTTTGGAATGCAGCGAGAGTGTCGTTTCCCAGACAGTACAGAGCTCTGTTGCCTCATCGTGGATAAAATGACTGCTGTCACAGACTGCAGCTCTCTCACTTTGCTCTGATTGTAAGAGGACAGAGTACTTTCTTCAACAGCCATGGCTCTTGCTCTGTTTTGTCTTAGTTTGGAGAGGGTGTCTTCTTTCACAGACTGTCTCTGGCACTGTTGGTCTGATGGTGGAGAGGTCCTCTCCTTAACAGGCATACCTCTGGCACTATTTGACTATGAAGAGGGTGTCTTCTTCACCCCACTGTCTGTCTGGCACTGTTGGTCTGATGATGGACAGGCTGTCTTCTTCACCACACTGTCTGTCTGGCACTGTTGGTCTGATGATGGACAGGCTGTCTTCTTCACCACACTGTCTGTCTGGCACTGTTGGTCTGATGATGGACAGGCTGTCTTCTTCACCACACTGTCTGTCTGGCACTGTTGGTCTGATGATGGACAGGCTGTCTTCTTCACCACACTGTCTGTCTGGCACTGTTGGTCTGATGATGGACAGGCTGTCTTCTTCACCACACTGTCTGGCACTGTTGGTCTGATGATGGACAGGCTGTCTTCTTCACCACACTGTCTGTCTGGCACTGTTGGTCTGATGATGGACAGGCTGTCTTCTTCACCACAATGTCTGTCTGGCACTGTTGGTCTGATGATGGACAGGCTGTCTTCTTCACCACACTGTCTGTCTGGCACTGTTGGTCTGATGATGGACAGGCTGTCTTCTTCACCACACTGTCTGTCTGGCACTGTTGGTCTGGTGATGGACAGGCTGTCTTCTTCACCACACTGTCTGTCTGGCACTGTTGGTCTGATGATGGACAGGCTGTCTTCTTTCATCACTTACTGTCTGGCACTGTTGGTCTGATGATGGACAGGCTGTCTTCTTCACCACACTGTCTGTCTGGCACTGTTGGTCTGATGATGGACAGGCTGTCTTCTTCACCACACTGTCTGTCTGGCACTGTTGGTCTGATGATGGACAGGCTGTCTTCTTCACCACACTGTCTGTCTGGCACTGTTGGTCTGATGATGGACAGGCTGTCTTCTTCACCACACTGTCTGTCTGGCACTGTTGGTCTGATGATGGACAGCTGTCTTCTTTCACAACTGTCTGTCTGGCACTGTTGGTCTGATGATGGACAGGCTGTCTTCTTTCCAATCTGTAGTCTGGCACTGTTGGTCTGATGATGGACAGGCTGTCTTCTTTCCATCTGTACTCTGGCATCTGCAATGGAGACTATGTGCAACAGTTCATTCAGCATGACTGTCTGATGGTGGAGAGTGTCCTCAACAGGCTGGCTCTGTTGTCTGATGGTGGAGATGTTCTTCAACAGGCTGGCTCTGTTGGTCTGATGTGGAAGGTGTCCTTCAACAGGCTGGCTCTGTTGGTCTGATGTGAGAGTGTCCTTCACACAGGCTGGCTGCTGTTGGTCTGATGTGGAAGTGTCCTTCAAATGCTGGTCTGTTGGTCTGATGTGGAGAGTGTCCTTCACAGGCTGGCTCTGTTGGTCTGATGTGGAAGTGTCTTCAACAGGCTGGCTCTGTTGTCTGATGGTGAGAGTGATCCTTCAACAGGCTGGCATTGTTGGTCTGATGGTGGAGAGTGTCCTTCAACAGGCTGGCTCTGTTGGTCTGATGGTGGAGAGTGTCCTTCAACAGGCTGGCTCTGTTGGTCTGATGGTGGAGAGTGTCCTTCAACAGGCTGGCTCTGTTGGTCTGATGGTGGAGAGTGTCCTTCAACAGGCTGGCTCTGTTGGTCTGATGGTGGAGAGTGTCCTTCAACAGGCTGGCTCTGTTGGTCTGATGGTGGAGAGTGTCCTTCAACAGGCTGGCTCTGTTGGTCTGATGGTGGAGAGTGTCCTTCAACAGGCTGGCTCTGTTGGTCTGATGGTGGAGAGTGTCCTTCAACAGGCTGGCTCTGTTGGTCTGATGGTGGAGAGTGTCCTTCAACAGGCTGGCTCTGTTGGTCTGATGGTGGAGAGTGTCCTTCAACAGCTGGCTCTGTTGTCTGATGGTGGAGAGTGTCCTTCAACAGGCTGGCTCTGTTGGTCTGATGGTGGAGAGTGTCCTTCAACAGGCTGGCTCTGTTGGTCTGATGGTGGAGAGTGTCCTTCAACAGGCTGGCTCTGTTGGTCTGATGGTGGAGAGTGTCCTTCAACAGGCTGGCTCTGTTGGTCTGATGGTGGAGAGTGTCCTTCAACAGGCTGGCTCTGTTGGTCTGATGGTGGAGAGTGTCCTTCAACAGGCTGGCTCTGTTGGTCTGATGGTGGAGAGTGTCCTTCAACAGGCTGGCTCTGTTGGTCTGATGGTGGAGAGTGTCCTTCAACAGGCTGGCTCTGTTGGTCTGATGGTGGAGAGTGTCCTTCAACAGGCTGGCTCTGTTGGTCTGATGGTGGAGAGTGTCCTTCAACAGGCTGGCTCTGTTGGTCTGATTGTGGAGAGTGTCCTTCAACAGGCTGGCTCTGTTGGTCTGATGTGGAGAGTGTCCTTCAACAGGCTGGCTCTGTTGGTCTGATTGTGGAGAGTGTCCTTCAACAGGCTGGCTCTGTTGGTCTGATTGTGGAGAGTGTCCTTCAACAGGCTGGCTCTGTTGGTCTGATTGTGGAGAGTGTCCTTCAACAGGCTGGCTCTGTTGGTCTGATTGTGGAGAGTGTCCTTCAACAGGCTGGCTCTGTTGGTCTGATGTGGAGAGTGTCCTTCAACAGGCTGGCTCTGTTGGTCTGATTGTGGAGAGTGTCCTTCAACAGGCTGGCTCTGTTGGTCTGATTGTGGAGAGTGTCCTTCAACAGGCTGGCTCTGTTGGTCTGATTGTGGAGAGTGTCCTTCAACAGGCTGGCTCTGTTGGTCTGATGTGGAGAGTGTCCTTCAACAGGCTGGCTCTGTTGGTCTGATTGTGGAGAGTGTCCTTCAACAGGCTGGCTCTGTTGGTCTGATTGTGGAGAGTGTCCTTCAACAGGCTGGCTCTGTTGGTCTGATGGTGGAGAGTGTCCTTCAACAGGCTGGCTCTGTTGGTCTGATGGTGGAGAGTGTCCTTCAACAGGCTGGCTCTGTTGGTCTGATGGTGGAGAGTGTCCTTCAACAGGCTGGCTCTGTTGGTCTGATTGTGGAGAGTGTCCTTCAACAGGCTGGCTCTGTTGGTCTGATTGGTGGAGAGTGTCCTTCAACAGGCTGGCTCTGTTGGTCTGATGGTGGAGAGTGTCCTTCAACAGGCTGGCTCTGTTGGTCTGATGGTGGAGAGTGTCCTTCAACAGGCTGGCTCTGTTGGTCTGATGTGGAGAGTGTCCTTCAACAGGCTGGCTCTGTTGGTCTGATTGTGGAGAGTGTCCTTCAACAGGCTGGCTCTGTTGGTCTGATGGTGGAGAGTGTCCTTCAACAGGCTGGCTCTGTTGGTCTGATTGTGGAGAGTGTCCTTCAACAGGCTGGCTCTGTTGGTCTGATGTGGAGAGTGTCCTTCAACAGCTGGCTCTGTTGGTCTGATGGTGGAGAGTGTCCTTCAACAGGCTGGCTCTGTTGGTCTGATTGTGGAGAGTGTCCTTCAACAGGCTGGCTCTGTTGGTCTGATTGTGTCTTCACAGCTGGTTGTGTGATGTGAGAGTGTCCTTCAACAGGCTGGCTCTGTTGGTCTGATTGTGGAGAGTGTCCTTCAACAGCTGGCTCTGTTGGTCTGATTGTGGAGAGTGTCCTTCAACAGGCTGGCTCTGTTGGTCTGATTTTAAAGTGGATAGCGGTGTTCCAAAGAAGATTTTAAAAATTGATCAAATTGACACAGACACACACGCGCACGCGTGCACGCTCACACGCACGCACGCACGCACGCACGTACGAACGAACACACGCGCACACACACACACACACACACACACACACACACACACATACACACACACACACACACACATACACACACACACACACACACACACACACACACAACCACAACACACACACACACACACACATGTGTAGACCATTGAAGTGACAAAGCGGTGACCTCAAAATCAATTCATGGTCTAAAAGTGAGTGTAAGCTTAGATCAGAATCCTAACAACAACAAAACGATTGAGCAATGTGCTCTGTGTGAGAAGTATGCCAGTCTAGCAAGCAGATCGAGGGGACCTGGCTTCCAAGCCAAAATCCTCGCCATAGAGATTAGAGCCATGTCGAGGAGGAATGAAAGGTTTCACTGAGGCTTATTAACTTTCCTAGCTTAGAACAGGAAGCTCAAAGCGGTTTGGATAAGACATCTCGCCAGAAAATGCAACGCCTTGAGACTCCCACCCATCTAGAAGTTGCCAGTTCGAATCCCGGCAGGGCTGGGAACAAGTCTGACAGCAGAAAAGCATGAAGAGTCACGACGTGGATGCGACCCTGTCCCCTCAGAGTGTTAGGAGTTGAGGGCCAAACCACTTGTCCGAAGGGCGTTTTTTCTGAGCAGACATCTTCCTCTCACGCTCTCCCTACAGTGTCTTCCTACTGTAGGTCAGAATTCTCCCTACAGCGTCTTCCTACTGTAGGTCAGAATTCTCCCTACAGTGTCTTCCTACTGTAGGTCAGAATTCTCCCTACAGTGTCTTCCTACTGTAGGTCAGAATTCTCCCTACTGTGTCTTCCTACTGTAGGTCAGAATTCTCCCTACAGTGTCTTCCTACTGTAGGTCAGAATTCTCCCTACAGTGTCTCCCTACTGTAGGTCAGAATTCTCCCTACAATGTCTTCCTGCTGTAGGTCAGAATTCTCCCTACAGTGTCTTCCTACTGTAGGTCAGAATTCTCCCTACAGTGTCTCCCTACTGTAGGTCAGAATTCTCCCTACAATGTCTTCCTACTGTAGGCCAGAATTCTCCCTACAGTGTCTTCCTACCGTAGGTCAGAATCCTAACAAGAAAAGATGACGGCGACACAAAATGGCCTTCTGCCCCTCCCCTTCATCCTTTCCCTCCCCCTTTCTCCCAGTCTGCCTCATTATGCTCGGATTTATCCGATGTTTACTGGTCACATCTGTGTATTTTTTTCCTCATTTCTATTTTTGACTGGTTTAGACATAAATCTTACTTACTTACTTACTTAATCCTCTTCACTCCATCGGGAGCATAGGGCCTTCACTGCAGATTTCCAGCGTGTGCGGTCTTGGGCTGCCCGCTTTGCCTCACCCCAGGACAGCTTGATGGAACTCAGCTCGCTGTTCAGCGTCCTACGCCAAGTTGTCACTGGGCAGCCTCGCTTTCTCTTTCCTTGCGGGTTCCAATCCAGTGCCTGCCGTGCGATGTTGTCCGGGCCTCGGCGTAGGATGTGTCCGATCCACTTCCACTTTCGGATTCTGATGGTGTCTCCGATTGGTCTCTGATCTGTCTGGCGCCATAGCTCCTCATTTGCAATTCTGTCAGGCCACCTGATGCGGAGGATCCGCCGCAGGCATGTGTTGATGAAGACCTGCAACTTGCGCTCCAGCCCTTTGGTGAGTCTCCAGGTCTCCGAGCCATACAGCAGCACAGGTCTTACATTGGTGTTAAACAGTCTCAGTTTGGTGTGAAGACGGACGTTTGCGCTCCTCCAGATGGGCTTGAGGGTGGTGAAAGCAAATCTTGCCTTGGTTATTCTGGCCCTGATGTCATCATCAGTACCTCCTGTCTTGTTGACAAAGACATAAATCTGCTCGATACTAATTGCCTTGTTCCAGAACAACACGATTAAATCATGCTTGATCTTTCTCATGGGTGTCCTATGACCGAACATAACGGAAATGTTTATTGAAATCGTAATTATTAGGGTGATGTGCTTTTGTCATACTGTCTGATTGTTTTTATTGTATCATCGTATTCGTGAACAGCTTGCATCTCTTGTGTTTCATAGCATCTATTTAATCACTTGCAAATAAAATGGTACATGTATGGATATTCACAGTGTCTGTCTTCCTTCTTTGTCACGTCTGTTGTAAACTGATTCACTTTGTTATGACCTGATCTGAACTGGAGGTGGCTGGAATCATCTTGCTTCCATCCTGTTTGCTGTTGATGCTCAACATTCGTGACACTGTCTTGGCAGCAGTCCCTTTAACTTCGCCTCTCAGGAGCTGGGGAAAATAAAGTGGAAACGCTGTGGATATGGGCAGTAATTCAACAGAAGAATAATGTACCACAGAACGAGAGACCAACAAAATTATCAGACAAAACACGTGAATTACAAAATGAAAGGATGAAAGGTAAATGTAGGGATGAGATGAGGAGGAAGTGCGGGGGGAGGGGAGGGGGGGGGGGGGGGGGGCAAATGGTAAGTGAGGCCATAAATAATTGTTTGGGTTATGAATATCATCTAAAGTTGTGACCGATTCAGTGCTGGACTGTACTGGTGTATGTGTGTGTGTGTGTGTGTGTGTGTGTGTGTGTGTGTGTGTGTGTGTGTGTGTGTGTGCGTTTCAATAGGAGCAGACCTGGGCCTCACCAGATTTTCCTATGGTTATGGCCCAATTTGCCCGATTTGTGCAAAAAGAGGCACATTTATTGATGCAGATCAAGTAGCTCTATTTTTGTTCAAGCAAATTAAGCTATTGAAACCATTTGTGTAATTTCACATGCTTGATTTTTCATAAAATCGTAAATCCGAGTATCCATGTCGCTGTACTTGGCAAGCTATAGATATGTTCACAAAACGACACTCCTCAGATCTGTCCATAAACAAAACACCATGTAGAGAACCAGAAGGAATGAGGTGAGGACAGTTCAAAACACCATGTAGAGAACCAGAAGGAATGAGGTGAGGACAGTTCAAAACACCATGTAGAGAACCAGAAGGGATGAGGTGAGGACAGTTCAACACACCATGTAGAAGAACCAGAAGGGATGAGGTGAGGACAGTTCAAAACACCATGTAGAGAACCAGAAGGAATGAGGTGAGGACAGTTTCAAAACACCATGTAGAGAACCAGAAGGAGTGAGGTGAGGACAGTTCAAAACACCATGTAGAGAACCAGAAGGAATGAGGTGAGGACAGTTCAAAACACCATGTAGAGAACCAGAAGGATGAGGTGAGGACAGTTCAACACACCATGTAGAGAACCAGAAGGAATGAGGTGAGGACAGTTCAACACACCATGTAGAGAACCAGAAGGGATGAGGTGAGGACAGTTCAACACACCATGTAGAGAACCAGAAGGAATGAGGTGAGGACAGTTCAACACACCATGTAGAGAACCAGAAGGGATGAGGTGAGGACAGTTCAACACACCATGTAGAGAACCAGAAGGGATGAGGTGAGGACAGTTCAACACACCATGTAGAGAACCAGAAGGAATGAGGTGAGGACAGTTCAACACACCATGTAGAGAACCAGAAGGAATGAGGTGAGGACAGTTCAAAACACCATGTAGAGAACCAGAAGGAATGAGGTGAGGACAGTTCAACACACCATGTAGAGAACCAGAAGGAATGAGTGAGGACAGTTCAAAACACCATGTAGAGAACCAGAAGGGATGAGGTGAGGACAGTTCAAAACACCATGTAGAGAACCAGAAGGAATGAGGTGAGGACAGTTCAACACACCATGTAGAGAACCAGAAGGAATGAGGTGAGGACAGTTCAACACACCATGTAGAGAACCAGAAGGAATGAGGTGAGGACAGTTCAAAACACCATGTAGAGAACCAGAAGGGATGAGGTGAGGACAGTTCAAACACACCATGTAGAGAACCAGAAGGAATGAGGTGAGGACAGTTCAACACACCATGTAGAGAACCAGAAGGAATGAGGTGAGGACAGTTCAACACACCATGTAGAGAACCAGAAGGAATGAAGTGAGGACAGTTCAAACACCATGTAGAGAACCAGAAGGAATGAGGTGAGGACAGTTCAAAACACCATGTAGAGAACCAGAAGGAATGAGGTGAGGACAGTTCAAAACACCATGTAGAGAACCAGAAGGAATGAGGTGAGGACAGTTCAAAACACCATGTAGAGAACCAGAAGGAATGAGGTGAGGACAGTTCAAAACACCATGTAGAGAACCAGAAGGAATGAGGTGAGGACAGTTCAAAACACCATGTAGAGAACCAGAAGGAATGAGGTGAGCACAGTTCAAAACACCATGTAGAGAACCAGAAGGAATG
This sequence comes from Conus ventricosus, assembly GCA_018398815.1. Classification (NCBI taxonomy): domain Eukaryota; kingdom Metazoa; phylum Mollusca; class Gastropoda; order Neogastropoda; family Conidae; genus Conus; species Conus ventricosus. The sequence goes on from CM031595.1 coordinate 179,313,595, forward strand.
AGGTGAGACAGTTCAAAACACCATGTAGAGAACCAGAAGGAATGAGGTGAGGACAGTTCAAAACACCATGTAGAGAACCAGAAGGAATGAGGTGAGGACAGTTCAAAACACCATGTAGAGAACCAGAAGGGATGAGGTGAGGACAGTTCAAAACACCATGTAGAGAACCAGAAGGAATGAGGTGAGGACGGTTCAAACACCATGTAGAGAACCAGAAGGGATGAGGTGAGGACAGTTCAACACACCATGTAGAGAACCAGAAGGAATGAGGTGAGGACAGTTCAACACACCATGTAGAGAACCAGAAGGATGAGGTGAGGACAGTTCAAACACCATGTAGAGAACCAGAAGGAATGAGGTGAGGACAGTTCAAAACACCATGTAGAGAACCAGAAGGGATGAGGTGAGGACAGTTCAAACACACCATGTAGAGAACCAGAAGGAATGACGTGAGGACAGTTCAAAACACCATGTAGAGAACCAGAAGGAATGAGGTGAGGACAGTTCAAAACACCATGTAGAGAACCAGAAGGGATGAAGTGAGGACAGTTCAAAACACCATGTAGAGAACCAGAAGGGATGAGGTGAGGACAGTTCAAAACACCATGTAGAGAACCAGAAGGAATGAGGTGAGGACAGTTCAAAACACCATGTAGAGAACCAGAAGGAATGAGGTGAGGACAGTTCAAAACACCATGTAGAGAACCAGAAGGGATGAGGTGAGGACAGTTCAACACACCATGTAGAGAACCAGAAGGAATGAGGTGAGGACAGTTCAAAACACCATGTAGAGAACCAGAAGGGATGAGGTGAGGACAGTTCAACACACCATGTAGAGAACCAGAAGGAATGAGGTGAGGACAGTTCAAAACACCATGTAGAGAACCAGAAGGAATGAGGTGAGGACAGTTCAAAACGCCATGTAGAGAACCAGAAGGAATGAGGTGAGGACAGTTCAAAACACCATGTAGAGAACCAGAAGGGAATGAGGTGAGGACAGTTCAAAACACCATGTAGAGAACCAGAAGGAATGAGGTGAGGACAGTTCAAAACACCATGTAGAGTAACCAGAAGGAATGAGGTGAGGACAGTTCAAAACACCATGTAGAGAACCAGAAGGAATGAGGTGAGGACAGTTCAAAACACCATGTAGAGAACCAGAAGGAATGAGGTGAGGACAGTTCAAAACACCATGTAGAGAACCAGAAGGAATGAGGTGAGGACAGTTCAAAACACCATGTAGAGAACCAGAAGGAATGAGGTGAGGACAGTTCAAAACACCATGTAGAGAACCAGAAGGAATGAGGTGAGGACAGTTCAAAACACCATGTAGAGAACCAGAAGGAATGAGGTGAGGACAGTTCAAAACACCATGTAGAGAACCAGAAGGAATGAGGTGAGGACAGTTCAAAACACCATGTAGAGAACCAGAAGGGATGAGGTGAGGACAGTTCAAAACACCATGTAGAACCAGAAGGAATGAGGTGAGGACAGTTCAAAACACCATGTAGAGAACCAGAAGGGATGAAGTGAGGACAGTTCAAAACACCATGTAGAGAACCAGAAGGAATGAGGTGAGGACAGTTCAAAACGCCATGTAGAGAACCAGAAGGAATGAGGTGAGGACAGTTCAAAACACCATGTAGAGAACCAGAAGGAATGAAGTGAGGACAGTTCAAAACACCATGTAGAGAACCAGAAGGAATGAGGTGAGGACAGTTCAAAACACCATGTAGAGAACCAGAAGGAATGAGGTGAGGACAGTTCAAAACACCATGTAGAGAACCAGAAGAATGAGGTGAGGACAGTTCAAAACACCATGTAGAGAACCAGAAGGGGTGAGGTGAGGACAGTTCAAAACACCATGTAGAGAACCAGAAGGGATGAGTGAGGAACAGTTCAACACACCATGTAGAGAACCAGAAGGGATGAGGTGAGGACAGTTCAACACACCATGTAGAGAACCAGAAGGGATGAGGTGAGGACAGTTCAAAACACCATGTAGAGAACCAGAAGGGGTGAGGTGAGGACAGTTCAGAAACGGGAGAAAGAGCAAACACTGGAAGAGAGGGAGAGGAGGGCGACAAAGGACGGATGGGAGGATGGGGGTTAAGGGGGAGAGCAAAGAGGGGAAAGGGCAAGGGGGAGGTTAATATGTGGGTTGAACCTCTTCAGCCACAAGTCCTCGTGCACATCACGATGTGAATCATTATACTTCATTGCCGCCACACCTCTCTGGAAGTACTTTCAACCAGAACAGTCAAGGCCAGCTGCTGCCTCAATTTCTCACACTGTCTAATCCTTCTATAACACTGACCGCACACACATACAATCAGCTGACACCATCTGGTACCCTCCCCCCCCCCCCCCCCACACACACACACACCTCCCGTCCACCAGTGAACGTCACTTAGATGCTCCATAGGCAGAAATAGCTGTTTGATGTCAACCGTTACTGGTCCACATGGTTATAGGTTGGAACGTTTCACACTATTAACCGGGCGTCCCACTTGACTTACCATTTCCTAAGTTACGACGAGGAAGATACCGTCATTTGGGGCGGACATTATGGTCACCGTAATGGAGGCCGGAGCACCTTTTGACATTAAGCTCACCGTTGTCAAGGCAGATTCACTTTTCAGATCACTATTCACTGACCTGAACAGAGCAAGACTTACTGTATATAAAAAAAGTCTGCCGATGCATTGATAATATTTTCACAAAGCCAAGAGCCTGTCGAGCCAAAACGTAAATAAACACGCCAAAAGGCGCAAAGTAACGCCCCTGTAGTAAACAATACAGAACAGAAAAGTAATATTCAACAAATATGTCTTCTCCAGGCACTACAAACAACAGACGACAATGAACGAAACAAAACTGCCTACATCTCAGTCAGCATGAGAATGCCAATGTATGAAAGGGAGCCGGAATAGCTCAGATGGTAGAGCGCCGGACTCGTAATCTTGGTGATCCTGGGGTTGCGGGTTCGAATCTCCGCAGGGGCGTTTCGGTACAGGGGGATTTTTCCCTCGGAGTTAACATTGGTTCTGACTCCATTTCCCATATAGTCCGTCGAATGAGACTATAAACCGAGGTGCCGTGTTGAACGCACGCATAACATCTTGCACACACGTAAAATCCAATCACCAACTTTCGGAAGAGAAGGCCAGTTTGGCCGTTGGTATGGATGACACGTTACACATAACATGCACCTTGCGTGAGAAATGGAAAGAATGAAGCAAGTAAGGCAGTTGAGTGAACGGTATTGAACGATATTGACTGGATGACACGGGAAACGACTGAATGAAGCGCCGGCTGGCAGCTCTTCAGTCGGCACTACCCCAGGTAGGCAGCCCGTTGTGTAAACGAGTGTGGATTGTAAAGCGCTTAGAGCTTGGTTTCTTGCCGAGAATAGGCGCTATATAAGTATTCATTGTTGTTGTTTAAAGAAGAGTAGAAAGGTGGGGATGTTTCTATAACGGACAGCAGGAAATCAAGACTAGGAGAAATGAGTTGGATTACCAGACCAATGTTGTGTGTGTGTGTGTGTGTGTGTGGTGCGTGCGTGCGTGCGTGCGTGCGTGCGCGTGCGCGCGTGCGTTGTGTGTGTGTGTGTGTGTGTGCGGTGTGCGCGTGGTGGTGGCGCGCTGTGTGTGTGTGTGTGTGTGTGTGTGTGTGTGTGCCCGCGTTTGTATGTGTGCGTGCGTGCGTGTGTGTGTGTGTGTGGGTTTTGTGTGTGTGTGTGTGTGTGTTTGTAGTTTGAAAGACGAGAGAGAAAAGAGAGAGAGAGGAGATGAGAGAGAGAGAGAGAGAGAGAGGGGGGGTTGGGGGGGATGGGGGGGGGGGGGGGGGGAATGGAATATGAGCCGGTAGTGGAAAAGTGGAGGAAAGTTAGCAGAGAACAAAGCGTCATGCATGCAAAAAAACAACAACATAAACCCCCTCAATCAATTAAACAAGCGAGTGAACAATGTATTTTAACAAAACCTGCAAGTCGAGAATAGCAAACCCGCAAATGGAACGGGGACTGATGTACACACAGAAGGAACATGAATACATAGAAAAGAAGAGAGAGAGTTGGTCAGTCGCTGATTCCCCCCAGGTTTGACGCAGCTTAGGTTGTCCTGTCTAGCACCCGGGAGTGAAGGGGAACACGGAAGAACTCCGAGATGAAAACAACAACAACACAACAATCAAAGCGAATACAACGACCACGACAAAAATCTAGCCAGTTGCAGCCGACCTGGAAACATTTGGAAACACGCCCCATTAAAACAAAAACACCACACCACCACATAAATGGGGGGTGAGGGGGAGTCTTGAGTCTGGAAGGGTGGAGGAGTTTAGGGTGGGGGGGTGGGGGAAGAGAGAATGGGAGGGACGTGGAGGAGAGGAACAGAAAGAGAGAGAAATAAGAACAGGGAGCGATAAGCGAGAGAGAGAAATTTAGGTTTCTCTCTCTCTCTCTCTCTTTTTGTGACACACGCACGCACGCACGCATGCACGCCCCACACACACACACACACACACACACACACACAACACACCACACATTTCTTAGAGTGTGAAGATACAATGAACATGTGTGGTGGGGGGTGTGTGTGTGGTGTGCATATGTGTTGTTTTACTTCACTCCATCGATCAGGGTAAGATTTTCTCTTGGCAGGATAGATGGGAATTTTTCGCCCAGATCCCAGTGGACTTTCATCATCATCACCATCATCAACAACAACAAACAACATCATAGCAATTGTCACGACCGACCCCTGGAGGTCTGCCCTGACAGGATCGGTCTAGGTGGGAGATGAAGGGAGTGACTGACCTCACACGCCCGCAAGAGACCACACAATAAAGATTACGATACAACACCCCATTTATTCACACCAACATACAGTCATAAATAAGCATTCCAACACACACAACATGCACAATCACATCAAGCATTCCAACACACACAACATGCACAATTATAAATAAACATTTCACCATACGAACGTACACAATCACAATCACAGCATTTCAACCATATGACATATACACAATTATAAATAAACATTCCCAGCATCCATCCCTTCCCACACCATGGAGTGCCTCCACCCCCCTGCCTCTCCAAAGTCTACTGGGAGCACCCTGTCGCACTAGGTGCTCCAAACCGGGTCGGTTCTTGAAAAGAGTCGTTCAAGGCCGACACCCTTGACACGCACAAAGCGGGACAGTGAAGAGCGCGTCCTGGAGGGGGGGGGGGGGGGGGGGAAACGTGGCGTTTTTTTACTGGAGGTCCTGGGAGGGGATCAGGGCCGGGCCAGTCAAGCCGGCGGGCTTTTCTCCCAGTCCGCGGTCCCGACCAGAGCGTGGCCTCAACCAGCGCGTGGCACCAACCAGTCTGCGGTCCCAACCAGAGCATGGCCTCAACCAGCACGTGGCACCAACCAGTCCGCGGTCCCAACCAGAGCGTGGCCCCAGCCAGCGCGTGGCACCAACCAGTCTGCGGTCCCAACCAGAGCGTGGCCCCAACCAGCGCGTGGCACCAACCAGTCCAGGCTCCGGGTGAAGCCCCGGGAGGGGGGGGGGGGAAAGGTAGCTGGGAGGAGAGAAGAAAGGGAGGGAAGGAAGGGCACTGGAACCCCGCCGTCAGTACAATCTGACCCATGCTGTTAAATCCTAACAGCCACTCGCATGATGGGCGAGGGAGGTCTACTTAAATACACCAACAACACCAGTCAACACAGACCTGAGCATAACACAGTAAACCAATCAAATCAGGAATGTTCGTTAAAGTCTTCTCACACGAAGCAGGTAAAAGACTGCATTAAATCAACAGGCTATAAAACCAATATGAATTATCTTCACCCTTCTCTCACTCACGTTTAACAATTTCCTTTCTTAGGAAATAAACCACACAGCGACCATCGCTTTATAACTGCCACCACATTTGCAAATAATAATTCAATGGCATAATTGTCACATTTTATAGCCACATTCAAAATAACACAAATCTCCAACCACGCATGCCGAACGACAAATCATGCGTACGCACGCTCGCAACATAAAACTCGTTCTCCTTGCACACACAAACAGACGGTGGCCGAAGGATAAGAGTCCGGCGAATGTAACAGGGGCGGAAAGAAGCGAGACCAAGCAAGTACCAACCCTGAATCACCAGGTTTCTCCCATCCACACCGACTACCGCATCACGAGATGCATAAACAGGAGAAAGAATTTTGGATATAATTTAGGATGGCCAGGTTAAAGACTGAATTAACCAGAAAAAAAAGGTCTCAAACAATATTTCTTTTACAATTTTGAAAACAAAAGAAAATTGCGCAAAGAGAAGAATAAGCCGGCTAACAACAACAAACCAAAACAAACAAAACCACGAAACTGATGCTTACCAGCTACCCGTGGGTGACCCCGAAGAGGCGGGTCAAACGACTCTCTCTGCCCTCTGTCCAGTCGAGAGGACAGAGGCGCAGATGCGGAAAAAAGAAGAAGTTGATGTCTCTCTCCTACAGGCCGACTGTAGGAAATGAAGGTACCGACTGTACCTTCGACGATAAGGTGAAGAACCAAGACCGGAGCAGGCGCTCCCAGAGACATCTTTCCGCTCGAGTGAAGAGAAAACCTCCCTCAACGATGGCAGCCAACATGCCACGCTACGTCACAGTGAGCATACCTCAAGCCTAAGAGGAATGTTACACGTGCGGCAGGTTACAAGACAGGTGAGAGGCCGATAGACAGCCAGTACAAGAAAAGATACCAGCCACCCGTGAACCTGCAGGATGAATTGCACGGGCAGTGGAATTAGAGAGAGAGAGGAGAAAGTAAACCTAACCTGAGCTGAACTACACCAAAGGTGCAAACCACACCACAAGCCACATTAAGGGACGGATATACGACAATAACGACGACAACAACCAAATGAACAATTCCACCATCCCAGATGGGTCAATCGTCGTAGGCCTCGTGACAAACTCGTGACAAACCCCCCTTCTAAAAGCATCTGTTTCTCCGAGATACAGTGCTCCTTTTAACCTTGACGCATGTGCAAATTCACAACAATGGGGGCTGAACCCAACCCTCTGTGATCGACAGAGTACGATAAATCCAATACAAACATTCCACGATAGAATTCCACAGGGAGATACATAATACTACATTTATCAAACAACTAAGCAAACCTTCCAACAATGAAAATAACAATCCGAACCATTGGTGATTCACTACCGTTAACATCACTGAAGTGAAAACTGTCACTACACCTGATACAGAGACCAAAAGGGGATATAACCCCGGTTGAGGGGAAGTGTCCCTCTGACTGATTTCTCCAATGTGCTGACTACGGAGCTCGGCTGAGATAGTCAGCATCCGTATTGCTGGAACCCTTGACATGGCGAAAATGACTTGCAGTTCCACTGCCTAACCCATGAGTCGACGACCCTCTGGCTGGATCCGGTCCAGGCACTGGAGAGGATGATGATCGCTCTCCAGTACAAACTTCCGGCCGTACTTCTTCCTGGGCACACCAGTGCGCGTCCAAATCTGCCGGAGAGCTTCAGCAATAGTAGGGGTATCGATAGTCCTAAGCGGGGCGGCCTCTGGGCATCGAGTCGCATAGTCTACCGCTACCCAAATGTAGCGGTGACCGCGATTGGATGGTGGATTAATGGGTCCCACCAGGTCGACCCCAACCTTGCTGAATGGCTCCCCAACCCGTGGCACTGACCCCAGGGGAACACGCCTCAAGCGACCCTTAGGCGTTGTCCGTTGGCAGACATCGCAACTGCGGCAGTACTGCCTAACCCGCAAGTTCATCCCTGGCCAGAAGAAGTCCTGTCTTACTCGCTCGAGGTCCCCTTGGAGCCCATATGAACCCCCCGTAGAAATGAGTAGGATTACCAGACCCATGTTGTGTGTGTGTGGAGTGTGTGTGTGTGTGCGTGCGTGTGCGTGCGTGCGTGCGTGCGTGCGCGTGCGCGCGAGCGTGTTGTGTGTGTGTGTGTGTGCGTGCGTGCGTGTGGGCGCGCGCTCGTGTTTGGTGTGGTGTGGTGGTGTGTGTGTGTGTGTGTTGGTGTGTGGTGTGCCCGCGTTTGGTATGTTGTGCGTGCGTGCGTGTGTGTGTGGTTTGTGTTGAGTGTGTGTGTGTGTGTGTGTTTATGAACGACGAAGAGCGAGCGAGAGATAGAGAGAGAGAGAGAGAGAGACGGAGAGAGAGAGAGAGGGGGGGGGGGTTGGGGGGGGATGGGGGGGGGGGGGGGGGGCCAGAATAATAGCCGTAAGTGGAAAATGGAGGAAAGTCAGCCAGAAGAACAAAGCGGCATGCTTGCAAACAAACCAACAACACAAACCCCCTCATCAATCAAACAAGCGCGTGAACCATGTAATTTAACAAAACCTGCAAGTCGAGAATATCCAAGAACCGCCAACTGGACCGAGACTGCTGTACCCACAGAAGGAACCATGAATACATAGAAAAGAAGAGAGAGAGTGGTCAGTCGCTGATTGCCCCCAGGTTGACGCAGCTAAGGTGTCCTGTCTAGCACCCCGGAGTTGAAAGGGGAACAACGAAGAACTCCGAGATGACACAACAACAACAACAACAACATCACAGGCGAATACAACGACCACGGACAAAAATCTAGCCAGTTGCAGCTGACCTGGACACGTTTGAAAACACGCCCCATAAAACAAAACACCACCCACCACCATAAATGGGGGTGAGGGGGGAGTCTTTGAGTCTCTGAAGGGTGCGGAGGAGTTTAGGGTGGGGGGGTGGGGGTAAGAGCAAGAATGGGAGGGACTGGGAGGAGAGGCACAGACAGAGAGAGAAATCAGCACAGGACCGATAAAGCGAGAGGAGCGAATAATTTAGGGTTTCTCTCTCCTCTCTACTCTCTCTCATCTGTGACACCGCAGCACGCACGCACGCATGCACGCACACACACACACACACCACACACACACACACACACATGTCTTATAGAGTGTGAAGATACAATGAACAAGTGGTGTGTGTGTGTGTGGTGTGTGGTGTGTGTGGTGAGAGTGTTTGTGTGTGCATATGGAGTGTTTTTACCTTCACTCCCACGAATCAGGGTAAAAATTTTCTCTTGGCAGGATAGATGGAATTTTTCGCCCAGATCCCCAGCCTGGACATTCATCATCAAACACCAACATCAACAACAACAACAACAACATAGCAATTAGTCACTACCCGGCCCCCCTGGAGTTCCTGCCCCGACCGATCGGTCTAGGTGGAGGAAGGGAGTGACGGACCCTTCACACTGCCCCGCAAGAGACCACCCAATAAAGATTACGATACAACCCCCATTTTATTCACACCAACCATACCAGTCATAAATAACATTCCCACCACACACCAACATGACAATCACAATCAAGCATTCCAACACACAACAACATGCACAATTAATAAATAAACATTTCACCATACACGTACACAATCCAACAATCACCAGCATTTTCAACACATTATACATATACACAATTATACATAAACATTCCCAGCAATCCATCCCTTCCCACACCATGGAGTGCCTCCACACCCCTGCCTCTCCAAAGTCTAACTGGGAGCACCCTTTCGCACTAGGGTGCTCCAAACCGGCGGTTCTTGAAAAGAGTCTTCAAAGCCGACACCCTTGACACGCACAAGCAGACAGGAAGAGCGCGTCCTGGAAGGGGAGGGGGGGGAAACGTAGGCGTTGTTACTACTAGGAGGTCCTGGAGGGGGTCAGGGCCAGCCAGTCAAGCCGGCGGGCTTATTTCTACCAGTCCGCGGTACCCGACCGTAGAGCGGTGCCTCAACCAGCGCGTGGCACCAACCAGTCTGCGGTCCCAACCAGAGCGTGGCCTCAACCAAGCACGTGGCACAACCAGTCCGCGGTCCCCAACCAGAAGCGGGGCCCCAGCCAGCGCGTGCCACCAACCAGTCCTGCGGTCCCAACCAGAGCGTGGCCGACCAACACAGCGCGCGCACCAACCAGTCCAGGCTCCGGGTGAAGCCCCCCGGGAGGGGGGGGCAAGGTAGCTGGGAGGAAGAAAAGAAACGGGAGGGAAGAAGGGGCAACTGAACCTCGCCGCCGTCAGTACAATCAGGACCCCAAGCTGTTAAATCTAACAGCCACACGCAATGATGGGCGAGGGGAGTTCTACTAAATACACCAACACCACTACTCAACACAAGACCTGACATAACACAGGAAACCCAATCAAATCAGAATGTTCGTTAAAGTCTTCTCACACGAAGGCAGGTAAAAGACGCATTAAATCAACAGGCTATAAAACCAATATAATTATCTCACCCTTCATCATCCCACGTTTAACAATTTCCTTTCTGTAGGATAAAAACCAAACACAGCGACCATCGCTGTTATAACTCACCACAATGTGCAAATAATAATTGCAATGGCATAATTGGTCACATTTTAAAGGCCACATTTCAAATAACCCAAATCTACAACCACGCAATCCGAACGACAAATCATGCGTACGCACGCTTCAGCAACCATAAAACTCGTTCCTCCTTGCACACACAAACAGACGGTGGCCTAAGGATAAGAGTCCGGCGAATGTTAACAGGGCGGACGAGGCGAACCAAGCAAGTACCAACCCTGAAATCACCCAGGTTATCTCTCCCATCCACACCGACTACCACCGCATCACGAGATACCCATAAAACCAGGAGATGAATTTGGATATAATTAAGGAGGCCATGTATAAAAGACTGAATTAACCAAAAAAAAAAAAGGTCTCAAACAATATTCTTTTTACAATTTTTGAAAACAAAAGAAAATTGCGCAAAAGGAGAAGAATAAGCCGCTAAACAACAAACAACCAAAACAAACAAACCACGAAACTGATGCTTACCAGCTACACCGTGGGTGAACCCCGAAGAGGCGGTCAAACGACTCTCCTCTGCCCTCTGTCCAGTCGAGAGGGAAGGGGCAGAGGCGCAGACTGCGGAAAAGAAGAAGTGATGTTCTCTGCTCCTACAGGCCGACTGTAGAAAGAAGGGACCGACTGTACCTCGACGATAAGGAAAGAACCAAGACCGGAGCAGGCCGCTACCAGAAAGACATCGTCCGCTCGAGTGAAGGAGCAACCTCCACTCCAACGGATGGCAGCCAACATGCCACGCTACGTCACAGGAGCAATAACCTCAAGCCTAAGGATGAATTTTACACGTGCCGGCAGGTTACAAGACAGGTGAGAGCCGATAGACACAGCCAGTACAAGAAAGAAAGATACCCGCCCACCCGTGAACCCCAGGATGAATGGCACGGGCAGTGGAATTAGAGAGAGAGAGAGAAAGTAACTAACCTGAGCTGAACAACACCAAAGGTGCAACCACAACCACAAGCCACATAAGGGACGGATATACGACAAAACGACGACAACAACCAAATGAACAATTCCACCATCCTAGATGGGTCCTACAATCGTCCCGTACGGCCGCGTGACAAAACTCGTGGACACACCCCCCCTTTAAAAGGCATCCTGTTTCTCCGAGATACAGTGCCTCCTTTAACCTTGCGCATGTGCAAATTCACAACAATGGGACCGAACCAACCCCTCTGTGATTCGACAGAGTACGAGACATTCCAATAACAAACATTCCACATAGAATTCCACAGGGAGATACATAATACTAAACTACCATTTATACAAACAACTACGCAAAACCTTCCAACAATGATAAAAACAATCCGACCCCTTGGTGGATTCACTACGAAAACATCACTGAAGTAGAAAAATGTCCCAACTACACCTGATACAGAGACCAAAAGGGGATATAACCCTGTTTAGGGGAAGTGTCCCTCGAACTGATTTTTCTCCACTGTGCCTGAGACCTACGGAGCCCGGCTGAGATCGTCAGCATCCGTAATGCTGGAACCCTTTGACATGGCGAAAATGACTCAGAGCAGTTCCACTGCCTAACCCATGAGTCGAAAACGCCGGCTGGCCTGATCCGTGTCCAGGCACTGAGAGGATGATTGATCGCTCTCCAGACCAACTTCCGGCCCGTACTTCATTCCTGGGCACACCAGTGCGCGTCCCAAATCCTGCCGGAGAGCTTCAGCAAAAGTAGGGGTATCGATAGTCCTAACGGGCGGACTCTGGCATCGAGTCGCATATCACCGCTCCCGCAATGTACGGTGACAGCGATTGGAATGTGGATTAATGGGTTCCCCTCCAGGTCGACCCCACCTTGCTGAAATGGCCTCCCCAACCCGTGGCACTGACCCCAGGGTAACACGCGACAACAAGCGACCCCTTAGGCGTTGTCCGTTGGCAGACATCGCAACTGCGGCAGTACTGCCCTATCCCGCAAGTGACATCCCTGCCAAAAGAAGTCCTGTTTTACTCGCTCGAGAGTCCCGCTTGGAGCCCATAATGACCGGCCATGGGGGGGAATCGTGGGCCTGCCGAGAAACAGATTCTCTCAAGCTTTGGCACAACAAGCTGGCTTGGCCACACGATCCTGCCTGAGTGAAAAACCCTAACGAGGATCCCATTGTGGACTTGAAGCTCACCTTGCGTGTCGGGCAGACTGAGCGGACGAACCTTCCAGATGTCGCAGGCTTTGGACATCCAAGTCCCTGGCCTGAAGACGAACAATGGGAAGCCTGGAACGCCTTTGCAAAGAACCTCGCAGAGATCGGCTGTAGAACGGGACCAATTCCTGTTCCTGCTTCTTAGCTTTTGGCGCGGGTGCTAACTACCACACACGCCAGTACGGCAGATCCGTAGACACGCACGGACTTGCGTCCGTCTGCGAAGGTGAATGGAATTCCCCTATGATAAGGGAATACAGAGGTCGCTCTTCCACCGCATGGCCCATACTTCGCCACAAGAAGTAGGGGGTGGAGATAGGAATGAGTACAGAAGGACGGGTTGGAGGTAAAACCAGCCTCCAACCCGCACACATCATAACTAGCGCCCCGCCGCCCACAGGGGAACCCAAAATCCTTATCAACAAAGAGCGTTGATGCTCCCGTAGCCCTGATGTGTCGACCAAGGAGGAACCAACAACAGAGAGAAACACTGGGCACGCTGAAACAACCATACTGGAATGGAACCCCACGTTAGCCGAGGCAGAGGACTTGGAAAAGGAACAGCCCACGACTACCACAGCGGCTTTAAGACAATCCTTTTCTAAGTGGCCAGGACGACCAACAAAGAAAAACACCGTCGGGGCGCTGAAATCCCCGGGATGAACTGGCCTGCCTTTTTCACCCCCTAGCATATTGTCCGCCGATCTTATGCCACTAAATCCTTGGAGGGGTCCTCTCCGTATCTGGGCCCGTGCCCAGAAGCCCTGCCGAGCTTCAATCAAACACCTCAGCGGGTATGAATCGCAGCCGCGAAATCCTGAGTGCTGTCTCGCCTATCCGGATCCTCAACTCTGTGACACAGTGATTTGGGGAGCTGTTCAATGAGGATCAGAATCCTCCCGCCAACATAGACAACTGACCCCAGTACCCTAAGCGATTTTCGCAGCCTATCACCATACAGCACGAAGGTCTCGTCGTATTCTTCTTCATGGACCTGAACTTCCCTCCTGTACGTCCTGCTGGGTAAGGTGGAAACGCTTACGCAGAGCCAACTGCAAATGCTGCATAAGACGCGCCATTCATTAAGAGTTAGCACACACCCCTTGCAGCACCAGATAATTCCAGAAAAAAAGGTGCATAGCCTTTTGTTCCACAGAACAATTGGTATGGAACTACAACCTTGTCAAAATGCTCTAAGAACATATCAAGGCCACACTAGGTCTGAACTCTGGAAGCTTTAACTTTGGGCCTCATAACACAATCACCTGCCTGGTGATTACCCCCTGATTTACGATGCGGGAGCCCCGCGAAAGAAGGTTGTTCCATCTCCTCCCTACGCAGAGCCTCCCATCCTTTCTAGTTCTTCCCTACGGAGGGCTTCCTGCCTGCAGCCTACTCCTACGCTAAGCAGCCCTCCCTTCCCTACGCTGGCTCCTGTCTAGCAGTCTCCTCCCTGCGCGGGCCTCCGTCTAGCAGTCTGTCTCCCTCCCTGCGCTCTTCCCTACCAAGCTTCCTGCCTAGAAGCCTCTTCCATACGCAGAGCTTCCTGCCTAAAAGCCTCTTCCTTACGCAGAGCTTCCTGCCTGTCAGCTTCGTCCTACGGAGGGCTTCCTCCTGACAGCCTCTTCCTTACGTCGAGTTTCCTCTTCCCGACGAAGGGCTTCCTGTCTGACAACCTCTTCCCTACGGAGGGCCTCATCCTCCCGCGCCCGTCGCTCCTGAAACACAGGACGGAGGTGATGTCCTGGGCGGGGTTCCCCACTCCCGACACGGGAGGATGACCCCGTCCTGACCCTCCTTTGGGTCTCGAACCTTCCCATGAGGATATCCGCCCGGGGCATACTCCTTACGAGGGGAAGCATGGAGAAAGATAGGCTTTTGGTTTCCCTGCGATTCAACAGACCCACCGTTTTGCTTTCGCTATACTCTGACGCTTATCCGAGGCGGAAGTGCCAGTTTCGGGGTCTCAGCAGGAAAATCCCCAGCGAAGAAGAAGTGAAAGTACACGGCTGGACTATCGGTTACAGGCACTGGAATTAAGTAGAAGTCACTGTAGTCGAAGTGGCTGGTCTAAATAGTAGGGACATTTTGACAACCCTTCTTCTTTGACGCACGCGTTTGCCCATACCACCAAGCGCCGACGTCGCCATAGAACAACAATAATCCCTACGGTTCTCAAATAACAGGGGCAAGACAATTCCACTTTGAAAAACAGAATATTTAGGGGTGTGTGTATATGTGTGTGTGTGTGTGGTGTGTGGGGGGGGGGGGGGCCAAGTTCCGGCTGCTCCCACTCTGGGCAACACCGCACTCCACAGCACGAGCCACAGTGCGGAGGGGGCTCACCGACAAAAAAAAAAAAAAAAAAAAAAAACTAAGTCCGGGCTGGCCCCACTCTGCAACACCGCGCTCCACAGCATGAGCAAAGTGGCGGTGGGGCTGCCGGAAAAAAAACAAACAAACTGGCAGACGAAACCGGAGAGGGACAAAGTGGGACACTAACGTCCGATACACCCACCTATACACAATAATCACCCGGAAAAAAAAACAGGCTAACAACAAAACAGGAAATGGAAGACTGGCGCAACAGAAGAGGAAAGACTTACGGCCGAATCTGCGTGAGCACCCGGCGGAAGGAGGTCTGGAACCGGCTCGACTCCCCCTGGTCTCACCTCGACTTCCCCGTCACACCGGGATGGTTCCTTCAGGCCACCAAACACCCGACAACCTAGAGTCACCCAGCCAACCACCCACGCACAAACACGACAAACTGAACCTAAACATATACAAAACAACAGAACTGACAGGTACCTCCGCGAACAGCCAGAGAGACAGTCAAGCCCTCACATCCCGGACGAGGCCCCCCCAAATGTCACGCCACTGCCCCCTGGAGTCTGCCCTGACAGGATCGGTCCCTAGTTGGGAGTGAAGGGAGTGACTGGCCTTCACAAACGTGCCCCGCAAGAGACCACACAATAAAGATTACTATACAACACCCCATTAATTCACACCAACATACAGTCAAAAATAAGCTTCCAACACCCACAACATGCACAATCACAATCAAGCATACCAACACACAACAACATGCACAATTAAAAAATAAACCCTTTCACACCATAACACGAACACAATCACAATCCCAAGCATTTTTCAACAACATATGAACATATACACAATTTATAAATAAACCTTCCCAGCAATCCAATCCCTTCCCAACACCAGGGAGTGCCTCCACACCCCTGCCTCTCTCAAAGTCAAACTGGGAGCCACCCAGGTCGCCTAGGTGCTCCAACCCGGAACGGTTTCTTGAACGAGGTCGTTCAAAGGGCGACACCCCTTTACACGCAACAAAGCAACAGTGGAAGACCGTTCCTGGGGGGGGGGGGGGGGGGGGGGGGGGGGGGGGGGGGGGGGTGGGGGGGGGGGTGGGGGGGGGGGGGGGGGGGGGAAACGAAACGGGGCGTTGTTACTGGAGGTCCTGGGAGGGGACAGGGCCGGCCAGTCCAAGCCGCGGGGCCTTTTCTACCAGTCCGCGTCCCGACCAGAGCGTGGCCTCACCAGCGGCGTGGCACCAACCAGTCTGCGGTCCCCAACCAGAGCGTGGCCTCAACCCAGCACGGGCACCCAACCAGTCCCGCGTCGCCAACCAGGAGCGTGGGCCCCAGCCACGCGTGGCAACCAACCAGTCTGGCGGTCCCAACCCAGAGCGTGGCCCAACCAGCGCCGTGGCACCAACCAGTCCAGCTCGCGGGTGAAGCCCCCGGGAGGGGGGGGAAAGGTAGCTGGGAGGGAGAGAAGAAAGGAGGGATGAAGGGCACTGGAACCCCGCCGTCAGTACAATCTGAGACCCATGCCTGTTAAATCCAACAGCCACTCGCATGATGGCCGAGGGGAGGTTACTAAATACACCTACAACACCAGCTCAACACAGACCTGAGCATAACACATAAACCATCAAATCAGAATGTTCAGTTAAAGTCTCTCAAACGAAGCAGGTAAAAGACTGCATTTAAATCAACAGGCTATAAAACCAATAAATTATCTCACCCTTCTCTCACTCACGTCTTAAACAATTTCCTTTCTTAGGAAAATAAACCAACACAGCGACCATCGCTTGATAACTGCCACCACATTTGCAAATAATAATTCACATGGCCTAATTGTCACATTTTAATAGCCACATTTCAAAATAACACAAATCTCCAACCACCGCATCCAAACGCCAAATCATGCGTACGCACCGCTTCGCAACAAAAACTCGTTCTCCTGCACACACAAACAACGGTGGCCGACGGATAAGAGGCCAGGCGGAAATGTAACAGGGGCGGACGAGCGAGACCAAGCAGGTACCAACCCCTGAATCACCAGGTTTCCTCTCCCCATCCACAACCGACTACCCATCACGAGCATGCATAAAACAGGAGAAAAGAAATTTGGATATAATTTAGGAGGCCAGGTTATCAGACTGAATTAACCAGAAAAAAAAAAGGACACAACAAATTTCTTTTATTTACAATTTTAAAAAACAAAAGAAAATTGCGCAAAAGAGAAGAATAGCCGGACCTAACCACAACAAACCAAAAACAAACAAACCACGAACTGATGCTTAACCGCTACCCGTGGTGACCCCGAAGAGGCGGGTCCAAACGCCTCTCTCTGCCCTCTGTCCAGTCGATGAGGGACAGAGGCGCAGATGCGGAAAAAGAAGAAGTGGATGTCTCTCTACCCTACAGCCGACGGAGGAATGAAGGTACCGGACTTGTACCTCGACATAAGGTGAAGAACCAAGACCGGAGCAGGCCTCCCAAGACCATCTTTCCGCTCGAGTAGAAGAGAGAAACCTCCTCCACGATGGCAGCCAACATGCCCCGCTACTTCACAGTGAGGCATACCTCAAGCCTAAGAGAATGTTACAGTGCGCAGGTTAAAAATACAGGTGAGAGGCCGATAGGACAGCCAGTACAAGAATAAAGATACCAGCCACCCGTGAACCCTGCAGGATGAATTGCAACGGAGGCAGTGAATTATAGAGAGAGAGGAGAGAAAGTAAACCTAAGCCTGAGCTGAACTACACCCAAGGTGCAACCACAACCACAAGCCACAATTAAAGGGACGGAATATACGACAATAACGACGATAACACAACCAAATGAAACAAATTCCACCATCCTAGCTGGGTCAATCGTGTCAGGCCTCGTGACAAACTCGATGAACAGCACTAATAACGATGCGACAATTACTACTATCATGCTACTTTTACCGCTACTTGGCTATACTACTACAACTACTACTACTGCGACTACCACTACTACTAAAAGAAGAAGGAGGAGGAGGAGGGGGAGGGTGGTATTGTAAAAAGATCATTTCAATTGAAAACTGCCGTTTATGGAACACAGTTGCCCGTTTTGTACACCAAAGAGCCAGAATATCCCACACCTTACAAAAAATTAACTTAACCTCAAGAATACTTTAAAGACATAGCAAGCAAGATATGAACGAATTTGCGTCACCGATACACTGAAGCTCATAACCGATAACCTGAATATTTCAATGAAAGATACGCCTCGCTTTTAGAAAAAAAAGACAAAAGAAAAAAGAAAAGAAACAAAAACGAATACATTTCCCTCATAAAAGCACGTGGATTGAGTAATGGCGTCCTTATCGGAAGAGCCAAAGAAAAGCAACAAAATTAGGACAAGGAAATTCAAAATTATTCATAAGCAAATTGGCTGCAATAAATTCTAATCTTCTTCTTTCATAACTGTGCACCCTTCAACCAGCTGAAGATTCTGACACTACAAAAAGTGGTTTCCGGATTGACAGTTAGTTGAAATGCTGCCTGGATCATCAGCATATAGGGTTAAAGGCAATAGACTGTTGAAATATAATGTTATTCAAACTGTCAAAAAAGCTTATAAGTTTTCAGATTATCAATCTGTTGATATGACAAAACATGCAGATAAAGTCCTTTATGAATAGATCCAAATTTAGCAGAGGAACAGTTTTAATTGTTTTCATTTACCAGTAAATATTGAAACGTTTATGGAACCGGCCCCCACCCCCCCCCCCCCCCCCCCCCCCCCCTGCTTACATCAAAAGATGACTATGAAATTAACACCCTTCAAAACATCCCAACAAGCATTTTCAGAACCACTGGAATATAAATGGTGGCACACTTACCTGAGCTTAAATAAGTTTATCACAGACCTTATGTAAACGCTGTGAAGTCGTGATTTAAAAAACATTGAACCACAAACTGCATTTGGTCCTTGATATTCCGACTGTTCGAAATAATGTAAATGCAGATGGGACTTAAAAAGTTGAGACATTAGCGCTGATCTGAACGTTCGTCATTCTCTTTACCTCGTGGCGGTTTAGTTGTGGCTGCTTGTACGTGCGCGCCAACGCGCGCGCCGGCGCACACACAACACACACACCACACACAACATGGAGCAACAGCATTGAATCACTTTGAGTCAGGTCATACACATAGAATCAAATAAACATTGAAGCCTGCTGTGCAAACTTTTGGAGTCATATGTGTCTTTTCTGATTTGTAAAAACTATTGACTACGAAAGGTGCCAGTACTTTTTGCCTCACATATCCGTTCCGTTACACATGGCTTTTCCAACCTCATGCAACTTTTTTTTGTCCAACTATTTGACAGGCTGAGGTAATCCCTTCAGAAATAACCTATAATGCATTTTTCACAAAAATGGTGCGACAGCGTTTATCAACAGAAACCAGTCCAAGGCAAACAAGGTAAGCCGAGGGTTTTTTATTCAGGTTTTGGGGGGGGGGAAAACCCACGCTGTGCGCTTCCCGCGAAACTTGTTGTTGCTCCCATGGTTGGAATCAAGTTGAACTGGCGTGGCGGATGCTCAATCCGACGTTAAGGGGCAGACCTGTGCTACACGCTATTTACACTCCTCGGTGTTTGTGCGAAGGACGCAAACTACCCGCAGAGAAATTCCTCTCCATCCTGCCCAAGAAGACCGGCCCCTCAGTGTTTCAGGTGAACTCTAACATTTCTTCCTTCCTAAAATACTGGTTCACAATCAACAACGAGTAGGTCACCAGCGCGCGAATACAGAACGCTGAGACCAAACAAACAGTGTTACACCCATGTAAACACTCCACTCACACGTGTACACACACATACACACACACACTCACAAAATGTACTCTCGCTCTCTGTCTCACTCACCCAGTGAGTCTTCGTCTTCTTCCAAAATACTGGTTTCACACCTCAAAAACGAGTATGTCTCCCAGCGCCGCAGGTATAATAAAGTAAAATAAAATAACATAACCAGTGCGACTCAACTGTTGGCCCCTTGGAGCAAAGTTGGCAACAAGGGTCGCACATCGATCATCAAGAAAGTTAAAAGCAATGCCAAATTCAGGCCCAGGTAATAGTAAAAAAATCTGGGGAATAAAAATAGAAAAACCGTCAATATCAGTCTCAAAACTGTCGAATCAATTTGTTTTTTAAATGAGATAGCATTTGTGGCACTCTTGATGGCACCCGGCCAGTGAGTTCCACAGCCGATACAAGAAACTAGGTATAAAAAGAATGTAAGTGGCATGTCATAGTTGATGCATGTAAGGGTATAACATTGACCGCCAGCCTCCTGGTGCTGACTTTTATTCAATACGATTGTTCCATTGGAATATCAATTACTTTAGCTCTGCCTATGAAGAAGATGATAAGTTTGATAAAAGCCTCTCTCTCTTCTAGGGTTTCCATTCTAATCTCCTCATGTTCATCGTAGTATTCCCCTTTATCCTGATTGGTTCCCAGTTACGAACCGTGCTGGCTCTCTTCTGAATCTTTTCGAGGTTATCATGTCCCTTTAGATGGTAAGGATCCCAAACTGAGCAACCAAATCCAGACTGGGTCTAACCAGTGTTTTGTAGCAGTCGTCTTTAATATCCCTTTTGGGGGCAGCATTGATAGTCCATATAACAAGAACGCTAAGATGAGTTATTTCTTTCTTCATACTAAATTGGTAATGTTCTTTTTCCATTTGAGATCACTATCTATAAACACACCTAAATATTTTGCAGCATTAGTTGTCTTTAAGAATAGTATTATGGATAGAATAATCTGATCTATGGTAAGCGTTTGTTACATATACGCAACCACTTGGCACTTTTGGGGATGAAAATTCCCTTTTCCCAGTTTCTTATCTCCCACTCGTGAAAGCGTTTAGATCTTCTTGTAGAATGCGGTATTCATTCTTGCTTTCTGATTGTTCTATATACTAAGCTGTCATCTGCAAAAAGCCTATAGTAGTTTTCCAGGAAGAGGATTCTCCTTATCATATGTCATTTATAATAAATTATGAAAAACAATTCCAGAACAGTTCCCTTGGTACCACCTGACAAGACTGTTTAACAATGGGATGTCACCCTTCCACAACACTTTCTTCTTCCTGCTTCGTCCCAACGAGGAATGATCTAGCCCATTTTAGCAAAGAACCGCCAATCGCGGTGTTTCTACATTTAAAGCCAGCCAGGCCCTCCATGGTCAACCTATCAAAGGCTTTAGAAAAGTCTAATAACTTGCAACTATTTGCTGTCTGTGTTAAACAGTTTTTACAATTCACATTGAGAGTTGTTATAAAGGTTGAGTCTCACACCTCCATCCTGTCTAAAAACCAGGCTGGGGGGCGTGTAATAAGAAGTCAATTTGTCAGAGGTCCATTATGCTAACTATATATTATGGAGTTCAAGTAAGTATTAGCTGATATGGATGTAAGAGATACAGTCACACACACACACAACCAACACCAAACCACGCCACACACACACACACACACACTCACACACACACACCAAACAAAAGTATACATACAAACAGAAGAGAGGCCTCAAAAATGGGCATATTATGACAGTTCCATGCTTAGCACCAAACATAGGAGTTCCAGTGTTTCTGCCAACACCATGACTTCTAACAAACACACACCCATGCACACAAGTGACAAACACGAATTGCACACCCACAACACACACAGCCCCACACACACACACAACACACACAACACACACACACCACACACACACACACACACACTCACATACACCAGACACACATATGACGTACACACACAGGCGACACAGACGCACACACCAGTGGCACACACACACACGTTTCAGTGCAGAGCGAGTGCGCGTATGTATACACACACACACACACACACACACACACACACAACACAACACACACACACACACACACACACACACACATTTAAAGCCAACCTGGAATTTCAAGGGCTTAGTATACCAAACAAAAACAAAAAAAACATTGAAAAGTGACTGAACAGTGCTCCTTTCCAAAGATACAGAGTCACAAATGCCAAATGGCAATGCATTCACATGCCACATGTGCATGATTTACCTTTTAACATGTGGAAGTCACACCACACACACAAAGACACCGTTACACACACACGACACACTCTTACACAATGCACGCAATTACTCTTAACAGCACAACACACACCCACACACACACACACACACACACACACACCACCACAACCACCCACACAACACATACACACACACACACAACACACCACACACACACACAACCACACACGCATCTTACACACAAGATAGACTGAAACATCACACACACACAACACACAGACCCACACACACACACACACACACACACCCACAGCACACACACACACACACACCGCGTCACATGCTCATGGCATCAATCACATGCACACCATGTGCATATATATTTACATGTGGAAGTCACAACACACAAAACTCTAAATAACCCCACTCTTACACAGAAGCATACACACTGTGAAACACACGCGCGTGATGCCACACACACACACACACACACACACACACACACACCACACACACACACACATACACACCACACATGCATACACACACACCACAAGTCACACAGACACACTTCAACAGATCCTAAAATACCACTTGATAAACAGCAATCAACTGCCCGCCAATGCTTGCCAATGTTTCGCTGTCAGTTCATGAATTCTGAGCCAGGGAGCACAATGGCTTTCAACATCACATTTTTAATTAAGCAGAAAAAGAATTGCGCTTTCAGTAGATGCAAGCCTTCTTGGAATAATTGTTCTAAAAAATCTGTAAAATGGCTCGTGAGAACTTTCTTTAGATATTTCACTAATTGACAAAGTTGGAACAAAAGTACATGTATCACATGAAGCTCTGAGATCATGAGAAGCATTTTGGGTTTAGTTTTTGTCCCTATTTTTAAGCTGCCGGAATTTACATAGGAAACCTT
>CM031595.1:179344241-179351741 GCA_018398815.1 Conus ventricosus
GGAAAAAAGGGAGGAAGTGAGAGAGGAGGAGAGAAGATGAGGAGAGAGAGAGAGAAGAGAGAAGAAGAAGAGAAGAGGAAGAGGAAGAAGAAACCAGTAAACAGGTGATACCGTGGACAGAATATGATTTGTGAAAAAAAAAAAAGGATTATCACTGTGTGTATGATTCATGTGATTACCTATTACTGTGCATTTGACAGTATTCACGCTATTGCATGCATACGCGTAAAGGTGCACAATGTTCGGACGGATGCACTCACACGCTAATACTACACTACCAACAACAACAACACACATATACACACATGCACGCACGCGCACGCACACGCACACGCGCACGCGCACGCACACGCGCACGCACACACACACGCGCACGCGCACGCACACGCGCACGCACACACACACACACACACACACACACACACACACTTTGACACACTTTCTCATGTTCTGCCTCTTTAGCGTCCCCCTCCCCTCTCTCTCTCTCTCCTCTCTCTCTGTTTTTGTCTGTCTGTCTCTCTGTCTGTCTGTCTGTCTCTCTCTCCAGATATTCACCCGCTGCAATACATGCACGGAGCCCCAGCGCAAGGTGTTTTGAAGCGTGTCCGCTCTGTGGCTGATGATGCTATGTGGCGGTGTACAGATGCCATCGCACGTGCCGCGCATGCAAGGCAGGCAGAATGGCTTCTAGCTGGCTGTTGGTTGGGATTCACTGGTAAATCTAATGTCGAAGTCGTGTCTGCTTGGTTACTGTATGCACTGTCCTTTGTCTGAGCCAAGACAGACTGCAGAGATGAACAACAGGACGAAAGAAAGGGAGGGTGAATAATGGGGATGATGGAGGTGTTTAAATCAGTGAACGCTATATAGCAAAACTATTGAAATATGAGAACACGCACGCACACGCACACACACCACACACACACACACACACACACACACACACCACACACACACACACACGTGCATAATCAAGCACATGTACACACGCATACACACACACACACACACACACACACACACACACACACACACACACACACACACACACACACACACACACCACTCGAGCGCAAGTGTGCGCGCACTCAAGAGAGAGAGAGAGAGAGAGAGAGAGAGAGAGAGAGAAGAGAGAAAGAGAGAGAAGAGAGAAAAAGAGAGAAAGAGAAAGAGAGAGAAAGAGAAGAAAGAGAGAGAAAGAGAAAGAAAGAGAAAGAGAAAGAAAAAAAGAGAGAAAAAGAGAGAGAAAGAGAGAGAAAGAGAAAGAGAGAGAAAGAAAGAGAGAGAAAAAAAGAGAGAAAAGAGAAAGAAAGAGAAAGAAAGAGAAAGAGAGAGAAAGAGAAAGAAGAGAGAAAAAGAAAAGAGAGAAAAGAGAAAGAAAGAGAAAGAGAGAGAGAACAAACGAACGACATTTTTTTAAAAGAGGGTAGGGGATAAGTATATAAAAATTTCCCAGCCCTCAGGCTACATAAAGAAACGCATACTGCAAGTGAATTGGGCAGGGAGAAGAAGAGAAGGGGAGAGAGAGAGAGAGAGAGAGAGAGAGAGAGAGAAAAGAGAGAGAGAAGACGCCAGCCAGCCAGCCAGCCAGCCAGACAGCCAACAGACAGACAGACTGACTGACAGACGGACAGATAGGCAGACAAAACTAAACTATCAAGTTTTGTACATGTGCGTTTCCTTTACGGTATTCAGCGTTATCAGATGGCATTCATCGAACTGTGAATGTTCTGCATGTTCAGGCATACTTCTTTCACTTCTTTCACTGAACTGGTCACGTTTCATTGGAGACCCACAAAGCAGGGCCGTGTGTGTGTGTGTGTGTGTGTGTGTGTGGTGCGTGCGTGCGTGCGTGCGTGCGTGCGTGCGGGCGTGCGTGCGTGCGTGTGTGTGTGTGTGTGTGTGTGTGTGTATATATATATATATATATAAAATATATATGTGTGTGTGTGTGTGTGTGTGTGTGTGTGTGTGTGTGTGTGTGTGAATGGGGAGAGGGGTAGGGAACAAGTCCGTGCTTGAATCTGCATCTGTTTGTTGTTCGGCCTCATTCTGTCTCTGTTTTTTCTGCATCTGTCTCAGTTTGTCTGCATCTGTCTCAGTTTGTCTGCATCTGTCTCTGTTTGTCTGCATCTGTCTCTGTTTGTCTGCATCTGTCGCTGCTTAAGCCAACACCATCACCACCCCACCCCCACTTTTCTCAACATCTCCCGTCCTACCCATCCTCCCATCCACTCCGCCCCCTTCGCATTGAAAATAGCTTCCTTTCATTTGTCTGAAATCACGTTTTGGAAGGCAGATAAGCTGAGGACAGACACTGGACTCTCTCTCTCTCTCTCTCTCCCCCCCCCCCCCCCCCACCCACACATACAGCCACTCCACACCACCACACACACACACACCACCCACACTACACACTCTCTCTCTCTCTCTCTCTCTCACTCTCTCTTCCACACACACCCACACCACACACACCACACACACACCACACACACACACACACACACCACACACACGCCCGCGCGCACGCACGCACACATTTCACTGTGGATTCATGGTCCATTGTTTGCGGCACCGAATCCAAAAGGCAGTGCCATTTTGGACCATGCGTGGCAATGATCGATGATGGAAAATTACGTTAGCTGATCTGGCTGATATTATCGATGGATACACCTGTATGTCATTATCAGAGAGGTGGTCAGAAAAGGTGTATCAGAAATGGTCCACCACTCATGTAATTGGTCTTTTTCTGTCCATCATTTCCCTTCCTTTCTCTCTTTACCCCCCTTCTCATATCGTGTCGTTGCCAATTCGCTCGGTGGCCCGCAAGTGTGAGGTCTCGGTGTGGGATATGCGTGTCGCTCGCGCGTGTTTGTGTGTGTGTGTGTGTGGGTGGGTGTGGGGGTATGGGGGGGGGGGTGTATGGGCGCGCTTGCGGGCGACTGGCCCAGCCAATAAACAAAGAAGTTGAAACTTTTCACGTTTCTGCCATAAAGTGTTCCAAATGCTCAAACCCCGAAGAAAGGTGTTTTTGTTGTTGGTGTTGTTGTTGTTGTTTTAAACCCACTATCGCCTGAATCCGGTTTTTTTTCTCACAGATTCCAGTATTATTTCTGAGGCCGAATTCTAGGGGGAAGGGGTGGGGGATTTAGCTTTAGAATTCTGAAAAACGTTTTAAAGTGTCTGGAGAAAAAAAAAAGTCATTGTGAAGTGGTCAAGTTTACTTACTTGACAGTTTTAATCGTCAAAATGCTGTCAACCTTGCTTGCTACTGTGTGTGTGTGTGTGTGTGTGTGTGTGTGTTTCATTTTCAAGCGGGTTGGGAGGAGAGGCTAATATAGTCCATACTTGCTTTGAGCAGTATTCAGTCCCCCTGACATGAACAGGTGAATGACGGTCCTGTCAGGTACCAATCACAAAGAATGTTACAGAGTTCTGACGAATCACGTGGTCTGACACATATCTTATCATACACAAATGAAGGAATCAGAAGTGAAATAAAAAACATTGATAATGATAAAACCCACATGTTAAGACAACCCCAGCCTCTGGTTCAGCTTGCGTCCGTGTAAACTCCGCTCCATGACAAATGTTGTGTGCAAGCTGCAGAGTGCAGAAAGGAACGTTTTGTGAATCCTGCGCCACCTTCACTTTTTTCTTTTCTTTTTTTTACACGTAGCACAAGCAGTGAGAGGTTTCCGTGGTCAAATGGTCAGACCGTTTGTCTGCGGAGCTTACGGTCTTAAGTTCGAATCTCTCGGGGAGGAGGGGGAGGGGAGGGGAGGGGAGGGGAGGGGAGGGGAGGGGGGGGGGTCGGATTTTTTTCCTCTTGAAAACCCGCTCTATTTACACAGCAGTGGGTGGTTACCTGATTCGTTGCAGGGAAAGTTTAAGGTGCAAGGCATCAGTTGGAGAGGGATGCGCACCGCTCTCCGTCATGCCGTGCCGCACGAACGGAAAGTTTGAAGGAAGAAAGGGCCAGCGTGGCTCAGTTGGTAGATCTGTTGGACTCGTGATCCTGGGGAGTCGTGGGTTCGAATCTCTGCAGGACTGTCCAACACATCAAAAGGTAAGAGCCGA
Organism: Conus ventricosus; assembly: GCA_018398815.1. Taxonomy (NCBI): domain Eukaryota; kingdom Metazoa; phylum Mollusca; class Gastropoda; order Neogastropoda; family Conidae; genus Conus; species Conus ventricosus. Next base: position 179,348,322 of record CM031595.1, read on the forward strand.
GACCTGGCCTGCCGACACATCAACGAGGGAAGAGCTCTATGGATCTCTGGAGGGCCTCCGCCGTGCAGCAACCTTCGTCAGTGCCTCTGGGGTTTCTTTCCGAGTGTACCAAGTGGAAGAATCTCCACGGAGCCGTCTACCTGAGCGTTCTCTTTCTCTCCCCCGCCCCCCCCCCCCCCCCCCCCCCCCCCCAGTTATCTCCTGGAAGTTAACATTAGCTCTTACTTCATTCATTTTCAAGTATTTCGAAGTGGGACTCTAAACCGAGGTTCCGTGTGTGATGCACGCATCACATCTTGCGCATGCGTTAAATCCCGTGACCTTCCTTCCGGAAGAGCAGGCGCCATAGACCGTTGGTGCGGATGACACCTATGATACACATAGCATATGACTCCTATGACCCATATCATATGACACGTATGTATACACATAGCATATGACACCTATGACGTACATATCAAGCAGGCAGTACGCTCGTAATGGTCCAAACCAACACTGGCAGTGAGCACAGAGCAGGACGAGTTCCTCGGCTGGAAGAAGGAGGAGGAGGTGGCGGAGGAGAGGGGCGGAGAACGGGAAGAAGATAGAGGAAGAAGGAGGAGGAAGATGAGAAAGAGGAGGAGAGAGAAGAAGGAGGAGAAGAAGAAGAAGACGAAGAAGAAGAAGAAGAAGACCAAGAACAACAACAATAACAAAGCACAAGAAGAAGAAAGATAGGAAGAAGGTGAAAAAGAGGAAGATGCAGAGGAGGAGGACGAGGAGTAAGAGAAGGTGAAGAACAGGAAGAAGAAGAAGAAGCAAAAGAGGAAGAAGAAAAAGAAGAAGAAGAAAAAGATGAAGAACAAGAAAAAGAAGAAGAAGAAGAAAAGGAGGAGGAGGTAGAAGAGAAGGTGAAGAACAGGACGAAGAAGAAGAAAAAGAGGAATAAGAAGAAAAAGAGGAAGAAGAAGAAAAAGAAGAGGAAGGTGAAGAACAGGACGAAGAAGAAGAAAAAGGAAGCGGAGGAGAAAAACAATGGGAAGGGCAGGAAGAAGAGAAAGAAAAGAAGAAAGAAGGAACAACAAAACAACATCAGCAATTAACTACAACGATAACGACGACAACAACAATAGCAGCAGCAGCAGCAGCAGCAACAACAACAATAATGATAGCGACAACAAAGTACGAGAAGAAGAAGAACAACAACAACAACAAACAACAACAACAACAACAACAACAACAATAACAACAACAAGAAAAAGAAGGAGAGAACCAAATTAGAACCAAAACAAAAACAAGAGCAACAACAACAACAACAAAGTACGAGAAGAAGAAGAAGATGAAGAAGATGAAGAAGAAGAGAAAGAAGAGAAGAAGAAGAAGAAAAGAAGAAGAAGAAGAAGAAGAACAACAACAACAACAACAACAACAACAACAAAGTACGAGAAGAAGAAGAAGATGAAGAAGATGAAGAAGAAGAAGAAGAACAACAACAACAACAACAAAAACAACAACAACAACAACAACAAAGTACGAGAAGAAGAAGAAGAAGAAAAAGACCATAAGCAAGCCCACCAGCAATAATGATAACAACAACAACAACAACAACATCAACAACAACAAAGTTGACGCGAGGAAACAGAAGTGAATGCAGCAGACGGACATCAGCTGCAGCGGATATTAAAAGGCAGGGGCCGCTAAACTATGACTTCAGGTCTTAATATGGAGCACAGCGCAGCTGGGTCCTTTGGCAGCGGATCAAAGTGGGTTAGGGTGCTAGCTGGTCTGACTTTCTGCCGTGTGTGTGTGTGTGTGTGTGTGGGGTGGGGGGGTGGGGTGGTGGTGGTGGTGGTGGTGGTGGTGGTGGTGTGTGTGTGTGTGTGTGTGTGTGTGTGTGTGGCTTGGTGTGTGGCTTGTGTGTGTGTGTGTGTGTGTGTGTGTGGTTTTGTGGCTTGGTGTGTGGCTTGGTGTGTGTGTGTGTGTGTGTGTGTGTGTGTAACAACAATAACAATAGCAAAAATAACAATAATTTTATTCAGTTTTTGCAGGCCTGTTGACCCGTATGAACAGCAGAATATTTCATCAACATTAATCAATAGATGAGAGGCGAACACCGCTATTTCTTAAGTGTAGACATTCAGTAAGATATAACCCCATTTTGTAGATCAGGTTTCTAGTAGTGGCCGTACAAAGTAGTTGAAGTTTGACAACAGTCGGAAATCTATGATAATACAAAGGAAAAAACTTTCTAGAACAGTGGAATATTCCGGGCATACAAACTCTCTCTCTCTCTCTCTCTCTCTCTCTCTCTCTCTCTCTCTCTCTCTGTGTGTGTGAAGCAAGTATATTTTCGTTTTAGCTCATCATGAAGTAATTACATTGTGGCACCAATTGGCCACAGAATCACAGAATGCACTATAAAAACAAAGTGTACTGTCGCCCACTGAACACGTGAATACCGTGCCCCATGTGGAAATCTCGCCAAAAATTGTTCCTCACCACCAACACATTCTCTTGGCTCACGTTGTATCCATAACTGACAAACTTTCTTGCCCCCCCCCCCCCTCTCCTCCCCCTCCCCCTGCCAATCACTTTCTTATCAGTCACTTTTACTGCTTTGTCTATAGCACTTTGCCCTCGGAACTCACTGTTATACATCGCTGGGCAAATAAACATGTCAATATATTGAAGGTTCACTCGGTAAAGCAGACAATAACAGCTTCAACTATATAAACCTTTGTCTTGTTAAGGAGTAACATTTCTATTCCAAATTTCGGAGAAAAAGGACCTTCTTTGCAAGGGACAAATGAATAAATGATGACATGAATATATAAAATGTAAAAGGTTCAATGAACGGCACTTGTTAAAGTATAAAATTCCCCCAGTGAATACGTCCTAATAATGTAATAGCGAGTACCCCCACTCCCCATCCTCCTCCTCCTCCCTGCCCCCCCCCCACCTCCCCCCCCCACCTCCCCCCCTCCCACCCCCCCCTTCCCCCCCCCTCCCACCTTCCCCCCTCCCACCTCCCCCCCTCCTCTGTTCCTACCCGCAGCTTCCTTTTCCAAACCATGGGCGAGTTCAGAAGAAGGAAAAAAATCAAAATGGCCGCAAAGAAAGCATGGGGGGGGGGGGGGGGGGGGAGGAAACCATCAATAAAAAAAAAGTTATAGAAACACGTCATCTGGCAACAGTGTCGACGATGTGCGGGTTATGCACTGCGTCTCTAACCCCCCCCCCCCCCCCCCTCCCACACCTCGTGTTCTCCCCCCCCCCCCCCCCCCCCCCCCCCCCATCTCTGCCCACACCACATCAGCATCCACGCACGGCAACTTTCAATTCCGCCGCTACCACCCTCCCCTGCTCCTCCCCTCCCCCTTCCCCTCCCGGTTTGTCCCCGCTCAGCTAGCTAAACATTACGGCCACTGTAGACCCCCCTCC
>CM031595.1:179356741-179364241 GCA_018398815.1 Conus ventricosus
TTCTACGCACCCCCTTTTTTTCAAGGTCACAAAAGTCTTTGTATATGGTAATATGATGTTGTTCCCAGCATTTGATGATCATCATATATGGAACAGTTGATGGTTCGTACTCAATCATCAGGCATTGTTGGGAATGTTGATATGATGTATGGAAGCCTAGTAGCGTCTGAAGGCGATGATAACAGATCTCCGTGGGAAAACAGCCATAAAGTTCAGAGGAAAACGGCGAAAATAGGGAAAACAGTTATTGTTGTCGCTGTTATCCTTGAGAATCACAAATGTTTTCCCCAAGTTCACAATTGTTTCCTGTGGGATAAACACCGTTTTCCCTCAGGATGACAATTGTTTGTCCTATGCTTTTTTCTGTGTTGTTTCTGAGGAAAACTGGTATTGTCTGGAGGAAGAGAGCAGTGACAGGGAAATCGGTTGTAAACGTTCTTCTTCTTCTTCCTAAAATACTGGTTCACTCAAAAACGAGTAGGTCACCAGCGCGCATGTTAAAAAGTAAAATAAAATAACATAAAAACTAGCGACTCAGTCTGTTGGCCCCTGGAGCAAATTTGGCAACAAGGGGTCGCACTTTATTTTCCTGTTGTTGTTATTGATTCAACGCCCGTCTGGCGCCAAACTGGATGGAGATAAGGGATGGCTCCTTCATTTTTGTTGTCCTGAGTGTTGTGTATCTTGCGCGAAGAAGATCTCAGAGGTCGAAACGCGTCGTGTTTTGTCTTGTGACTCGTTTGTCTACGTTTTTGGGCAGAGCCTTAAGAATAATTTTTAGAATTTGTGTACATTTCCGCCTGCAGTCGCGTCACTTTGCAACTAGAGCTATTTCCCCTGGCAAGCGCATGCGTACTGGTACCACCAGTATTGCCACGAGATCTGCAAATTCGAAAAAAAAAAGAAAAGAAGCATTTTTAATCCTAGAGTTTTGATCCCTAGGATAACGGTTTTCCCTGTTTTCGCTCTTTTTCCTTCAGGATGATTTCAGTTTTCTCTCGCCAAAATGGAGAAAGCAGTTGCATTCTTTACGGATAACAACTATGATAACTTTTGTTTGTTTGTTTGTTTTTTGTTGAGCAAATCAGGGAAAACTATTTTGGTTCTTAGGAAGGATAACAATGATAAGTGTTTTCTTCGGGAAAATGATTAAATCAGGCGTGATTCTTATGGTAAACGACGATAATATCCGCTTTCTTCGAGAAAATAGGGAAAACAGGTGTGATTCGTATGGTAAACAATGATAATATCCGCTTTCTTCGGGAAAATAATTGAAACAGGTGTGATTCTTATGGCAAACAACGATAATACCCGCTTTCTTTGGGAAATAGAGAAAACAGACGTGATTCTGAAGGTAAACAACGATAATACGCGCTTTCTTCGGGAAAATAATGAAAACATGCGTGATTCTTATGGTTAACAACTATAATGTCCGCTTTCTTCGGGAAAATAAGAAAAAACAGGCGTGATTCTTATGGTAAACAACGATAATATCCGCTTTCTTCGGGAAAATAATGAAAACATGTGTGATTCTTATGGTAAACAACTATAATGTCTGCTTTCTTCGGGAAAATAAGAAAAACAGGCGTGATTCTTATGGTAAACAAAGATAACATCCGCTTTCTTCGGGAAAATCAGGAAAACAGGTGTGATTTAAGGATAATGCGGAGCACAATCATCATTCTACAGAAAGCATTCGTAATCCTCAGGAATGACAGCGTAACGCATCTCCCCCTGTAGAATGACATTTTTTTTTTTTTTTTTTTTTTTTTGTTAAAACACGCTTTATTCAGGTAACAGGAGAGCTACATATGCGCATAAAGAGGACAGTGCGCAGAGGTTTTCACACATACATTAAACTGATAATACATATATATTTCTAGCTATAGTGAAAAATTGAACAAAAAATAGACAAAACATGTATGAATACAAACTTAGGCACATTAAACGCAAGCATATTCCAGTAATTTCCACGAGTATGGAATTTAACATGGCTGATAATGTCAATGATACGAACAGAAGAACAATAGTCACCATACATTGCTTTGAAACATCATTTCAATTAATGTCAGGAGTTTTCATTTTCACAAGGTGTTTTTTTTTTCCCTTCTCTTTCCTTTTCTCCCCCCCCCCCCCCCCCCCCCCCCCCCCCCCCCCCACCCCCCCTCCCTCCCTTCCCTTATACTCGCACTTCACTCTAAGTCTCATTCTCTCTTTAATCCCACTCCCCCCTCATATGCACACCTTTCCCTATCTTTTTGCAATGCTTATGGATGTCCGACTATTTCTTGCCGGTTGTTACCTAGTATCGAGGAAACATGGAACAAGATAAGATAATGTTGCTTATAGCCCAGCCGACCGCAAAGGGCCACATCAGGGCTGAACATGGAACAAACAACAAAAAAAAACAAGAAAAGAATACCAGGAGCATTTAGTTGAAGTTGTTGTTTCTTATGTGTACCGCTTATATTTAATTGCTGAGTATAATTCACATAAATAAGTCAATATACATGTTTAAAAGGAAAAAAAAGGACAACAATCTTGGCTTTGAGACTATTTCCACTTTTTTAAAGGCATATTTTTTAAAGAATTTGGCATTCACTCCTCAAGCAGACCTGAATAAGGTGCCCATTTTCTTTCAAACTCAAACAGCTGCATTTCGGAGCTATTATATATTTTTCAATACGATAGTTTCTTTTCAAATCTTCTATGAAAAAATTTAGTCTAGGCTTACTTTGATTAAATCTACATTTGTAGATGAAATATTTTGCCCATATATAATAATATTGAATATTTCGTCCGTTTGAGTGATTTCATCAGTGCCAAACAATATTAATTCAACGTTAAATGACATTCGCACATGGTGTGCGGTTTTCTGTTTAAGTAACCTTTCCAGATTTTGCCAAAAAGTTTTAGAGTAAGTACATAGCCATAAGTAGTGGTGGATAGAGTCTCGTTCGCTATTGCAAAAAGTACATCTATCATTTTTAGTTACCCCATTTGTTTCAAAACAACATTTGTAACAAGGATTTTATGACAAATTCTTAACTGAAACCATTTCAGTTTTATTTCTTTTATTTTATTAGCCAACTTTAAAACCACGTTCCAGTCAACCAAAGTATCAATTTTTTTCTCCCAGTTCTTAAACGGTTTTATATCAAAAATTGTCTGCATTTGTAGAAGATGATTATAGTATAATCTTGAACCTTTTTTTACACTGATTACTATTTGAAGTGTTTTTGGATGTTGATTACCAACGTTGCTGTCTATTTTGATATCTCTTATTTCTATGTATTTCTTTTATTGCTTGTATACAACTGACATACCGTAGATAGTTCACATTTATTTTATATTTTCTGCAGAAATCCTCCCAGCTTAAAAAATCACCACTTTCGTTTAGAATATCTTTTACAGGAAAACATTGTTAAGTGCCCAATTTCTCCAGAAAAAATATGTTCGGTCGATTTTAAATTTCTCGTTGTAAAAAAAGAGGTTCAGAGACAATTTCTCTTTGCTTTCAGTTAGATCGATTATTAGTATTTAGATCTGCGAATGCTAAAAACACATCTCTCTAGAAAAAATTACATCGGCTATTAGTGTAGCGTTTTGCTCCATAACTACTGAGATTGTTTACTTCTGGACATAGCGTCTGAATTACTATTTTCCATTTTTGAGATCCAATATACAGCTTTCTTATCCATGCTAGTTTTAATGACTTTATAAAAGTTTTTATGTCTGGGATTCCTAGTCCTCCGTGTTCAATGTCGTATGTGGAATATGTTTTGTTGACTTTTGTTGGTTTGTTGTCCCATATGAAATCAAAGCACATCTTTTGTAGTGATTTAATCTCAACATCTGGTGGGTTAGGTAATAAAATCCATAAATAAACTAACTTTGAAAGAATAAGCGACTTCAGTATTGCAACTCTGCCTAGTGGGGTACACATTCTTTTTGCCCAAATTTTAAATAGAATTTTTACTTCCAAAAGTTTGTCCGCTACATTAATTTCCGTTAGATTTATTAAATCGTTTGAGAACCAAAGTCCTAGGATTTTGAATTTTCTGGGGTTCCATTCCATTATGCTTATGTGGTAAGTATTTTACAGGTGAATTTTTCTTTTTTCCTAACCAAACATTTATTGTTTTTTCAAAATTAAGTTTCAATCCCGAAATTTGTTCAAACTCGTTTAATATTTCAAAGACTTTTTCATACGACTTCTTGTCTCCATGCAGAATAAACGTCGTGTCATCAGCAAACTGATTTATTTTAAACTCGGTGTTCGAAATATCTATACCTTTTATTTCTTGGTCTTCTCTTATCTTGCATGCTAGAATTTCAGCACACAAAAACAAATGGATAGGGGGAGACTGGGTCGCCTTGACGACATCCTTTTTTTTCATCAAAGCTTTGCGAAACTTGTAGAGTGACATTTGCTGTCCTCAGCAAAACAGGAAATCAGCTATTATTGGCTTATGTGCTCCCATAACTAAGCCTGCTCGAGAAGTAATATCCTAAGCTTCTATAATGGGCGCACTCAATTCTGGGACCTCTTCCAGCGGCAAAGATCTGCTAGTTGTAGAGTCAGTCAGTCCGCCGTGTGCGTGTTGACGCTATTCCTCCAGTCGGTTTACTCCGCTCTCAAACATTGTTGACCAGTCTTACCTGCAAACTCGCACGTCACTATCTTCGATTCATAAAAAACCTGCAAAAAAAATCCCTTCTTCCTGCTAAATAGGAAGTGGGTAGGTGCCCACTAAAGAATCGATTGATGTTGGCTTTTGAAGGGGTGGGGGGGGGGGGGGGGGGGACTTACATGCCCATTTTCTTCACACTACCATTGCAAACGGCGAGAACTTTGCATTCCAACAGACTGGAAATGAAGTCATCTAAGCAGGAAATAACTCATGAATGTCTGGAGATGTAGTTCACAGCAGAGACAGGCCCTGCTTAAACGTTACTATCCCTCATGAATGTCTGGAGATGTAGTTCACAGCAGAGACAGGCCTGCTTAAACGTTACTGTCCCTCATGAATGTCTGGAGATGTAGTTCACAGCAGAGACAGGCCCTGCTTAAACGTTACTATCCCTCATGAATGTCTGGAGATGTAGTTCACAGCAGAGACAGGCCCTGCTTAAACGTTACTGTCCCTCATGAATGTCTGGAGATGTAGTTCACAGCAGAGACAGGCCCTGCTTAAACGTTACTATCCCTCATGAATGTCTGGAGATGTAGTTCACAGCAGAGACAGGCCCTGCTTAAACGTTACTGTCCCTCATGAATGTCTGGAGATGTAGTTCACAGCAGAGACAGGCCCTGCTTAAACGTTACTATCCCTCATGAATGTCTGGAGATGTAGTTCACAGCAGAGACAGGCCCTGCTTAAACGTTACTGTCCCTCATGGATGTCTGGAGATGTAGTTCACAGCAGAGACAGGCCCTGCTTAAACGTTACTATCCTCATGGATGTCTGGAGATGTAGTTCACAGCAGAGACAGGCCCTGCTTAAACGTTACTATCCCTCATGAATGTCTGGAGATGTAGTTCACAGCAGAGACAGGCCCTGCTTAAACGTTATTGTCCCTCATGGATGTCTGGAGATGTAGTTCACAGCAGTGGACAGGCCCTGCTTAAACGTTACTGTCCCGGTCCATCCACTGTGGTGCAGTGGTTGGCTACGCAGTGTGCGGGTTGAGAGGTCAAAGGTTCGAGTTCCGTCAGAAGGCCTGATGATGAATGTTTTCAAGTCAAGTCAAGTCAAGTCAAGTCAAGTCAAGTCAAGTCATGTCACGAACACTTTCAGTTCTGGCCAGTCACCATCCAGAGCTGAGTGTGCTGTTGGCACCGAGGGCAAGACTGGACAAGTCAAGTCAAGACTGGACAATCCTAGTCGAGTTTGTCCATTTAATGGAGGTGTCTTTGAGCGTTGCTGAAATTTTCTGACCAGCGCTACATGCATCTGTATCCCTGAGGTCCTGTTGACACTGGAAGATATAAAAGGGAAAGGTAGAGCACAATCATGTTCTGTGGTATCAGGATCGGACGCTCGTTCACTGTAGTCGGTTCAGCGGTTGGGCAATTGTTCTGTATAGTAGGTGGCGTCCTGTGTTTGTTGGATCACACTAGGCACCATTGAAGATCACAAAAGTGACTCAAGAACTGTTCAGTGTCTCTTCGGGAGGGGTTCCTCATGATGCCCTGAAACAGATTGTTCCATGCAGGCTGGCAGTGTTCCATGCAGGCTGGCAGTGTTCCATGCAGGCTGGCAGTGTTCCATGCAGGCTGGCAGTGTTCCATGCAGGCTGGCGGTGCGGAGTCTGCAGCATTGTTCCATGCAGGCTGGCATTGTTCCATGCAGGCTGGCAGTGTTCCATGCAGGCTGGCAGTGTTCCATGCAGGCTGGCATTGTTCCATGCAGGCTGGCAGTGTTCCATGCAGGCTGGCAGTGCGGAGTCTGCATCATTGTTCCATGCAGGCTGGCAGTGTTCCATGCAGGCTGGCAGTGCGGAGTCTGCAGCATTGTTCCATACAGGCTGGCAGTGTTCCATGCAGGCTGGCAGTGTTCCATACAGGCTGGCAGTGTTCCATGCAGGCTGGCAGTGCGGAGTCTGCAGCATTGTTCCATGCAGGCTGGCAGTGTTCCATGCAGGCTGGCAGTGTTCCATGCAGGCTGGCAGTGCGGAGTCTGCAGATTGTTCCATACAGGCTGACAGTGTTCCACACAGGCTGGCAGTGTTCCATGCAGGCTGGCAGTGCGGAGTCTGCAGCATTGTTCCATACAGGCTGGCAGTGCTCCATGCAGGCTGGCAGTGTTCCATGCAGGCTGGCAGTGTTCTATGCAGGCTGACAGTGTTCCATGCAGGCTGGCGGTGCGGGGTCTGCAGCAGGGCAAAGCTGGACGGAGTGAGACACGGGGGTCGTGCGGCCAGAATGGCCAAAAACAGAAAGAGATGGAGGTGGGGGGGGGGGGGGGGATGCTGTTCACCTGTTGCAATTTCTTTCATAAGTCACTGAAGCGGGCTCTCTCTCTCTCTCTCTCTCTCTCTCTTCTCTCTCTCTCTTTGCATTCTGCGTCGGTAATATGTTTTTTACAGACGAGTGCAAGAAATGGAAAGCAAAACGTGTGAACTATTACTAAAAGGTTTGGCAAAAAAGCAGACGCAAGGCATTGAGCGAATACATTTGGACTTTGTCACGAAAACCTTTATTTGTCTATAATCACAAAATAGCAGCATATCTATTGTGTCAGATCATGGTTTACGCTGGAAGCATGAATCATATGGGCCCGTACATTGTGCAGTGATTGTCCTTTTGAACGCGTTGGGTGTGAGGGACGTCCGGTTGGAGTGGATCCGTACACAGGCTGGCGGTTCTCTCTCTTTCCACATCTCATCACTCCTCATTCTTCTGTCATCCTGCTCCCAGGGACTCTTCTGTCTTTCCACATCTCACCACATCTCACCACATCTCACCACTCCTCATTCTCCATCGTCCTGCTCCCA
>CM031595.1:179369241-179371741 GCA_018398815.1 Conus ventricosus
TCTCTGTCGTCGTCTCTGCCTGCTTGTCTCCCCTGTGTGTGTGTGTGTGTGTTGTGTGTGTGTGTGTTGTGTGTGTGTGTGTGTTGTGGCTGCTGTCCCGTCGCGTCTGTCTCTCCTCTCCTGTCTCCTCTCTGTCTCTCTTTTCTCTCCTCTCTTCCCCTTTCCCCTTTTTCCCCCTTTTCTCTCCCCCTCTCTCTCCTCGTGCGAAATTTGAAACGTAACGATAAATATAGAATTTTTGTTCTTTTAAAACCCTTTCCCCGGGGAGAAAAAAATGCCTTCATTGTTATTAAAATGGCACAGAGAGAGTTTTCTCAGATTCAATTTAAAGGGTTTAAAGGGGCGAAAAAATTTTAAGCAATGGTTTTTTTTTTTTTTTTTTTAGTCCGTAAGTTCTTTTGGCTATCTTTAGAAGTGATGTGAAACCAAGAAAACTTTTAAAAAAAAAATTTATTTTATGATATAGCGACAAAACCCAAAAACTGCCCTGTGTTTAATTCTTTTTCACACCACCCAAACACTCAAGTGTTGCTATGTTTTTGTTCTAAATAATGACGTGTTGCCGGATCTGGCTAAAAACATAGCAAAGCAGTGCATTTAGTAAAAATAATCGCACATTACAAAGATAATTCGAGATGATCCCATTTTTTTGTGGTGGGGGTTTTTGTGTGTGTGTGTGTGTGTGTGGTGGGGGAGAAAGGGGGGCGAAAAGGGGGCGGAAGGGGAAGGGAGAGGGAGAGTGAAGGGGACGGGTGGGGAGAAATAAAAGGAGACGTGTATTTTAGTGAGGGGTGTGTTCAAGTGAAATTTCAGCTTTTGGTATCGGGAATAGATTGTTTTGCCCCTTTCTAGAGGGTTTCAAAACTGAACGGACAAAGAAGAAAACCTCTCTCTTTCCCCCCCTTCTCTCCTCTCTCTCTCTCTTCATGTCCGGTGGATTCAAACGCTAGGATCACAGGTAAAAAACGCTTGGACAAACTCGACTGCAACAACATGAAAATTTCTTTCCCCTGCCGTGAAGTACGCTGAGATAATCTTTATCATTGTCATTTTCTATTATGATAAATTTTCTTTATCATCATTATTTTTATTTTTTTATGTTATTGTTATTGTTATGTTATTGTTATTATCATTATGATTATTATTATTATTGATGTTGCTGTTGTTCTTGCCTATATATCAATAGCATAAAAGACTTTGATGTAAAATGTTTATGTCTTTATGAGCTGCCAAACAGTGTGAGTTAAAACGTACAGTGCAGGTTTATCCTGATCCCTCCACACAAACCACTCAGTTTGACGGTCTCAGAGCCCGAATAGCTCGGCTGGTAGAAAGCCAGACTCGTAAGCGTGGTAATCCTGGGGTTGCGGGTTCGAATCTCTGCCATGCCGTTTCGGTTCAGGAGGATTTTTCCCATGGAGTTTTATGATTTCCTTTCTCGAAATTTCCTTCGACCGAGACGAGAAACCGAGGTTCCGTGTGTGAACGCACGCATACCATCTTGCACACTCGTAAAATCCCATCACGTTCATAAGGAACGACATAATGTAACGCCAACAGGCTAGGTTCGTAGCCAGAACATAGTTTATGCCAGTTATTGTTGTTATTGTGTTGTGCTGCTGCTGCTGCTGCTGCTGCTGCTGCTGTTTTTGTTGGTGTTGGTGTTGGTGTTATTCTTACTTTTATTGTTGCTGTTGTTATTTCTTGTATTGTCTTATCATTCTGATGCCATTATCATATCTTTGTCATTGTTTCTGTTAGTCTTATTAATAGTATTGTTGTGCTGCTATCATTATTGTGTTGTTGTTGTTGTTGTTGCTAGTAGTAGTAGCAGCAGCAGCAGTAGTAGTAGCAGTAGCAGTAATAGTGGTGATGGTAGTAGTAATAGTGATATTATTATTATCATTATTGCTGCCATTATTTGTATCATTATCAATGTTTCTGTTGGTATTATTGTTATTATCATCATCGTCGTCGTCCTTATCATCATCATCATCATCATCATCATCATCATCATCATCATCATCATCATCATCATCATCATCATCGTTTCTCGTCATTGTTGCTGTCTTTGTTGTTGTATTTTTGCTGCCGCTCTTGTTGGTGGTGGTGGTGATGGTGGTGGATGTGGTGGTTGTGTTGGTGTCATCGTCATCGTCGTTGTCGTCATGGACTAAGGCCAGGTGTGATGGCAGGTGTGATGGCGGATAACCTGCACTCTGACCTGATCATCATCATCATTGGTGTTGTCTTTGTTACTGTTGATGTTGTCCTCGTCATTGTCGTCATGGACTAAAGCCAGATTTGATGGCAGGTGTGATGGCGGACACTGTGGACTCTGACCTGCTCGGGGTGATATTGGCAGGGGTGTGCCTGGTCATCCTCATCATCGTCATCATCGTCATCGTCGCCTTTTGCTGCTACAGGTAGGCCTTACCTCTTCCCAGACTGCGCCGCCTGCTGACCGCACAGTATGGTTAATAATTCGTGTCAAAAGGAC
>CM031595.1:179380427-179392927 GCA_018398815.1 Conus ventricosus
CTGTGCATCTTCGTGAATGCCCGTTTGTGCTCACTGCTATGCTGTGAGTAGTCCAAGAACTGGCGGAGAGCTGATTTCATTGACTGGGTCACCATTATGTTCCCCCAGGTCTATCGGCTATGTTCCCAGTATGTTCCCAGTCTTGTTCCCCACCTACCTACCGTGCGTACGTGACCTCGTATCGTACGTGACCACGTGCGTGTGTGACCTCGTGTCACTTGTGACCCATGTCGTTTGTGACCTCAGTGCGTACGTGTCCCGTGCCATACGTGCCCTCGTGTCGTACGTAACATCGTGCCGTACATGATCTGGTATCGTACGTGACCGATTGTCATACTTGTTACAGAATCCAAGTTGTATCCTGACTAATATGTGCAATGTTCATGTTTTATGCTTTAACCCGAAGAAGAGACGGAATACATTTAATTGTTACAAGATTGTATTGATCCTTTCTTTGCTTTGCTTTGTTTTTCTCTGTATTTGGTGACAGGAGTCATTGTTACTCATTAATTTGTTGTTCATTTACAGTTTCATTAGTTAATGTGTCAGTACAACGCGATGTTTCCATAGCTAGACGGAGTTGGTGACCTTACGTTAAAATTCCTAGTCCCTGAGTATATTGTGGATGGTTTAGTGCGTCAAATATATTTTTTTTTGTAAATCATTTTCTTCCTAGTTCCATCCTCTCCGCATTATGGCCAAGAGCCCCTGGCCTAAGTGCCAAAGTAAATTAAAAAATTTTCAGAGTTCCGAGTTGCATTAAATTGCGATAATTGAAATTACCAAAATACAGAAATCGAGAAGAGAGAGAGTAGAGTGAGAGAGAAGAGAGAGGATGAGAGAACGAGAGAGAAGAGAGAGAGAGAAGAGAGAGAAAGAGATAATTAGAGAGAGGACAAAGACAGAGAGACAGAGATAATTAGAGAGAGAGAGAGAGAGAAGAGACATGAGACAGAGAGATGACGGAGATACAGAGAGAGATTCAGAGAGACAGAAAGAGATAACTAAGAACTCGGCTATCTAACTCTCTCTCTGTCTCCCCCCCCCCCCCCCCCCCCCCCTTTCTCTCTCTCTCCTCTCTCAACAAGGTGGGCAGAAGGCGTTGTGCTCAAAACAGTATCGGTATTTAATTGATGATGAGTAATAGGCCTAGTCTGTTCTATACAAAAATCAGCGCTGTCAGTGCAGCAGTTCTACAATTTCATCATGTAGAGCTATTGCCATGTAGTGCTAAAGAAAGAAATAGAAAACAAAACACACGAAAGTATGTAGAGCTACTGCCACGTAGTGCTAAAGGACAGTAGCCAATAGAGATCGCAAGTCAGCCTTCGAACTTCTTTCTCCGTTTTTTGCCATCTATATAGAGCTAATCAAAAATGTCCATTAGTGACAGAGGGCAGTCGCTTTTTAGCTACTTTTCGTTACTTCTCGTAGTGCCAAAACAAGGTAGGGTTTGAATACGTAGTGCTATTGCTACATGACTAAGCGAAGACTCTCTCTCTCTCTCTCTCTCTCTCCTCTCCTCTCTCTACTCTTTCTCATCTCTACTCACTCTCTCTCTCTCTCCTCCTCTCTCTCTCCTCTCTCCTCATTAGATATATATTCATGGGATATTCATGAAAATTTTATATGGAGCAACAAAAACAAACAAACAAAGAAAAACAAACAAAACAAACAAAAGAAACCTAGGCATTACTTTTAAATTTAGACCTCTGTGCCAATTGAATGAGAGAGAGAGAGAGAGAGAGAGAGAGAGAGAGAGAGAGAGAGAGAGAGAGAGATGAGAGAGAGAGAGAGAGAGAGAGAGAGAGAGATGAAGCGTGAAATGCAAAAATTCACTTTCCGTTCGAAAATCGACTTTCATCGAATGAAAAATTATTTTCATGTGCAAATAGGCCCGATAAATCAATAACAAGGTGCAAATAACGCCTAATAATCGATTATCGAACCGGTTATTGATTTTTACACCTAATATTGATTTGGTAAATGTTTTGCACATAAAATTGATTTTTGGCCCGTTAATGATTATCGGGGCCGGTTATTAATTTCTGGCGTAATTTGCACCTGGTTATTGATTATCGGGTCTATTGGTAAGTAATTTGCACATAAAATCGATTTTCGTAGCATGAAAATTGATTTTCGTGAAATGCACACAATTCACTTTCCGACCGAAAATCAATTTTCATTGTATGAAAATCAACTTTATAAGCAAATTACTTACCAATAGGCCAATAATCAATAGCCAGGTGCAAATAACGTCTGATAATCGATTAGCGGGACCGGTTATTGATTTTTGCACCTAACATTGATTTTGGTAAATAATTTGCACATAAAATTGATTTTCGGCCCATTATTGATTGTTGGGGCCTGTTATTGATTACCGGCGTAATTTGCACCTGGTTATTGATTATTGGGTCTATTGGTAAGGTAAGTAATTTGCACAGAAAATCGATTTTCATACTATGAAAATTGATTTTCGGCCAGAAAATGAATTCTGTCAATTTCACGCTTCACACACACACACAGAGAGAGAGAGAGAGAAGAGAGAGAGAGAGAGAGAGAGAGAGAGAGAGAGAGAGAGAGAGAGAGAGAGAGAGAGAGTTTATATATGTGTACCTGTCATGCCTTAAAACAATGCCAACAATAGCAAAGAAGAAATTAAAAGGAGAGAGAGAGAGAGAGAGAGAGAGAGAGGGGAGGAGAGAGGAGAGAAGAGAGAGAGAGAGAGAGAGAGAGAGAGCGTTTATACATAGTAAATGTCAGTTATTCGCTGCTGTCGCAGCAGGTTATGACAAATTGGGGTGGACGAGAGAGAATGGTCGAAAGAAAGTGTATCTGTCATGACTTAAAATACCAACAATAGCAAAAAGAAATTAAAAGGAGAGAGAGAAGAGAGAGAGAGAGAGAGAGAGAGAGAGAGAGAGAGAGAGAGAGAGAGAGAGAGAGAGATGAACTAATATTTACCAGTATTCTATCTAGTCCTCTTTGTGCTGGTAGCACATAAGGCCTCGACCAGAGCCCGCCACTGATGTCGGTCGGCTGAAACACGTTCCAGACGGCCCCATGTCCAACCATTTTCCTTCATCTCCCTCTCCACTGTTCTCCTCCAAGTTTCCTTGGGGCGTCCTCTTCTTCTTCGGCCCATCAGGAGTCCATCGTGGGGCGATTCTGGAAATGGCTGTTGTCTGCTGTCGGAGCAAAATGGCCTATCCATCGCCAACGCCTTCGTTTTTACTTGCGTTGAGATGGTTCAGTTTCTGCTCTTTGGTGGAGTTCTTCATTGGTGATGGTATTCGGCAACAGATGCGTAGAATGCGTCTGAGGCATCTGTTTTGGAAGACATCTAGTTTGTTGCTGATGGTTTGGTCATCTTCCATGATTCCGATCCATAAAGAAGGTGCTTATTACATTTGAATTTGAAGATTCGTAGCTTGGTCTTCAGGCGGATATTCCTTGCCTTCCATGTGCTCCTGAGTGAGGCAAAGGCCTGGCTGGCTTTTGCAAGTCGAGCCCGGATCTCCACCTCCCCATCCCCTGTATTAGACATCTTGGATCCAAGATAAGTGAAGTCGCTAACTTCCTCAATTTCGTCTCCGTTCAGTTTGATGTTGTCTTGGACTCTGGCATTCATTCTCATGCTCTTTGTCTTCTTGGTGTTGACCTTCAAGCCAAGGTTTCCAGCTGTTGTTGCCATGGCATCTGTTTTCTCCTGTATTCTTGGTAGCGATGTGACATCAGGGCAATGTCGTCAGCAAAGTCCAAGTCTTCCAGTGTTGTTGTTGCTACCATTGTCGTGGTCCATCTGATTCCCCTCCTCTCTCTGTCTGTGGCGTTCTTCATAACCAGTCCATGGCCAGGATGAAGAGGAAAGGCGATAGGATGCAGCCCTGTTTCACTCCCGTGCTGACACTGAAGGCGTCTGTGAGCTCTGTGTTGCAGATCACTTGTGAACTGAAGTCACTGTACAGCATTTCAACGACCCGGAAAAAAGTTTGCAGGGATTCCGTAGTGTCCTCAGGATTTTCCATAAAGACTCTCGGTGGATGCTGTCAAATGCCTTCTCCAGGTCAATGAAGTTGATGTACAAAGGCGTGTTCCACTCATTGCTCTGTTCCAGAACCTGGCGCAGAGTGAAGATATGATCTGAGCTGGATCGTCCAGGGCGAAAGCCTGCTTGTTGTGGACGAAGGTTCCTCTCAAGGGCTTCCGTCAGCCTTGACATCACAACCTTGCTAAATACCTTGCTAGTGAGAGAAAGAAGTGTTATGCCCCTCCAGTTGTTGCAGTCTCCAAGATCTCCCTTTTTGGCAACTTGAAGATAAGACCAGTTTTCCACGCTTCAGGGTCTGGCCCGTTTCCCAAACCTGTCTGAAGATCTCCGTCAGAATAGGGCTGTCACATTAATATCTGCTTTCAACATATCTGCTGTTACCCCCATCTGCCCCTGGTGCTTTTCCGTTCTTCATGGTTTTGATTGCTGCTATCACTTCTTCTAGGCTCGGTGGATCGATGCAGATGTCCAGGTCTATACCTGCCGGTTGGATATCTGCTAGCTGAGGGGGGTCTGGTCTGTTCAGAACTGACTCGAAATGTTCTTTCCAGCGCTGTAGTTTTTTCTGCCTCTCTCCCTCAACGACCCTTCCCATTCTTGTCCTTTACTGGTACATCATTGTTTTGGAACCCATTGTTTAGCTGCTTGTTTATCTTGTACAGCGTTTTTAGATCATTTCTACCAGCTGCTTCCTCTGCCTCGTCTGCCAGTTTCTCGATGTAGTCCTTCTTGTCACTCTTGTCAAACTTCTTTACCTCTTTATTTATTTCTGTATATCTTCTTCTGTGCTGCACTTTCAAGCGTTCTGATCTGGTGTTGTTGATCTTCTGCTTTGTCAGCTTTCTTTCATCTATCTTTTCCCAGGTTCCTTTCTTTATCCACTCTTCCTTCTTCTTTCGGCGGAAGCCTAGTACCTTTTCTCCCGCTTCCCGCAAGGCCTGGTTGAAGCTGTCTATTGTCAACTCTTGTTGTTCCCCTAGCGCCTGGAATCTGTTCTTTATTTCCACAGCAAAAGCTGTTTGGTGAGCGTCTCATTCAGTCTGTCAGAGTCTATTCTCTGCTGACGTGCCTGTCTTCCTCGTGTTCGGCGTAGTTTTCAGGAAACGGTGGCCAACACAAGGGTGTGGTCACTGGCAACATCTGCTCCTCTGTAGGCCCTGACATCTTGAAGGGAGCTCCTCCATCTCCGATTGACTATGATGTGATCTATCTGGTTTTTGGTGGTCCCGTCTGGTGATGTCCAAGTTGTTTTGTGAACATCTCTGTGTTGAAAAAGGGTGCCTCCAATCAACAGGTTGTTCTCTGCACAGAAGTCTGCTAGTCTTTCTCCATTATCGTTGATGGTACCAATTCCATGTTTGCCCATAACATGCTCCCTCCCGATGTTGTCACTGCCCATCTTTGCATTCAAATCGCCAAGGATCAGTACCATGTCATGGGCGCAAATACTCTCCGCTGCTGCTTGGGGCTGATCGTAAAATGCATCCTTGGCTTCTATATCTGCATCTTCGGTTGGTGCGTAGCAAACTAGAACTGTCAGCTTGGTGTATTTGGAGTGGAATCTTGCCTTCAAAAGTCTTGGTCCAAATGGTTTCCATTCTAGTAATGCTTTTTTCTGTTTTTCTGTTGAGGAGAAGTGCTACTCCCTCATAGTGTTGGTTATCTGATCTTCCAGAGAAGACAATGGTATGTCCTGACGCCAGTCTCCTCTTTCCTGTGCCGGTCCATCTGACCTCGCTGACTCCCAAGATGTCCAGGCTGTAGTTGTCAAAACTCTTTGACTAGTTGGGGCATCTTGCCAGTCTGGTAAAAAGGTCTGGACGTTCCAGCACCCCACCCTCATCTTCTGTTTCGCTTCAGTAAATCCACCATCGGGCGCCAGCTCCCCTCGGTTTGGCTGTCGTCCGTCATCAGTCCAGTTGCCTGGTGTGCTTCATTGCCGTCGCCATCCGTGTCGAATGCTCTGGTATTGGTTTCTGTAACAATCATTTTTAAGGGACAGGGTTGTTAGCCCTGTGCCCAACCCCCAACCTGGAGGACCAGTGTCACCTTAGTCGCCTCTTACGACATGCCTGGTGACTGGCAGGGACGCTGAATTCTAGCAGTGCCACCTCCATAGGCACACCCCGGGAATCCCACGGGGGTTTACCAGTATTACGTATACTATATGGTGACAGGAAGAGAAAAGAGAGAGAGAGAAAGAAAGAAAGAGAAATTGACAGACATTGCGCGCGCGCGCGCACAAACACACACACACGCACGCACGCACACACACGCACTCACGCACGCGCACGCACGCACGCACGCGCGCGCACGCACGCGCACACACACACACACACACACACACACACACACACACACACACACACACACACACACACACTCACGCACGCACGCACGCACGCACGCACGCACGCACGCACGCACGCGCACACACACACACACACACCACACACACACACACACACACACACACACACACACACACACACTGACATTTCTTCGTAATTTGTTTCATTTTTTTTAATCGTAGTGATATAGAGTGACATAGATACGTAGCGATAAAGACGGTGTCTGGAAATCGTAGTGGTAATCATAAATAGTTGTATAGGTACAAGTTATGAAGGGAAATCGTCTTGCGAATGACACTGTAGTGATATCGGGTAATAGTCGTTTGGATATGTAGATTAGTGTTCCGTAGAGCTTTAGCCCGTTAGTGATATCGATACGTAGTGATTACGGGATGTCCCCAAACATTTCATTTACTTTTTGATCTGATAGATGCATAGATATCGAGTCGGGCAATCTAACAAACAGCAATATCTATCTATCTTTCTATATACAGTCGAACTTTAATTAAGGACCACCCCGAAAAAAGGCCCTTTCTTTTTAAATTGGCCAAAAATACAAGCAATGCATTTTTTCGAAGAATTCGACTGGGAAAGGTTTAAGGGGTTAACAGAGTATTCCGCAAAGCTTGCGAAATCTGTCTTATTGTCACGTGCGGCATGCAGAAGGGGGGGGGGTTGAAAGTTGCAGATTGTTGTCAAAATTGCTTGTTTTTTAAACAAGAGTAAACACTGCTTCAAACGGTTTTGCACTGAAATTCCAAATGCACGTGCCAAAACCAATGCATTGCAGAACATTTACTGACTGGAATGCCCCTAAAAGCAGCCCAACGTGCATAATTCTTCATAACACAAAAATGCCTCCAAGACGCAAGCTGTCTGATTTTGACCGACCCGGGCGATTGCATGGCTGCAGGATCGAGTTGGCGTTCGAGAAGTGGCCAGAAGACTACAAAGTGTCCCACTCCGTCATCAATTCGGCTGAGAGAACGTTTTCAAGCCACTGGAACTGTCAAAGAGAGACCCCGTCCAGGCCAGCCAAAGAAGACCACTGCAAGAGATGACAGGTTCATCCGCAGACATGCTCTTCGACCAGACCACCATCTCCAACACCATCAGGCGTCGGTTCCAAGCTGCCACTAACACAGCATGTGTGAGATGACCATACGGCGGCGCCTCAATGCTGCCAACCTCGAGCAAGGCGCCCAGTCCGAAAACCAAAACTGACTGCGGCCCACCGGGCACGTCGCCTGGCCTGGTGCACAGCTCATCGAACATGGACTCGGGCTCAGTGGCGGATGGTGCTTTTCACTGATGAGTCCAAGTTCCAGTTGAAGCCACGAGATGGATGCATTCGGGTGTGGCGGCGTCCCAGGGAGCAGCTGGCAGATGACGTCATCCAGGAGGTCGTCGCTTTTGGTGGTGGCTCCGTCACGGTATGGGGTGGGGGGGAGGGGGGGTGGGGGGCATCAGCAGTCACCACAAGACTCCCCTGTACCATGTGGATGGCAACCTGAACGGCCAACGACGCTACCTGCAGGAGATTTTAACGGCCTTTGGTTGTCCCAGCACTCCAGCAGATTGGGGCTCAGGCTGTGTTCATGGACGATAATGCCACCCCACATCGTTGTCGAGCCGTGAACACTTTTGTGGTGCAAGCTGGCATCACCAGGATGCCATGGCCGGCAAACAGCCCGGACATGAACCCTATTGAGAACATCTGGGGCGAGCTTGGGAGGAGAGTTCAAGAAAATCACCCTGTTCCGGCAAATCGACAGGAGCTGCAGCACTACCTGCAGCAGGAGTGGGCAAACCTCCCCCAGGCACTCATTACAAGAACAGTCAACACCATGAGGGAGCGCTGTGTGGATGTGTGGCAGCACGAGGGGGGCACACATCGGTTTTGATCAGACTGTAAAGAAACACTCTTTTGTGAATGTCATTTTGGGGGGTAGTCTCATTCAGGCTCCCCTGTCTAATCAGAAAGAATGATTTTTTTTTTTCGATGAAAGTGATAAAATCTTGTTCACTGATAATGAAATTAAACATTTAAAAGTTTCTGTCGTTTGTCGGTTTTTCTTTCTAGAGACTGTGTATAAGTGGTCCTTAATTAAAGTTCGACCCTGTATATAGTTTCAGGTTTCGGTTTAGGTTTGTAGGGACAATTGCCTTTAGCAATTATAGCCAGAACTGGCTTTACATGTCCCTTCTATGTGTTATCTGTCTTCACACGGTCAGGTCTTTATTTATCACAGTCAAAATAAATAGTCTTCAATAATACACTATCATCGATAGAGCTTTTTGAAACGGTTTAGTATTTTGTGCACGTTTAATTTTAGGGGTTAATTTATTCCAAAGATTTGTTACTCTGTTACTAAAAGAAAATTTCCTTAGGTTAGTGCGACAGTATTCATGATAAATTTTATCCACACTATTTCTGATAATATCAACTCTTGATGCAGTAAAAAAAAATTTGAAATAGGAATATTGTCAACACAATTAAATATTTTATAGACTTGGATCAAATCGCCCCTCACTCGTCTTGTTTTTAGGGTAGCAGTCCAAGAGCTTTAACCTACCTTCAGACCCATTTAAAACTACTGTCCAAACTCAGTTTGCACCACCGCACATCGGGCTGATTTTTAACATTCTTCAGCTCTTCGTATACTTCGTGTTCTACTTCAAAATCAGTACGTAGAAACTTTATGGAGAGCTTGACAGCAGGTCCTCAGAAAAGAAGCCCACCACAGACACATTTTGACCCTGAACTCATCCCACTCTGAGCGGGCGGAGCCACAACCAGGTCATGACTCCTAGATGCCCATCCACTGTAACGTGTATTTGACGCTGGCGGGATTCGAACCAGTACCTCTTGGATGGGTGGGCATCTCACGGCGTTGCCTTTTGTTGATTGATTCTTGACCCACATAGCTATCGGACGTGTGTTCTACGTTCTCATTAGGCCTAATTATGAAGTTCACTTTTGTTCCACATGGACAAGAGGAATCCAGTTAGTTTCAAAATGAGGTGGCTGCGGGCTGAAACTGAAACAAACGTAGAAAGAAAAAAAAAATACTGCTCGCCGGACAGAGTGACAAACAAATCACAAGACAAAGCGCAACGCACGTCGACTTCTTGGTCTTGTTCAGGCAAGACAAACAACGATCAAGACGATGTGAACGAAGATCTCTCACTGGGGGCAAAATTGACCTCGATGCCCAGTTTGATGAGAGAAGTGGTTGTTCGCCTTTCGTTTTCATTGTCTTGAATGTTCTTTGTTTTACCTGAAGATGACCAAACAGGTCGAAACGGGCCGTGTTTGTCTTGTAATCTGTTTCTTTTTCTTCCGTTTTGGTGGAATAGTACTTTTTCATTTAATAGGGATCCAGTCAGAATGTGATTCTTTTGCAATGGCCTTTCAGTGATTTCTGATCCTCGGTCTTCTTACCAGGAATCGAGAGCTGTTTCATGAGGCCAAAGTCACAGGCAGTGCCAACCACATGTACAATATGGCAGTGCCAACCACATGTACAATATGGCAGTGCCAACCACATGTACAATATGGCAGTGCCAACCACATGTACAATATGGCAGTGCCAACCACATGTACAATCTGCCTGAGCACTTGGTTGTGTCACTGTGTGTACCTTCCGTGGGGTTTCTCACGTCTGCTTAGCAGGCCCAACTTGAGACATGTTCCACGGTGGTGTGTGTGTGTGTGTGTGTGTGTGTGTGTATGTGTGTGTGTGTGTGTGTGGCGTGCGTGCGTGCGTGCGTGCGTGCGTGCGTGCGTGCGTGGTGGTGCGTGCATGTGTGTGCGTGCGTGCGTGTTTTTTTTATTTTTTTTATTTGTGTGTGTGCGTGCCTGCGTGCGTGTGTGCGTGCGTGTATGTGTGTGCGTGCGTGCGTGTTTTGTTGTTGTTGTTTGGTTTGGTTTGTTTTGTGTGTGTGTGCGTGCCTGCGTGCGTGTGGGGCGTGCGTGTATGTGTGTGCGTGCGTGCGTGTTTTTGTTTGTTTTTTGTTTGTTTGTTTTTTTTTTGTTATTGATCTTGCCCAGAGCGGACACACAAGGTCAACTGATTTGCCCCCATTTCACTATGTTTGAATTCAAGGGCAGGAGGTCACACACAGATCTGAGGATGAAGCTGATCCTGTGAGGAGCTTTATGCCATATGTTGTTCCAGATGAGACTTCTTTACAACGTGTCTTCCTACATAGTCTATCGTCCTTGTTGGCTTGGCTGGACTGCCACGTGGATTCGCTTGGCATCCTCTTCTTTCTTCAACTTCTGTATTACCATGGCTGTCTTTTGCTTTCTCTTTTGCCTTTGACCAGCACTTCATTTCTGTTGACCCCAGTCCCTGTTAGTTGGTTTTGTGTTATTTTCCTGATCTTGGCGTTTTTCGTTAGAGAGTCCAAACTGCCTCCTGAACGTTCCATTTCTACCGGCCACTAGTTCGGGCTGGACGAATATCACAGGCTTGTCTCATGAGTTCTCAAACATGGTCAGAAAACTTTGGCTTTCCTACATTGTTGTGCTTGACGATGGATTTCAGGGGTAGTTTCAGCTTTGTTTGGCTTCAATAGAGCACAGCCTCAGATGGGACACTAGGCCATTTTCTGTTGATTTGGCTTCCGCTGATTCTGCTGTGTTAGTTCTGATATCATGTAATCAACAAAGGCCAGAGGAGCATGAGCCGCGATTACCTGATCTTGTGTTCATCAGGAAGACCATGCTGGTCTATAACAAAGAGCCCTACTTGCCCTTGGTGTCTTTCAGGGAGTCATCATACCATCTTCCGAGGCTCTTGACTGGGTCTTCTGTCACTGTTGGAATGGCTTGGTTGGCTACAGCGAATGTAACTCGTCCCTCTGCTTCAGTTTTTTGTGAGTTTTATCTTCTTTGGCAAAAAAGGACTGATGGCTTTTACAGGGCCATTTGGTATACTGTCCCAAGGCCTGCTGAACCAGTACGGCTCATGGCTGCTTTGAAAATGACCTCAACTGCCAACACAGACAGTTCTAGAAGAAATTTCACAGCCCCTTTTTATGCCAACATGCGGACTGATCCAGTCAGTTGTGCGTACCTGTGGGAAAACATTGAGAAGCCATGGGAATGCTACTCAACTTATTTCTGATGCTGTTTGGAGCATCATACTTTTGGAGGACCATTAAATCAGTCTGTTAGGAGCTGATACATATGCGTTTGCCAGATCGAGCTACACCTCGTACAGGTCCCTTGTCTCTCTCTCTTCATTCTTTGGATTGTTTTTTCAAATCCTAGAGGCGTGTTACAAACAGCCAGATTCTCCACGATGCGCCTTTATGGACAGACACATTCAAGGACTCACGCATCTGTGCAAGACATA
This sequence comes from Conus ventricosus, assembly GCA_018398815.1. Classification (NCBI taxonomy): domain Eukaryota; kingdom Metazoa; phylum Mollusca; class Gastropoda; order Neogastropoda; family Conidae; genus Conus; species Conus ventricosus. Next base: position 179,392,196 of record CM031595.1, read on the forward strand.
ATTTGCACTAAGCACCAACATATATATTCGTTGATTTTCTTTAGTGAACCATCAAAATGTATCCGACCAGAGGCGAGTGTAATGTTTCCACCCGGTGTAACCCGCGTATGAGTCTAAGTGTAGCATTCTGAGTCGTTTCAACCCGGTGTAACTTCTGTATAGAGTCTAAGTGTAACATTCTGAGTCGTTTCAACCCCGGTGTAACTTCTGTATTGAGTCTAAGTGTAACATTCCGAGTCGTTTCACCCGGTGTAACTGTTGTATTGGGTCTAAGTGTAACATTCCGATCGTTTCTTTCTTGGAGAGCTTCGTGCTGGTGTAAAATTTTGACCTGCAGTTTTGTGTACTAGTATTACGTGTGTGTGTATAATATATATAATATATATAATATATATATATATATAATATATACAGTCTTTACGGTTAGAAACGCGACAACGGCCGCTCCAAAATGTTGCAATATTTGGAAAATCCGACATAGCCTGGCAGGTTATTGTACAAACTGCAAAATGTGTCTGAGTGCAACTAGGCCTTTTCTGTTCTGATCACGAAAAAGCCGGGCAGATCACTTTGTCACGGACGGAGTTATGGCCCTGTCCCCAAGTTGCCGCATTTTCACCTTACTCGCAAAGTGCCACTGTGTCCGTTAACTGAGGTCAGATTCACGTGAAAATTGTGTCCTCGTGAAAAAGCAGAGGACACACTACAGGTGAGTAAAATGCAAAGCCACAA
>CM031595.1:179395427-179405235 GCA_018398815.1 Conus ventricosus
TACGGACAATGTAACAAACAAAAAAATGTGTGTGTGTGTGTGTGTGTGTGTGTGTGGTGTGTGTGTGTGTGGTGTGTGTGTGCACGCGAGTTCATGTGTGTCGGCATATTTTTTTTCTTCCGTGCTTATTGATACTAACGTATAGTCATTGGCTGACTAGCATTGACATACTGGCTGACTATGTGTGACATACAAACGTCGACACATTGATTGAACAATTGATGACGCTGTGGACTGATGTTGACCTATCGACTGACTAATGTGCGCACGTTGACTGTCTAACGTTAAGAGCGCCACCAATTGACAAGCGTCACATCGACTATCGTTGACATATCATAATGACCAATATTGATACACTGACTAATGTTGACACATTGGTTCTTTTGATAACTAGCTTCCACTCACTGACTTATTATCACTGACTCACTGATTCACCAAATGATGAATGGACAGATTCACACTGACAAAAGACTGACTAATGTTGACTTTTTGATTAACGTCGATTCGTTTGACTGGTTACTGTTGAATCGTTGACAGACTAATGTTGTACATTGATTACTAGCTTTGATTTGATATGATTTGAGTTGCATTGACTCACTGAATTACTAATGCTGACTAACTGTCTGACTAACCTTGACTCACTGATCGACTAATAGTGACAAATTAACTGACTAACGCTGGTACATTGACTTACGTGGACGTATTGACTGATTAATGTTGACTTAACTTAGGATCGTTCCAATCAATAGAAAGCATGGATAAAGAAGACAAACGCATTGCAGACTAAGACTGAATTGTAAGAGCATGCTGACATTGTGCATTATGGTATTATCGATGTGACTGCTGCCCTCTAGAACTGTTACTATGTTGTTCAGCACAGCCCCAGTGGGGATTGTACAGAACACTTGAAAACCAAAATACGTAAATTTTCATAATGCACTTCGGCTTGCCTCTCTCTCTCTCTCTCTCTCTCTCTCTCTCTCTCTCTCTCTCTCTCTCTCTCTCTCATAGTCAGTTACTTTTAACCTGTTAGTCTTCAAAACGCAAATTTGTGCTATATATGACCGAAGTGTCGTTTATGTGATCTCGACTACCTCTCTCTCTCTCTCTCTCTCTCTCTCTCTCTCCCTCTCTCTTCTCTCTCTCCTCCTCATAGTCAGTTATTTTTAACCTGTTGTCTTCAAAACGCAAATTTGTGCTAATATGACCGAAGTGTCGTTTATGTTCATCTCGACTATTTCCCCCTTATTTCAGTTACGTACGTTGTATTATGTGACTTATCTTAAGTAAAGATGCTTCCTTTGAAAGAAGAAAAAAGAAGAAGAAGAAGAAGAAGAAGACAACCGTCCAGTTCTTATCGTACCTCTCTTTATTGATAATACCTCCAATGTAAACGGCGCATCTCGCTACAAAGAAGACAAATGCCCAGTTCTTATCGCACCTCTCTTTATTGATAATACCTCCAATGTAAATGGCGCAACTCGTTACAAAAAAAGACAGCCGCCCAGTTCTTATCGTACCTCTCTTTATTGATAATACCTCCAATGTAAATGGCGCAACTCGTTACAAAGAAGACAAATGCCCAGTTCTTATCGCACCTCGTTTTATTGATAATATCTCCAATGTAAATGGGCATCTCGCTACAAAGAAGACAACTGCCCAGTTCTTATCGTACCTCTCTTTTTTGATAATACCTCCAATGTAAATGGCGCAACTTCCTACAAAGCAGGGCGTGATCTGAAGTTCCTGTACAAAGAGGAATTGTAAATATGGCTGTAAAGTTGTATATATACATTGCACGCAGTATTAAAACGTTAGTATATGAGCATAACACGGGACAGGAAAAATGGGAATACAATCAGTTTGGATAGACAGTTCGAATAGCTGAGAGACATGGGCCTCTCTCTCTCTCCTCTCTCTCTCTCTCTCTCTCTCTCTCTCTCTCCCCTCACTCAAGTTCCAATAGCTGAGAGACATGGGCCTCTCTCTCTCTCTCTCTCTCTCTCTCTCTTCTCTCTCTCTCTTCTCTGTAGAGAGAGAGTATGGCAACACACGAGCATATACGCGCACAGTCGCCACTCGTTTACTCAATCTCGCAGTCACCTTTGCACACGCGTGTCATACGTAGGCCAAGCACAACGATCACATACTGCATGATATCGCTGTACTACAAAGAAAACAATACGCCAGTATGGTTCACAAGCACTTATGGAAGAACTATTCTTATGTACACTTCATAAATACCTAAAGAAAAAAAATATATAGCATCTGCATGGAAGGCCTTCCCGTTTGGTGTCAAGCTTTCGGACAAAATGGTTATATATGCTATTCAACTATGTGAAAATGATATCAAACATCTAGCACAAAAAGGGAAAAACCCCAAAATTAAATGTTAGGGTGCAAAAATTAAACTAAGGCTACATTATTTGGGTTAATAACACTAACCGTGCATGCTAATATCTGTTCGCTTTAACTCGAAAGAAAGCCATTTTTAAATCAACAGAATAATTACAGATAAGGTCGTTCCTACTGAAAATATACAGACCAGCACAGAAATGACAATATGCTCCCAGGTTCCGATATTTTTTTTTTATCTGCCAGTGGGAAGCACGAATTAGACTCGACAAAACACCATTCTCTTAGGAAGAACTATGGCTACGAACACGAGCGCTTGAGAAAATCGATGTTGGATTTCATGGTTAGCTCCTGGTAGTTTGTAAGAAATGAAATTACAGAGATCTGAAACTGGAATGAAATGTCCAGAAGAAAAAGAAAAAAAACATTAACGGAAATGTTTCCTTGCAAATAACGACTAACGGCATGCACAGAAGATAGATGCTGACGGTGGATGCTGCAAGTACCCGGAAGTTTATCATTCCGTAGCAAAACAGGTAAATGAAACGTTCAGCACCATTTGAATCAAAACGGTTCCTCGTGATCACACAGAGCACGGTCATGATCGCTATAGTGCATGGTGTGTGTGTGTGTGTGTGTGTGTAAAGAGGAGAAAGTCGACAACTGAACTCGTGTTTATATGCAGTGTTTGCTCTGTCCAGTCTGTCGTCACAAGTAAAAGATACCCATGACCCCGAAATCTGTGACGTACAGTGCAACACAATGCCCATGTACAGGTCAGTTACGCTGCTTCCCGGCTTTCAAAAACCAACAAAGAACAGCGCTATGCTTCGTTACATTGTCAGTCCAAGACAGCAACAAATCACACAGTAACAATGATAACAAAACCAGTAACAACGATAACATCATCAGCAGCAGCAGCAGCAGCAGCAGCAGCAATGACAACACGAACAACCACATCGAGATACCGCCCAGATCACAGTCGTATAGCAAAAAAAAAAAGAAAAAAGAAAAAGAAAAAAAAGAAACCCAACAACAACAATAACAATAAACATTACAATACAAATAATGATAAATACCTTTTTTTTTTAAACAAAAAGCAGAATATATGCTGCATCCTACAAGTGCATATTTCCAGCATTAAGAACAGATGCAAGTGGTGGGAAGAGCATTGCTTAAACGTAACCGTACATAAACAACGACCGCTCCTCTTCCTGCTCAACTCTTCAGGCTAACCCCCCCCCCCCTCCCTCCCCTCCTCCCTCCCTTCCCATCTCCCCACCCCACCCACCCCCTTCAATCTGAGCCCCCCTAGTAAGCGACATCCGCGGGCCAGATCTGCACGGAGCCCTCTCTGGGCTGCCTCATGCGGCGGTGGTGGAGCTCGCGGTCCTCCGGGTCGTCCAGCTCATCCACCTCCCTCTCCTCGAACTGGCGGGCAGCCCGGGGCGTGGACGTGGACTCCGGCAGCACGTAACCTTCCGAGGCCACCTGGCTGTCGGAGGTATAGTACGTAGTGGTGGTGGTGATGACCTTCTGGGTGGTCCTCCGGCTCCCCTCGACGGCGACGTCAGAGGTGGTGGTGACGTCAGTGTGTCTGTCGACGACTTCGGCAGGGGCCTCGGTGACGATGAAGGCTCCGTGGGTCCGGTCCTCGCTGTGGAAGGAGGAGGGTCTGGGCCGCTCGTCCTGGTCGACATAGTCCACGATGGTGAAGCCCGGAGACGCGCGCAGGAGGTCGTGGTGGTCTGCCTGGCTGTGGTGGGAGGTGACCTGCGCGCGGACCACCTCCTCTGGAGTGCCCGGGGGATGATCAGTTCGTCTGAGGACGCCCTGCTGACCTCGTCTTCTAGATCCATGGTTCTTTCCTGGGGGTGGGGGGTTAAAACGCATAGAATCAGATCTATTGTGCTGATGGCGATCTCACTCTCTGTCTGTCTCTCTCTAACCTCTCTGTCTGTCTGTCCGTCTCTCTCCGTTCCTCCCCCTTCTCTGTCTGTCTGTCTCCCTCCCACTCTCTCCCCCCCCCCCCTTCCCTGTCTGTCCGTCTCACTCACTCCCTTCCCCCACCCCTTCTCTGTCTGTCTGTCAGTCTGTCTCTTTCACTCTCTCTCTTCCTGCCCCCTCCTGTCTGTCTGTCTCTCCTCCCCTCTCTACCCCCTCTCTGTCCACCCCCTTCTCTCTCTCCTCCCAGTCTCTGTTTGTCTGTCTGTCTGTCTGTCTGTGTCTGTCTGTCTCTCTCTCTCTCTGCGCCTATTTATGTTTCTCTCTGCCATACCAAACATTTCCCTGACGAAATCGAAAGGACAATGCGTGGTACATTTTGTAGGTCAAAGATCATCAACTACTGCAACGAAAGATGAGAAAAATGGAGCAGGATGGTAAAGAGGGTTACGGCGGGGGAGATGGAGGGAGGGAAAGGAGGATAGGGGCGTGGGAGATGGGATACGGTGGGGGAAGAGCGGGGGTGGAGATGCTAAATAACAAATCAACGATCTCTACCAGGCCCTCTCTCTCCGGGGGGGCGGGGGGGGGGGGGGGGGGGGGGGGGGCGGCAGCACACGAATGGTAGTTGAACCGGTTCTTTCACAATTTGCGCAGACTTTTTGACTAAGCGTTCACTAGCAAGGTGCAGAAACGTGCATTGATTGGGGCGAACCAGTTGTCGTCTGCTCCCCTCCGTAGCGGGCCGGAGCGACATGAAAACGCTTTCCGCTAGTCGCTTGCAACGGCCTTTCATTGCCGTACGTAACAGGGGGCGTTTTCATTAGCACAGAGCACATAACAGTGCTGCGTTTCGTTGAGGCGAGAATTGTCGTTTGCTCGGCGAGGGTCAGTGTTTCATAGCACACCCAAGCGGCCAGCGGAGCTAAAAAAGGCAAGAGTTTAGCTAGACTGTCTTCGGGCTCTCACATGCGAGAGAAAATGGTCGACAGTTAAAACGTCGCCTGACTGATGCAAGAAAATCTGATTGGAACATAAAACGATAAAAATGCTCACCCTTCAACAGCGAGAACAGCTTGAAGAGGCAATCACATTATTATTTTGATTTTTGTCCCATGTGCGTTTCTTCACTCCCCTCTCTTCTCACATCCCTCGCGGCAAGAATTACACAGCCATTTGGCGCGTTTTCGCGTCTGTGAAACTCTTCTCAGGGCTAGGGTTGGAAATAACAACTGCAACAGTTTTTTTTTTCTTACCAATCACGGAATGTTATTATTCTTGGCGCACAAGGAATAAACCAATGGCTGGAAGTAGTACAAACGATTTCCTTTTCCGGCCAGAGTCCCCTTGAGACAAACATTGATCTGGTTAGTATTAAACATGAAATGGATTTTACAGGGAAAGAAGCTGAATGAGACACTAGATTGTGTAGAATTCTTTGTTTTTCATTTCTGTCACTATCATTTACAGCTATGAATATCCATAATTTATTATCTGGCTATGTGGTTTGGTCGAATGTGTGGTATGAACTTCCTTACGATATTTTGGGAGACATTGGTATTCACGGGGTAGTTGTTTCTACGTCACCAGGGGGGCGTTTTCATTGCACAGGCTAGGGGTCGGGTTGGCCCAAGAGCAGGGGGTGGGTGGGTAGGGGTGGGAAGGAGGGTCGCATCTGTGTCACCAGGGGCGTTTTCATCAGCACAGGAGGGGGGTGGGGTGGGGTTGGTTGTCTAGCAGCAGAAGGGGAGAGGGGGATAGCAGGGAGGGGGGGGGGGGTGGGCTGAGGGGGGTGGATCTCTTTCACCAAGGTACGTTTCCATTGGCACGGGGCAAGGGTGGAGCTGATATTCAGAACAGCGGTTGGGGGCATTTCCTCAGTGAAGGGCAAGGGTGGGGATGGTCTTCAAGATAACTGTTGTTTCAGTATCAATACGGGGCGTTTTCTTCTGTTTCATCAAGGAGGTGTCACTGCGTGCGAACAAGTCCATATACGCTACACAACGTCCACTAAGTTTCGAGACCACACTGTGCATGGTTTAAAGCTGATGGATAAATGAATTAATGACTAAGATGAGAGAATTTTGGAAGCGGGTCTCATGGCCATGACTTTAAAGATGTCCGACCTACACATTAGCCCAACGCACTGGTACTACCCAAGACTGACTGTGCCATTATTATTTATGTGAGTGTGTGGTGAGTGTACACACGTGTGTGTATGGGTGTGACTTTTTTCAGTACAGGGTGGGACCAGTGTTGGTCTTCAGAACAGCAATGGTTTCAATGTCACGGGGGGGGGGGGGGGGGGGGGGGGGGGGGGGGGGGGGGGGGGGGGGGGGTGGTCTGAGGGGGGGGGGGGGGTTTGTGGGGGTGGGTTTTTGGGTAAGTTTTACCATCAGGCGGGCGTTTTCATGGGGGTAAACACAGGGTTTCAGGGGGGGGTTGGTCTTACAACAGTAGTTTCTACGTCACTAAAGAGGCGTTTTCATTAGCACAGGGTGGTAAGCTAGTCTCGTCAGTGGGGTTTCTGTATGGACCCATGGGGGCGTTTTCATTGCCACAGAGCTGGGCTGGAGTTAAGATCTGACAGTAGATATTGAAAGAGATGAGAACAGTAGCAACCAAACAAGCAGGGTAACTTTGCTCCACAGAAAACACCGACTCCGACAGTGGAGTTTTGCATGTCACCATGGGACGTTTTCATTACCACAGAGCAGGGCTGAAGTCGGTTTAACAGTGGCGTGATGTGTCAACGTGGAGCGTCAGGGCATTGGTGAGGTTGGTCTGCCAAGATGGGGTCAGTCTGAAGAGAGGGAAGGGGGGTAGGGAGGGGGGGGGGAGGGAGATTGGAGGGGGAGGGGGATAGTTCTGTACTACCAGGAGCGTTTCATTAGCACGGAGCAGGGGCGATGCTAGTTTTCAAGACAGTGGTTGTCTCAGCATCAACACAGGAGCGTTTTCCTTAGTACATGGGTGGACTAGCGCTGGTTGGTCTTCAGGGCAGCTGTGTTTCTTTGTCATCAGCAGAAAGCAGGGCCGGGGTTGGTCTCACAGCAGTGTTCCAGGGTCACCGAGGGAGTGTTTTCATTAGCATGGAAACGTTTTCATTAACACAGGGCAGGGATGGCGTTGGTCTGATAGCTGATAGGTTTTACTCTGTTGTATTTTTGCCACCTTAAGACAATGATACATGCAATGCATGTTGGATCATTTCCCTGTGTGATGCACATGTGCACACACACACAAACGCACACACATGCGTGCACTCGTGCCAGCGTGCGTGTGCACATACACACACACACACACACACACACACACACACACCACACACACACACACACACCACACACACACTACACTCATGCAAACAACAGAGAGAGAGAGAGAGAGAGAGAGAGAGAGAGAGAGAGAGAGAGAGAGAGAGAGAAGAGAAGAGAGAGAGTACACTTACGTTTTCTCCATAGCTTTTTCGCAACCTGAAAAAAAAAAGCCAAAACAACGAAGAATTTAAATAAAGACATAAAAAGTTTTGGAACAAAGTGAAATAGATGACTTGGAGGAAAAAAAACCAAGAAAGCTAAATAAAGCTAAATAAGATATACCAAGTTCTAGAACAAAGTGGAATGGAAACATCAGACTAAGCATTGCTATGCAGACTTCTTCCATAAATTTGATAGTACATTACGGTCCATCGTTTTGTATTCGGAAAAGTACTTTCATATCTACGGGAGACGTGGGGCTTCAATTCTTATCGTCTTTTTTCTTCAATGAAGTGTATGGGTCATCTTCGTCCCAAGTGCATGCTCAGTCTACAGATCACACAGATCCTCACAGTCGCCATTCTACGCTGCATCTCAAAACACGGGTGGCATCTACATTAGCTCCACCACAAGACTTTCTCCCTGAGCGGTGTTACACTGTATGGTCAGCGTAAGCAGTCCGGAGGAATTGGCCTTTTCCAAGCACGGCTGTAAGAACCAGTAGGGACTGTTTAAAAAACAAACAAACAAAAACAAAAAACCCCTCTTTCCCGTCGTCCTCTTTCCTGCCCTCGTGAGTTGTCGCTCTCACGTTGACAAACGTTGAAAGAGGGAACATATACACAGAAAAATGGCAGACATGTCTAGGGCAACAGGGCTGCATCGATAGTCGACAATAGTTGTTTTGATCTGTCTTCTTATGGAAAATGGGTAAAAAAAAGAAAAATTCTTCAGGAAACAGAGTTTTATTTTAAAAATCTGAGAATCACACCTGTTTTCCTTAGGATTTTACCTGTTTTCTCAAAAGAACACAACTGATTTTTTCAAAAAGACCATCATTATTGCTCTTATTCCCTAAAGAATCATAACTGATTTCCCCCAGTTTCGCGAAGGAAAAAGATGATTATCCTTAAAGAAAACAGCAAAACCTCGGAAAACAAACAGTTGTCCTTTTAAAGGATCACAAGTGTTTTCCGCCTCTTGCCGACCCAGTTTCCGACTTCGTATAATTCCAATCACACCAGTGCGTCTGAGCCCTTTTCGGGGATAAACATTGGTTATAAACTGATTCCCTGTTATTCCTCTTTTCCCCGAAAAACACCCTTGATAGTCATAAACTCAAGTAAAGAAACAGGGAAACAAGTCTGATCTTGAGCGTAAACTCTGAAACAGTTATTGTTTTAAGGAAAACGGGGACAACGACGTGACCCAAAGGAAAGCATTGTAATCCCCTGAAAGCGGCAGTAATACCGTTTTCCCTATTTTTGCTGTTGTATTCAACAATAATAACTGTTTTTACAGGATAAGGATAAATAGCTGTTTTCACAAAAAAGGATAACAGCTGTTTTTCACAAAATAAGGATAAGAGCTGTTTTTCACAAGATAAGGATAATAATGTTTTCCACAAGATAAAGGATAATAACTGTTTTCACAAGATACGGATAATAGCTGTTTCACAAATAAGGATAGTAACTGTTTTCACAAGATAAAGAATAGTAAATTTTTTCACAGGATACGGAAAAATAGCTGTTTTCACAAGATACGGATAATAGCTGTTTTCACAAGATACGGATAATAGCTGTTTTTCACAAGATACGGATAATAGCTGTTTTCACACATAGACAGTTAGAGAACCCAGGGAGATGAATATAGACAGAACAACAGATAGTAGAAAGAAAGGTGGGATGGATGGATGGATGGATTGTAAGATAGATAGATAATAGACTGACACATAGATGATGACAGATAGACAGGTTGACAGAAAGATAGACAGACAGGCAGACAGGGAGACAGGGCAGATAGATAGATAGATAGATAGGTGGGAAGACAGATAGATAGAAATGATAGACAATCGATAGACAGGTTGACAGATCGACAGACAGACAGACAGATAGATAGGTTGGTAGGTAGATAGACGGATAGATTGATGACAGGTAGATAGATAGATAGATGATAGATAGAAGACAAAGACAGACGAAGAACAAAAACAGACCCCGAGATAGATTAAAACAGGAAACTACAGGCAATTA
>CM031595.1:179406235-179426235 GCA_018398815.1 Conus ventricosus
CTCCCCCCCCCCCCCCCCTTTTCTTTTTTTTTCTCTTTTTTTTTTTTTTTCTCGCCCTTTTTCCCCCCTCCCTCCCCCCCCCCTCTCTCTCTCTCTCTCTCCCCTCCCCCCCCCCCCCCCCCTCCCCTCTTTTTCTCCCCCCCCCCTCTCTCTCTTCTTCTCTCTCATCTTCCCCCCGCACTCCCCGTCCCCTCCTCCTGCGTCTCTTTTCTCTCTCTCTCCTCTCTCTCTTCCCTCTCTCTCCTCTTTTTCCTCTCCTCCTCCCCTCTCTCTCCCCTTTTTTTTTTTTTTTTTTTTTTTCCTTCCCCTTTTTAAAATTTTTTAATCCCTATTGTATTGTAGTTCTAGTCCTTTTGCATTTTCCTTTTGTTCCCTTTTTAATTTTTTATTGTTGACCCACAGGGGGGCGGACTGGATGAAAAAAAGCACATCAGTGCTTCATTACCCCGTAAAAAAAAAATTTTTTTCTTGTTTTGTCTTGCCCCTCCCCCTCTCCCCCTCCCCCTTCCTCCCCCCCCTCTTCCCCTCTTCCCCCCTCCCCCCCCTCTCTCTCCTCCCCTCTCTCTCCCCTCTCTCCCCTCTCTCTCTTCTCCCCCCCCTGTGTCTGTCTGTCTGTCGGTCGGTGGGTCTCTCTTCTCCCCCTCTCTGTGTGTCTTTCTGCCTGCGTCTCTGCTTTTGCCCTTTGGTTTCTGTCTGTCGTCTCTTTGTGTTTTCTGTCTGTCTGTCCTGTCTGCTGTGTGTGTCCCTCCTGTCCCCAAAATGTTCAGTAAATGTCTTGATCACAAACGATATAGTTTTGTGATGTTGTGTGCTGTGTGTGGTGTGTGTGGTGGTTGTGTGTGTGTGTGTGTGTGTGGTGTGCGTGCGCGCCCCGCGCGGTCACTTTGCGCGCATTTGTGTGCACGTGTTTGCGATGCTATCTGCTTGGGGGGCTGCACACCTGTCATACACCACACCAGGCGGACGGAAGGAAGAGAAAGGCGCACGGTTTCCGCAAGAACCCAAAACCCACCACCCCCCACCAAGGCATCACCCCCCCGCGGAGCCCAAGGGTGCCCCTCCCCCCACCATGCCCGTGTAAAAACATGCCCGCCGCCGCCCCCCCGCCCTCTTTTGCCCTGCCTGCCCCCCATACTACCGGGCCATAAAAAACCCCCAAAGCCCATCAAACGCTGAGGCGGGGGAGGTGAGTTTGCGAAGGCGGGGCTTTCCCTGCCCCAAACCGTTCTTGTTTTTTAAATGCGTTTTCGTCCGCCAATCGACGAGAACCACATCAGTCACCCGGGGATTGGGGGGAAGGGGGGGGGGAAGATTTTTTTTGGCAGGCCAGGGGGCTGTCGACCCGAACTTTCAGGGTTTGTCCCGGTGACAGTTTGGGGGCAATGTGGGGGGACCTGCCTTGACTGCGGGCGCGGGCCTTTCCTTGCCTGTCTCTATGTGCACTACACTGTCGCCCTTCTCTTCACATAAACGGGCCCCCTTTTTTGTGGATAGAGCTCGCCATCTGGCCGGTCCAAGCTTTTTTTTCCCCTTTTGCCCAGGGTTGATTTTTAAACTTTTTTCCCAAGGTTTTTTTTTTGGAGATTTTTGAGTCCATTATTTTGGGTTTGTTAGGGGTTATTTTTTCTTTCCCTGTTTAATTTCCCCCTTATTCGCACAGCTCTGGTCGTGTAAATGTTCCAAAAGCTCTTGGTAAATCACAGAAAGGCGGGGCCGAAAGTAGATAAACGGGTTTTAAAAGGGATTCGGGACCCTTTTGCCCTCTTCTGCCTAACAACCCTCACTCACGTCATCCCCCCCCCCCCCCCCCCACCACCACCCCCCCTTTCCCCGGGCCCCCAACCCACATCCCATGCCCTTCTTCCCCCCCTCGCCCTTTTCCCTATAGGATTAAATGGGTAATTGAAAAAGGAAAAAAAACCCAAATCAAATAGCCTTCCCCCTTCCCTCTTCCCCATCCCTCGCCCTATGACTTGGATTAAAGGTAACTGAAAAAGCAAGAACTTCAATAAAAATACCTTCCCCCTTCCCTTTTTCCCCCAATCCCTCGCCCTTTTAACATAGGTTTCCCAGGGGGAAATTGACAAAGCCAAGAATTTAAAAAAATAAAAATACCTTTCCCCCTTCCCCCTTCTTCCCCATCCCCTCCCCCTATGACTATAGGTTTTTCAGGGGTAATTTGAAAAAGCAAGAACTTCAATACAAATAGTTTCCCCCCCCCCTTCCCCCCAACCCCCCCTATACTATGGGTTCGGGGAAATTGACAAAGCAAGAACTTAAATTTAAAAAAAGCCCCCCCCTTTTCCTTTTCCCCACCCTCCCCTATGACAAGGAAATTCAGGGTAATTGACAAAGAAAGAATTAAATTTAAAAAAATAGCCCCCCCCTTCCCCTTCCCCCCTTTCCCTCGCCCTAACTATAGGATTCAGGGGAAAATTGACAAAAAAAGAACTTCAATACAAATACCCCTTCCCCCTTCCCTTCTTCCCCCCCCATCCCTCCCCCTATGACTAAAGGTTTTCAGGGGTTTAATTGACAAAGCAAAACTTCAATCCCAAATAGCCTTCCCCCTTCCCTACTTCCCCTTTCCCTCGCCCAAATACAAATAGGATTCAGGGGAAATTTTGAAAAAGCAAGAACCCCTAAAAAAACCTTTCCCCCCCTTCCCCATTTTCCCCATCCCTCGCCCTATGCCCTATGGGTTTTAAAGGGGTAATTGACAAAGCAAAAACCCTTCAATACAAATACCTTCCCCCTTTTCCCTACTTCCCCACCCCTCGCCCAAATAAACTATGGGATTCAGGGGTAACTGAAAAAGCAAAACTTCAATACAAATAGCCTTCCCCCCCCCCCTTTTTCCCCCATCCCTCGCCCAAGACTTGGGATTCAGGGTAATTGACAAAGCAGAATTTCCCAATACAAATACCCTTTCCCCCCTTTTCCCTTTTTCCCCCCACCCCCTCGCCCAAAGACAATGGGAATCAGGGTAATTGACAAAGCAAGAACTTAAATACAAAAAACCCTTTTCCCCCTTCCCCCTTTTTCCCCCATCCCTCCCCCTATGCAAAAGGGTTTTCAGGGTAATGAAAAAGAAAGAACTTCAATAAAAAAACCCTTTTTCCCCCTTTCCCCCTTTTTCCCCCATCCCCCCCTAGACTATAGGATTCAGGGGAAATTGACAAAGCAAAAACCCAAAATACAAATCCCTTTCCCCCCCTTTTTTTTCCCCCTTCTTCCCCTCCCTCGCCCTATAAAATTGGGATTCAGGGAAAATTGCAAAGCAAAAATTCAATACAAATGGGCCTTCCCCCTTCCCCTACTTCCCCATCCCCCGCCCTATGACTAAATTCAGGGGGTAATTGACAAAGCAAGAACTTCAATAAAAATTGCCTTCCCCCCTTCCCCTTTTTCCCCCATCCCCGCCCTATGACATGGGAAATTTAAATGGTAATTGACAAAGAAAGAACTTCAATACAAAACCCTTTCCCCCCCTTCCCCCTTCTTCCCCATCCATCGCCCTATGCTAAATTATAAAAAAAAAAAAAAAAAAAAATTGGAATTGACAAAGAAAGAACTTAAATTTCAAATAGCCCCCCCTTTCCCCCCTTCCCTTTCCCCATCCCTCGCCCTATACTATGGGATTCAGGGGGAAATTTGACAAAGAAAAAAAACTTCAATACAAATAGCCTTCCCCCCTTCCCTTTTTCCCCCATCCCTCGCCCTATGACAATGGGATTCATGGTAATTGACAAAGCAAAACCCTTAAATTTACAAAACCCTTTTCCCCCTTTTCCCCTACTTCCCCATCCCCCCGCCCTATGACTATAGGTTTTCGGGGAAACTGACAAAGCAAGAACTTCAATAAAAAATACCTCCCCCTTTCCCTTTCTTCCCCTCCCCCCGCCCTATGACTAAGGTTTCAGGGGTAATTGCCCCAAAGGGCAAAAACCCTTCAATAAAAATACCTTTTTCCCCCCTTCCCTTCTTCCCCCTCCCTCCCTATACTTGATTCGGGGGTAATTGACAAAGCAAAACTTCAATACAAATACCCTTTCCCCCCCCTTCCCTTCTTCCCCATCCCTCGCCCTATGACTATAGGTTTCTTGGGTAACTGACAAAGCAAGAACTAAAATAAAAAATAGCCTTCCCCCTTTTCCCTTCCCTTCCCCACCCTCGCCCTATGACTATAGGTTTCCCTGGGAAAATTGACAAAGCAAAAACCCTTTCAATACAAATACCCCCCCCCCCTTTTCCCTTTTTCCCCCCATCCCTCCCCATGACTATAGGATTCAGGGGTAATTGACAAAGCAAGAAACTTCAATACAAATAGCCTTCCCCCTTTCCCCTTCAACCCCATCCCTCGCCCTATGACTATAGGATTCAGGGGTTTTTTGACAAAGCAAGAATTTCCCAATACAAATACCCCCCCCTTTCCCCTTCCCCCCCATAACCCTCGCCCTATGACATAGGTTTCGGGGGAAATTGAAAAAGCAAAAATTTCAATAAAAATACCCTTTCCCCCCTTTCCCCTTTTCCCCCCCCTCGCCCAATGACTATAGGTTTCCCATGGGTAATTGAAAAAAGCAAGAACTTAAATACAAATACCCTTTTCCCCCTTCCCCTTTCTTCCCCTTTCCCTCGCCCAAATAAAAAAAAGGGATTCAGGGGTAATTGAAAAAACCCAAGAACTTCAATACAAATACCCTTCCCCCCTTCCCTTTTTCCCCCCAAACCCCTTTCCCCTATACTATAGGATTCGGGGTTTTTTGGGACAAAGCAAATTTTCACTACAAATACCCCTTCCCCCCCTTCCCTTCTTCCCCTTTCCCTCGCCCATGACTTTTGGATTCAGGGGAAAATTGACAAAGCAAGAACTTAAATACAAATACCCTTTCCCCCCCCTTCCCCTTTTTTTTTCCCCACCCCTCGCCCTATGACTATAGGTTTTCAGGGGGAATTGCAAAGCAAAAATTTTTCAATACAAATACCCTTTCCCCCTTTTCCCTTTTTTCCCCTTCCTCCCCCTATACTATGGGATTCAGGGAAATTTTAAACAAAGAAAGAACTTAAATTTAAAAATACCCCTTCCCCCCTTTCCCCTTCTTTCCCCCATCCCTCCCCCTAACTAAATTCAGGGGAAATTACAAACCCAAGAACTTAAAATTACAAAAAGCCCTTCCCCCCCTTTCCCCTTTCTTCCCCATCCCCGCCCTATGACTATAGGTTTCAGGGGTAATTGACAAAGCAAGAATTTCAATAAAAATTACCTTTTTCCCCCTTCCCTTTTTCCCCATCCCTCGCCCAAGGGACAATGGGTTTCCCAGGGGTAATTGACAAAGCAAGAACTTAAAATACAAATAGCCCCCCCCCCTTCCCCCTTTTTCCCCCATCCCCCCCCTTTTGACTTTTAAGGAAATTCAGGGTTTAATTGACAAACCCAAAATTTCAAAAACAAATAGCCTTCCCCCTTCCCTTCCCCCCCAATCCCTCCCCCTATGACAAAAAATGGGATTAAGGGGAAATTTGAAAAAGCAAAAACTTAAATTTCAAATACCCTTTCCCCCCCCTTTCCCTACTTCCCCTCCCTCGATGACACACCCAAAATTTTTCTTGCTAATTAAATTTTTGTTAAAATTTCCTTTTTTTTTTTTTTGGGGGGGGGGGGGGGGGGGGGGGGGGGGGGGGGGGTTGGGAATGTCCCCGTTTTTTGGTGCGTGCTGTCTCAAAAATCCGTTTGGGCGACTTGATGTGGGTAAGCACTTTTGCCTCCTCGATACACACCCAAAATTCCCTTGCCCCATTTTTTTTTTTTTTTTTTTTTTTTTTTCCCCTTTTTTTTTTTTTTTTTTTTTTTTTGGGGGGGGGGGGGGGGGGGGGGGGGGGGCGGATGCCCCCCGTGTTTTTTCTGTTTTCTCGTGCTTTTCCCATATCCGCTTGGGCCCTTAAAGTCTTTAACCCGAAAGGGTTTGGGGGGCGTTTTGTTTTTTTTCATCATCAAGGGCGAGGTCACCCTATTTTTTGGGTTATTTACTGTTTACTTTTCCCCTCCTCTTTTAAAGGCCCTTTCGTTTCATCCCAATCATGCGAGGTTAGGGTTTTTTTTCTTGCTTTTCGCCGTGTGTCTTTTCGACCTTTTAAAAAAGAAAGGCGGGGCCAGCCCTTGAATAAATTTAAATTTTGGGTTTTTTGTTCCTTGATGCTGATAGATGGTCTGCCGGGGTATAGGGGAAAAGCTGAGCATCCGTTTTTGGGAAAATGTCCCCCCCCCTTGTTTGTTCTGTGCCTGTGCTGTCTTTCTGTTTGTTTTTTTTTTCTAGGGCCGGGTGCTGTCTTTTCTGCTGTTTTTTTCTGTGTGCTCGGTGCTGCCCGTTTTTTCTTTTTTCTGTGTGCTCTGTGCTGTCGTTTCTGCTGTTTGTTCTGTGTGCTCTGTGTTGTCATGTCTGCTGTTTGTTCTGTGTGCTCTGTGCTGTCGTTTCTGCTGTTTGTTCTGTGTGCTCTGTGCTGTCATTTATGCTGTTTGTTCTGTGTGCTCTGTGCTGTCGTTTCTGCTGTTTGTTCTGTGTGCTCTGTGCTGTCATTTCTGCTGTTTGTTCTGTGTGCTCTGTGCTGTCATTTATGCTGTTTGTTCTCTGTGCTGTCGTTTCTGCTGTTTGTTCTATGTGCTCTGTGCTGTCATTTCTGCTGTTTGTTTCTGTGTGGTCTGTGCTGTCATTTCTGCTGTTTGTTTCTGTGTGCTCTGTGCTGTCATTTCTGCTGCTTGTTCTGTGTGCTCTGTGCTGTCATTTCTGCTGTTTGTTCTGTGTGCCTGTGCTGTCATTTCTGCTGTTTGTTCTGTGTGCTCTGTGCTGTCATTTATGCTGTTTGTTCTGTGTGCTCTGTGCTGTCATTTTATGCTGTTTGTTCTGTGTGCTCTGTGCTGTCATTTATGCCAGGTGATTTGGTATCGTGAGCGGCATTCGTTTGGAGTATAGGGCGTGTATTTTTTTTTATCACGGGAGCAAGAGTACCCCACCTGTTTGCATTTATTGATGAGTTGTCACAGCTTCCCTCCTCCCTCCCCCCTCCTCACAGCTTCCCTCCTCCTCCCCCCTCCTCACAGCTTCCCTCCTCCCTCCCCCTCCTCACAGCTTCCCTCCTCCCTCCCCCCTCCTCATTTCCCACTCCATAGTCTCCCGTAGATCCCCAGCCAACAAGTGATAATCAGCAAGAGTATTCTCCCTTCAGGCGTTCATTCGAGTTGTTGACGATGGTCATGTGCCAGTAATGTCGTTGTGCTTGATGACGTCACCAGCACATGCGGTACAGTACCCGGCCAACAGGCAGAAGCCGCTGTCCGACTACGGAAATGAACACGGGAGGAGACACGAACACAGGAAGCGGAAGTCGCATGAAACAGAGGAAGTGACTCAAGGAGGTAACTATGACAACGGCGCCGCCGGAAAGTCAGTGCAAGCCCAATGGGCATGTCACGAATGAATTCGCCGCCTCCAGCGCCAATTACCGAGGTAAGTGCTTGCGAGTGCGTGCGCGTGCGCGCGCGCGCTTGTATGTGTGTGTGTGTGTGTGTGTGTGTGTGTGTGGTGTGTGTGTGTGTGGTGTGTTGTGCTTGCTGCACACCCTCTCAACGCATTCTCTCCTCCCCCAACACACACACACACACACACACACACACACACACACACACACACACACACACAGAGAGAGCAGTGATGTGCTACATACTGAGAGGCACCGATGACTTGGTGTGTGTGTGTGTGTGTGTGTGTGGTGTGTGTGTGTGTGTGTGTGTGTGTGTGTGTGTTGTGTGCATGCAAAGGGTTGGACATTTTTTGTTCATTGAATGCATACAAATGTGGTACATGTTTACACGGAACTTTGAAGAAGAAGAAAAAAGAAACAAACAAACGAACACAACGACAAAAGTGTGTCCCTTTAAAAGTTCATGCATGATTGAGGAAACGATGTGTACAAGCATAACTGAGTGACGGTGTGTGACCTCGCTATAGACGGGGACACAGAGGAAGACATCAGCTCTGAAGAACAGACCCATGTTGGTGACAAACTGCGTAGACGTCTTTCCCCCCGGGTAAATCCACCAACCTGCTGTCACCAGTGTCGGGTCGTAACCTGCTGTCACCAGTATCAGTGTTGTGCACATTGTTGTGATTTTTGCTCTGTGGTTTTTCCCATGAGATTTGGTCGTGTGGAGCTGGTATGGTTCGGGGAATGATGGCCATGCACGTGCATTACTGTGTAAAACGTGTTCACCAACATTCTATGGAAATGATCCTCCTCCCCCCCCCCCCCCCCCCATCCCCCCCCCCCCCCCCCTATAGTATGTTAGCACCATTTCAGAGTGATTCCCCTCACCTCCTTCCCATTCCATCCACCTCCTCCCACCTCCCCCACCCCTTCTCCCTCAGCATTTTACCTGATGAAAGAAAGAGGCATGAAGCAATTCGAATCAATTCATTTTCCAATTTCTTGAATAGAAGGTGTGATGTTTCGTATAATTACGACAAGGCAAATTTTGGGTTATCTTTCTTTTGTCCCAGAAAGGCGTGCTAGGACTTGTTTTGATCAGTATGCTTAAAGTTTGCACTGGGACTGTTTTTTCTAACTTATCGTTGTTTCTTTTAATGGGAGGGTGGTGGAGGAGAGGAGAGTTATGATATATTCTTTTTCTTTGAATAATGGTTGAACAGTCCTTTAAAAAAAGTAAAATAAAAAAACCGAATTACGTCGATCCATCTACATGGACGGTGAACACTTCCTGATTGGTTGAACATTTGACCCGATACAGTCAGAAATGAGGCATGCTACAACGCACCCCCAAACCATTTCTGGCTCATTTCCAATCGGAGATATTCCTATTCATCAGTATGTCGTGGCGAAAACTGCATTCAGTAGTCGTTCCTTTTTTGAGCCAAGCGAGAGTTTAAAAAAGAAAGAAATAAAAGGGCCTATAAATCCCTCTTGTGACATGCCGAAAAGGCCCCGCTCCTCCGAATTCTCCACCCCACGAATTAATTTTCAATCTCTTGCAGAGCTTGTCAAAGACGGTAGGCAAGGTGTCGATTGACCTCTCCCGCCCTGCCTCCCCCCCTCCCCCCCCCCTTTTTGCTTCTTTCTTTCCCCGTTCTGTAAGGTTTCTTAGCTTGCCCTTTCTCAGTGCCTACACTCTCACACTCTGGAAATCATACTGGTTCCAACGTGTCCTGTCCCATACTTTTAAAACCTGTTTCTTTGGTGGGCGCCATTGCCCCCCCCCCCCCCCCCCCCCCCACCCCCACCCCCCCCCCCCCCCCAAAAAAAACAGACACAAAGAAAGTTCTTTCCTGTTCTTCAAGCGAGGAAAGAAAATTCCCTTTTTTTTTTTCATTTCAAAAAATTAGAGAAGAATGTTCTTCCTCGTTCTTGATTGCAAAAGAATCTAAGAAAAGAATGGGGTTTTTCTCCTTGTTTTTTCACTCCAAAAAAAAAATGAAGAACAGTATGATTTTGTCTTCTTTTTCATTTCAAAAGAAATTTTAATCACAGCAGGGAAATTTAGACGACAGACAGTAACATGTAACTAAACAAGTGCAGTCTTCCCTATAAACAAAAAGGGGATATAATTTCGAATTGATATTCCTACTCTTCAGCAAGTGGCTTATAGAGCAAACACAAAAAACGTTTCCAAAAAAGAAACCCTAACCCCGTGCATGAACGTTCTCCCTGATGTACAACGCACAGAAAAGAACAACAAAACAGATATGTGCAAACACAGATTAGCGTTTTCCCACTGCCCAGTCAACACGATTCTCTTTGAAGCCAGTGTATCAAGATATCAAATGTCCCCCCTTTATCATGGTTTAGTCACTGCTGGTACCCTTCATTTTACAATACCCGTAACACCTTGATTTTTCATTCGAATTAAGTGGCTAAATTTGTCGCTGTATGTGTGTGTGTGTGTGTGTGTGGCATTATGACTGTCAAACCTTTGTGTTGTTCTCGTTTTCTTTCCCCCTTCCTTTTGTCAAACTTTGCGTTGATTGACTGACTGCATGCTGACTGGCCCCCCGGCACGTGCATGTTTTAGTGCCTGGTAGCTGACAGTCACTGTCTTCATAGAGCCTTTGTCGCTTGCTGTGTTCAGTTTATCCCAAACAGCACAAGCATGAGAAATGCCAGAATGGTCAGTGTCGTCTTCCTTTTTCGTTTTCCAACATCCATCCGGCCTTCCTTTCTTCTGTATTCCATGTCTGCTTGATTTCTTTCCTCCTTTCTTTTTTTCGTCCATTTGATCTTTCACCTTGTTGAAGACGTTTTTCGTTGTTTTCATTGGTCGAGTTTTTATTTGCTGCACTCTTGTGAAAGTAGCGTATCAGTAAATAGACGGTATTCCTGTTTTAAGACGCTGCTACACCAGCCTATAGGGCTGTTGTTACGCTTTGTGGAGTATAGGGCTTGTCGTTTGGGTTATTGACGCTTTGTGGAGTATAGGGCTGTTGTTACGCTATGTGGACTATAGGGCTGTTGTTACGCTATGTGGACTATAGGGCTGTTGTTACGCTATGTGGACTATAGGCTGTTGTTACGCTATGTGGACTATAGGGCTGTTGTTACGCTATCTCCAATATAGGGCTGTTGTTACGCTATGTGGACTATAGGGCTGTTGTTACGCTATGTGGACTATAGGGCTGTTGTTACGCCATGTGGACATAGGGCTGTTGCTGCGCTATGTGGACTATAGGCTGTTGTTACGCTATGTGGACTATAGGGCTGTTGTTGCGCTATCAGGGCTCTAGTACTAACTGGACAGGAAGAAATCAGCATAATAGATACTCCCTGACGACCTTGATGAAATAAGTCAGTTGCTCTGTGCTCGTGGTGAATAACTCTCCGGGACACGAATAACTCTCCGGGACACGAATAACTCTCCGGGACATGAATAACACACAAAGACACGAATAACACTCAGGGACACGAATAACACACAAAGACACGAATAACACACAAAGACACGAATAACACACACGGATACGAATAACACACAGGGACACGAATATCACTCAGAAACACGAATAACACACAGAGACACGAATAACACACAAAGACACGAATAACATTCAGGGACACGAATAACACACAAAGACACGAATAACACACAAAGACGCGAATAACACACAGGGACACGAATAACACACAGGGACACGAATAACACTCAGGAACACGAATAACACACAGAGACACGAATAACACACAAAGACACGAATAACACACAGGGACACGAATAGCACACAAAGACACAAATAACACACAGGGACACGAATAACACACAGGACACGAATAACACTCGGGGGATACACGCACATAACACACAAAGACACGAATAGCGTACAAAGACACGAATAACACACAAAGACACGAATAACACACAAAGACACGAATAACACACAGAGACACGAATAACACACAGGGACACGAATAACACTCGGGGACACGAATAACACTCGGGGACACGAATAACACTCAGGGACACGAATAACACTCGGGGACACAAATAACACTCAGGGACACGAATAACACTCAGGGACACGAAAGCATTGAAGCGTCGCCATGATTTCCGCGCACAGCAAAAGGAAGCTGATAAACCAGGTGAAAGTAACAGGGATGTCATTCATTTCTTTAACGTGTGCAAGCGCGCACATGACTGAGACCGTAAGAGGAAAAACACTCCTTTTGTGTTCCAAAAGTCAAGGGACTGCTCATTTTCTTCGTTTAATTCAAACAACAACAACAACAGTGACATACCATACACACAAAATCAGGTACCAGTAACTTGGGAACGATCTGAAACCAGTTCACATCATTAGTGCTTCCAGTGATTTAGGGCCTGGTTCCAGTGATTTAGGGCCTGGTTCCAGTGATTTAGGGCCTGGTTCCAGTGATTTAGGGCCTGGTTCCAGTGATTTAGGCCTGGTTCCAGTGATTTAGGGCCTGGTTCCAGTGATTTAGGGCCTGGTTCCAGTAGGGCCTGGTTCCAGTGATTTAGGGCCTGGTTCCAGTGATTTAGGGCTTGTTCCAGTGATTTAGGGCCTGGTTCCAGTGATTTAGGGCCTGGTTCCAGTGCCAGCTGGCCTGGTTAGTCAGTGCCACGACAGGGAGGACGGTTGTTCCAGCCTGATCCTGTCAGGACAACGTCATCGTCTGTGTGGAACATCCTATCCACCAGACAATGCACCCCCAATCTCATCATGATCTGAGGGTGTCTTGCAGACGGCAGAAACGAGTTGGTGCCGCAGTGTGAAGAACAGCACACGATGCCATTGTAGCACACGTCCTCAGCAGACGTCGAGTTCTCGTTCCGAAGACTGGTGTCAGTCAATCTTTTTTTCTTTTCTTTTTTTTTTTTTTTGCGTGTGTGTGTGTGCGTGCGTGCGTGCGTGCGAGTGTGTGTTGTGTGTGTGTGTGTGTGTGTTGTGGTGTGTGTGTGTGGTGTGTGTGTGTGCGCGCGCGCGTGCGTGTGTGTCTTTCATTTTTTGTTGTTGTAAATCAGCTTTTAAGAAGTTAGGATTATGTGTAGGGTTTGGGCCATTCGTTCCTAACCTGGAAGGAGTTGTGTTCTTTCACCCACATAGACACGCCGCCAAAACAGGATTAGCTGTTTTAAGCATGATTGTGTCTGAGATTAAAAAGAAACAAAAAGGGATTCGGTGGCGGCAAGGTTCGAACCGTCCTTTTCAACAACAGAACTCAAACAGTTCGTATAGAGGTGTCTTCGATGGCCTCTGGGACTGTTGCCATGGTGATCAGTGCATTCCTCTTCATCATTAAGCATACTGCACAGCGTCTATCCTCGGTACGAAACCAAGCTCTAAGCGCTTTGTAGGCCGCAGTTTTCCATTACCCGACGGGCTGCCTACCCAGGTAGAACCAGCTGAAGAGCTGCCTGCTGGCACTACATTCAGCCATTATCGGCGACATTGGTCAAGCGGTCAATAAGTTTTTCCATTCATGTTTTCATCCTGTCGGTGCATGCTATGTGTCACGTGTCATCCATACCAACGGCCAAACTGGCCTTCTCTTCCGAAAGTTGGTGATGGGATTTGACGTGTGGACAAGATGTTATGCGTGCGCTCACATACGTAACCTCGGTTTACAATCTCATTTGAAAGACTTTTTAGGGAAGTGGGGGTCAAAACCAGTGTCAACTAGGGGGGGGGGGGGGGGGGGGGGGGGGACAAGAACTACTCCTCCGTTACCCCCCTTCACACCAAAACGCCTCAGCGGAGATTCGAACCCCCAACCCCAGGATCATGAGTCCGGTTCTGTACCGATGAGCTATTGCGGCTCCATTCCTACCCAGACCAGGCGGGTGGGTTTGTTCGCAGTCTACTGGGCAGGCGTCTGGCCGGGAGAGCTGCTCTGTTGGGGAGGGGGGGGGGGGGGGAGGGGGGGGGATGGGGGTGTTGACAGAGGGGAGTCTCTTTCTTGTCGTTATTGTTTGTCTTGCATATTTTATTTCCCACGGGTCTGCAGTGTGCCTTCCCTCCAGTCGTTATCTGCCTGCCCCCCCCCCCCCCCCCCCCCCCCCCCCCCCCTTCCTGTACATGGTTCTGGTGTGGTGGACTTTCAGCCTGGTTTGACGTCCGTGTTGTCGCTTCAGCAATAGACGACATTATTCCGCTGTCTTTATCAGCTGGATCATTTGTATAGCACATTTTCATGCGCGAATGAGTGTGTGTGTTTGTGTGTGTGTGTGTGTTGTGTGTGTGTGTGTGTGTGTGTGTGTGTGTGTGTTTGTGTGTGTGTGTTTGTGTTTGTGCGTGTGCGTGTGTGTGTGTGTGTGTATGTGTGTGCATACCTTCCTTTTTCTTTGTTTTGTTCATCTGTTTGCTTGTGTAATAGTTTGTATCTGGAACAACCCAGTATTGTAAGAATATATTTAGAATGCTTGTCTTGCAATGGGCGAATGACTTTGTTCTGGTGTTCATCATTCTGACAGTAGCTTTTTTTCTGGTGTTCATCATGATGGCAGTGACTTTGTTCTGGTGTTGATCACACTTGCAGTGACTTTGTTCTGGTGTTCATCATTCTGACAGTAGCTTTGTTCTGGTGTTCATCATTCTGACAGTAGCTTTGTTCTGGTGTTCATCATTCTGACAGTAGCTTTGTTCTGGTGTTCATCATTCTGACGGTAGCTTTGTTCTTAACCTGTCTGTGATGCCTGCTCATCTGTTCGGATACTTATTGAGACAAGATTCTGTTTAACTAATGCAGACAAGGTTAGATTTCAGGTTAAAACCAAATGTTGCTTCTCTCCTTGAATACTTTCCACAAACTTGTTTGTCTACCTATCTATGTGTGTAAGTATATTGTCTTGCTGTCTGTCTATCTGTCTCTGTCTGTTATCTGTTTGTCTATTTGATTGTCTATCTGTCCATCTATCCGTCTGTCTGTCTTTCTGTTTATCTGTATATCTATCTGTCTGTGTGTCTGTCTATCTATCTGCATGTCTGTCTGTCTGTCTGTCTGTCTGTCTATCTATCTATCTATCTATCTATCTTACCTGTCATCAATCTATCCGTCTATCTACCTACCAACCTATCTATCTGTCTGTCTGTCTGTCGATCTGTCAACCTGTCTATCGATCTGTCTATCTTCTTCTATCTATCTGTCTTCCCACCTATCTATCTATCTATCTATCTGTCTGTCTGCCTGTCTGCCTGTCTGTCTATCTTTCTGTCAACCTGTCTATCTGTCTATCTATGTGTCGATCTATTTATCTATCTATCTTACCATCCATCCATCCATCCATCCACCTTTCTTTCTATCTATCTGTCTGTCTGTCTATATTCATCTGCCTGGGTTCTCTAACTGTCTATGTGTGAAAACAGCTATTATCCGTATCTTGTGAAAACAGCTATTATCCGTATCTTGTGAAAACAGCTATTATCCGTATCTTGTGAAAACAGCTATTATCCGTATCCTGTGAAAACAATTACTATCTTTATCTTGTGAAAACAGTTACTATCCTTATCTTGTGAAAACAGCTATTATCCGTATCTTGTGAAAACAGTTATTATCCGTATCTTGTGAAAACAGTTATTATCCTTATCTTGTGAAAACAGCTCTTATCCTTATTTTGTGAAAACAGCTGTTATCCTTATTTTGTGAAAACAGCTATTTATCCTTATCCTGTAAAAACAGTTATTATTGTTGAATACAACAGCAAAAATAGGGAAAACGGGTATTACTGCCGCTTTCCAGGGGATTACAACTGCTTTCCTTTGGGTCACAGTCGTTGTCCCCGTTTTCCTTAAAACAATAACTGTCTTCAGAGTTTACGCTCAAGATCAGACTTGTTTTCCCTGTTTCTTTACTTGAGATAATGACTATCAATTGGTGTTATTTCGGGGAAAAGAGGAATAACAGGGAATCAGTTATAACCAATGTTATCCCCGACAAGCTCAGACGCACTGGTGTGATTGGAATTACTACGAAGTCGGAAACTGGGTCGGCAAGAGGCGGAAAACACTTGTGATCCTTTGAAGGACAACTGTTTGTTTTCCGAGGTTTTGCTGTTTTCTTTAAGGATAATCATCGTTTTCCTCGCGAAACTAGGGAAATCAGTATGATCTTTAGGAATAAGAGCAATAATGATGGTCTTTTTGAGAAATCAGTTGTGATTCTTAGAGAAAACAGGTAAAACTAAGGAAAACAGGTGTGATTCTCAGATTTGAAAATAAAACTCTGTTTTCCTGAAGAATTTTTCTTTTTTTTTACCCATTTTCCATAAGAAGACAGATCAAAACACTATTGTCGACTATCGATGCTAGCATGTTGCCATAGACATGTCTGCCATTCTCTGTGTATATGTGTCCCTCTTTCAACGTTTTGTCAACGTGAGAGCGACAACTCACGAGGGCAGGAAAGAGGACGACGGGAAAGAGGGGTTTTTTGTTTGTTTGTTTGTTTGTTTTTTAAACAGTCCTACTGGATCTTACAGCCGTGCTTGGAAAAGGCCAATTCCTCCGTGACTGCTTACGCTGACCATACAGTGTAACACCGCTCAGGCAGAAAGTCTTGTGGTGGAGCTAATGTAGATGCCACCCGTGTTTTGAGATGCAGCGTAGAATGGCGACTGTGAGGATCTGTGTGCATCTGTAGACATGAGCATGCACTTGGGACGAAGATGACCGATACACTTCATTGAAGAAAAAAGACGATAAGAATTGAAGCCCCACGTCTCCCGTAGGATATGAAAGTACTTTTCCGAATACAAAACGATGGACCGTAATGTACTATCAAATTTATGGAAGAAGTCTGCATAGCAATGCTTAGTCTGATGTTTCCATTCCACTTTGTTCTAGAACTTGGTATATCTTTATTTAGCTTTATTTAGCTTTCTTGGTTTTTTTCCTCCAAGTCATCTATTTCACTTTGTTCCAAAACTTTTTATGTCTTTATTTAAATTCTTCGTTGTTTTGGCTTTTTTTTTTCAGGTTGCGAAAAAGCTATGGAGAAAACGTAAGTGTACTCTCTCTCTCTCTCTCTCTCTCCTCTCTCTCTCTCCTCTCTCTCTCTCTCTCCTCTCTCTCTCTTCTCTCTCTCTCTCTCTGTGTTTGCATGAGTGTAGTGTGTGTGAGTGTGTGTGTGTGTGTGTGTGTGTGTGGTGTGTGTGTGTGTGTGTGTGTATGTGCACACGCACGCTGGCACGAGTGCACGCATTGTGTGCGTTTGTGTGTGTGCACATGTGCATCACACGAGGAAATGATCCAACATGCATTGCATGTATCATTGTCTTAATTGGCAAAAATACAATCAGAGTAAAACCTTGTATCACAACGTCTTTTTCTCTTCTGTTTTTAAGTAATTTCATTGCCAAAACATTCGATACTGAAATTCTTCGTGCACCCGGCCTTTTTTTTCTGGTTGCGAAAAAGCATGGAGACAAACGTAGTGTACCTTCTCCTCTCTGTTCTTCTAGCATCTCCTGTCTCTAACTACTCCCTCTCTCTCCTCTCTAACTCTCCTTGTTATCAGAATGTATTGTCCCCTGTCGTGTGTGTGTTGTGCTGCTACGCTGTGTTGTTGTGTGTTGTGTGTGTGTCACTGCACAATCCACGCTGGCACGATGCACGCATGTGTAGTGCGTTTTGTGTGTACATGAATCACCGATGGTGAAATGACAAACCATGCATGCATGTATCATTGTCCTTAATGGCAAAAATACAACAGGTGAATAAAACCTATCACTATCAGATCGACGCCACCCTGCCCTGTGTAATGAAAACGTCCATGCTATGAAAAACTCCCTCGTGCCGGACGCTGCTGTGAGACACCGGCCCTGCTTTCTGTGATGGAAAGAAACACAGCTCCCATGGATGACCAAACCACGCGTAGTCCACCCATGTACTAAGGAAAACGCCCTGTGTTGATGCGATACAACCACTGTCCTTGAAAACTACATCGCCCTGCTCGTGTAATGAAACGCCCCTGGTAAGTACAGAAACTACCCCTCTCCCCCTCCTTAATCTCCCCTGCACAACCCTCCCACCCCTTCCCTCTCTTCAACTGACCCCAATTGACAGACCAACCTCACCATGCTCTGAGCCCGCTCTGTTTGACACCATCACGTCCCATGTTACAAAACCACCGACTTCAGCCCTGCTCTGTGGTAATGAAAACGTCCCCATGGTGACATCAAAACTCCACTTCGAGTCGGTGTTTTCTTGTGGAGCAAGAGTTACCCTGCTTGTTTGTTGCTTACTGTTTCTCCTCGTTTCATATCTACTGTCAGATCAACTCCAGCCCAGCTCTGTGGCAATGAAAACGCCCCCATGGTCATACAGAAACCCCAAGACAGACAAGACTAGCTTCCACCCTGTGCTAATGAAAACGCCTCTTTAGTGACGTAGAAACTACTGTTGTAAGACCAACCCCATCCCCACCCTGTGTAATGAAAACGTCCCTTGCTGATGAAAACTTACCAAAAAACCCACCCTGATAGAAAGACCCCGGCCATGTTTTATGGTAATGCCAAACGCCCCCCCCCCCCCCCCCCCCCCCCCCCCCCCCCCCCCCCCGTGACATTGAAACCATTCCTGTTCTGAAGACCAACCTGGTCCCACCCTGTACTGAAAAAAGTCCACACCCATACACACACACTGTGTACACTCACCACACACCTCACATAAATAATAATGGCACAGCCAGTCTTGGTAGTACCAGTGCGTTGGGCTAATGTGTAGGTCGGACATCTTTAAAGTCATGGCCATGAGACCCGCTTTCCAAAATTCTCTCATCTTAGTCATTAATTCATTTATCCATCAGCTTTAAACCATGCACAGTGTGGTCTCGAAACTTAGTGGACGTTGTGTAGCGTATATGGACTTGTTCGCACGCAGTGACACCTCCTTGATGAAACAGAAGAAAACGCCCCGTATTGATACTGAAACAACAGTTATCTTGAAGACCATCCCCACCCTTGCCCTTCACTGAGGAAATGCCCCCAACCGCTGTTCTGAATATCAGCTCCACCCTTGCCCCGTGCCAATGGAAACGTACCTTGGTGAAAGAGATCCACCCCCCCTCAGCCCACCCCCCCCCCCCCTCCTGCTATCCCCCTCTCCCCTTCTGCTGCTAGACAACCAACCCCACCCCACCCCCCTCCTGTGCTGATGAAAACGCCCCTGGTGACACAGATGCGACCCTCCTTCCCACCCCTACCCACCCACCCCCTGCTCTTGGGCCAACCCGACCCCTACCCTGTGCCAATGAAAACGCCCCCCTGGTGACGTAGAAACCAACTACCCCGTGAATACCAATGTCTCCCAAAATATCGTAAGGAAGTTCATACCACACATTCGACCAAACCACATAGCCAGATAATAAATTATGGATATTCATAGCTGTAAATGATAGTGACAGAAATGAAAAACAAAGAATTCTAACAATCTAGTGTCTCATTCAGCTTCTTTCCCTGTAAAATCCATTTCATGTTTAATACTAACCAGATCAATGTTGTCTCAAGGGGACTCTGGCCGGAAAAGGAAATCGTTTGTACTACTTCCAGCCATTGGTTTATTCCTTGTGCGCCAAGAATAATACATTCCGTGATTGGTAGAAGAAAAAAAAACTGTTGCAGTTGTTATTTCCAACCCTAGCCCTGAGAAGAGTTTCACAGACGCGAAAACGCGCCAAATGGCTGTGTAATTCTTGCGGCGAGGGATGTGAGAAGAGAGGGGAGTGAAGAAACGCACATGGGACAAAAATCAAAATAATAATGTGATTGCCTCTTCAAGCTGTTCTCGCTGTTGAAGGGTTAGCATTTTTATCGTTTTATGTTCCAATCAGATTTTCTTGCATCAGTCAGGCGACGTTTTAACTGTCGACCATTTTCTCTCGCATGTGAGAGCCCGAAGACAGTCTAGCTAAACTCTTGCCTTTTTTAGCTCCGCTGGCCGCTTGGGTGTGCTATGAAACACTGACCCTCGCCGAGCAAACGACAATTCTCGCCTCAACGAAACGCAGCACTGTGCTCTGTGCTAATGAAAACGCCCCCTGTTACGTACGGCAATGAAAGGCCGTTGCAAGCGACTAGCGGAAAGCGTTTTCATGTCGCTCCGGCCCGCTACGGAGGGGAGCAGACGACAACTGGTTCGCCCCAATCAATGCACGTTTCTGCACCTTGCTAGTGAACGCTTAGTCAAAAAGTCTGCGCAAATTGTGAAAGAACCGGTTCAACTACCATTCGTGTGCTGCCGCCCCCCCCCCCCCCCCCCCCCCCCCCCCCTCCCGCCCCCCGGAGAGAGAGGGCCTGGTAGAGATCGTTGATTTGTTATTTAGCATCTCCACCCCCGCTCTTCCCCCACCGTATCCCATCTCCCACGCCCCTATCCTCCTTTCCCTCCCTCCATCTCCCCGCCGTAACCCTCTTTACCATCCTGCTCCATTTTTCTCATCTTTCGTTGCAGTAGTTGATGATCTTTGACCTACAAAATGTACCACGC